>JBBMOC010000047.1:2847439-3057525 GCA_037975185.1 Centropyge bicolor
CCCCCCCCTCCTCAGTATCTCCAGGTGCCTTCAGTAGATCGTCTTGTCTTTAACCCAACTTTCACATCAGGGCTCCAGGACCTACTTTCAGGAGTCTACAGAGGTGTCGAGTGGGTGGAGGTAAGTTGTGTTTGAGTCAACCTGTGGAGTTCTCACAGCTGTAAAATGTTATTCCGCTACTTCAGAGATAATCAAGTAGGATCTGTTTTAAATATTGTTGCGTATTGTAGTTTTTACGCCTGTTTCGTTTTTCCATTGCTTGCTTTTTTTTCTTTTTTTTTTGCTGGCACCCTGGTTATTGCGCTGTGCTCATCAACCTGTTGCAAGTTCAGGCAGTCAATGTACTCTGCCCCCCCCCCATTTTCTATGAATTCTCGTGGCAGGGATTATGTAATTTTTATAGGCAGCGTTCAGGGCCCTTTGGCTTATGCAATCTCAGTTTAAAGATTTCAACATTAAGGATGGTTTGAAATGTGGCGGCTCGTCAAGGTTCAGGTTCCAAAGCTCAAATTCTTTGGGTTGAAAACTTAGCTGAGTCTGGTTCTAATGCAATAAGGACTGGCTGTCCTTTCACGTTCTCTTTAGCAACCCCCTGGCTGTTTCCACCTGCATCCCATATATGTCAGCCAACTGACAGCTCGGACCTTGTCGCCTCTGATCTTTGCGAGGCATAAAACCTCCTGATGGATAACTTGACCTTGTGCAAATCACGGCCATTTCTGTCGGCCAGTGACTTGCCCCCCCCCACAGATTGTCATTCTGAGGGATTCAGAAGAGGTTCCTCATTGCTGCTTATTTCACCAGTCCTGACAAGCTTTCTTGCTTAAATTGCAAAAGTAATAATGCCCTTTTTTTCTCCTCCTCCAATTCTACATGTCGCAAAGGAAGTGCACCGTTCAGGCTGGAGATGCTTGTTAGCTTCACAGAGCTCACTTTGGCTTCCCCCCCGCTCCCTACTCTTTTCCTCAAGAGTGCCCGGCCTGCTCTAATTATTCCCTCTTTGGGCATGAATAGTGAATTATACATGATGCTGCAGGCCAGTCCGGGCCACTGGACACATCTGGATTATCAGGATGCCACCATTTGAACGTCCACATCCTGGGCTGTCTTTAAGAGAATTAACGTCGGTGGTGATAATTTCCCAGCAAACGTCCCACCCACCCCTCCATGCAGGAAGTGCTGGGCTAGGAACTGGCTTCACATATCATGATAATATATTTACAAGGCCTCGCTGACATCGATTACAATGACACAGTGTGAGCGTTAAAAGACCGGTGCGCAGACAGGATGCGAGATTGTTGTTAGTTGTTTGAAGAGAAATAGTGAAGTTAGACAGATTCTAAGTGCGTGACATCTGGCCCAGATTAGAAGTGCACATCAATGTCACGTTTTTTCTCAGTGAGAAAGGAGCTGAATGTGCATGAGCCTCGGTAGCTGCGTTCTTGTGACTCGAGAGTAATTGCTGTTGATTTGTGAAGAATTTAATGACTTTATAAATCCCCAGTTGAATTGCTGTTGAAATGACATCCTTATTCACCACTTGAGACATCCTGCTGTTGCGTACCGTACAGTACAGTACAGTGTGTGCCGCTGAGAAGTTACACCCTCATGGGCTCTGTCTTTTCCTTCTCCCCTTTGCCATCTTGTTTGAGTGTTTGCTTTGTCTGGCCTCTGATTGTTTAGCCACATTGGGACTGGTCTATGTACGTATGTGTGCGTTAGTGGGGTAAGCCGGCACAGTCGTTATCTCTGCGTGGCTAGATGTGATTAATACAGCCGTCCAGCAGTGACGTCCGTTGCGCCACTCCCCAGACACACACATAGAAAGGGCATGTAAGAGGGGAGAAAGATTGGATTCTGGTTTGTGTGCAAGCAGTTTTGTGTCCCTGCGCCCTGTAATCTAGAGTCAAATGTCAAGTCGTCCTGAAAGTTGCATACGAATGCATTTATCTCTGTTTGTGTGTGTGTGTTTGAGTGTATGCCATATTTAATGCAAATGTGTGTATATTTGTGGGTCAGCAAATTGGGAGGGGTTTCGCCTGACGAACAGGCCTTTTACTTAACTTTCCAACATAACCACAGGAAGATCTGGAAGCGTTTTGCCTCATCAGAGTTGCTGACATTGATCAGAAACGTAGAATATAAAAATGTGTCGTTTGATGACTCACTCCTCCTCTCCTCTGCTAGCTCAAGCTCATGAATGACCAACCCGTCGAGTGACTGGGTGTAAAACGAGCGAGGACTGAACATTGACTTTTTATTGATGGCCAATCAAAGAGGGCAGGATCTGCGGTGGAAATGCGGTAGCTGCAGTGACGCTGCACATTTTTTTATGGCCACACCCAGACAGCCCCGGAGAGCTAACTTTGACTAGCTTAGGCTAACTTTTCACATTGCTTTCGGTGTAATTGCAGCATTGTTAATTGTACATCTAAATGCTGCTTTTAATATCCACAGGCAGTGGCGAGAGGTTAACGAGTGCAGAAAATGGAAGTGAGTGGGAAGGGTGTGGGTTTGCGGCCGGTTAAGTCGACCAAAGCTCCTTGGCAGGTGTCGTCACGCTGTATGTAGGTGTGTGCACGGTATCCTGTGATGGAGACGAACCCTCGCTTCTCTGCTTGCATGTGTGCACAGGACATTGAAGTGTGGGCGTGTGCAGCATAGCAAAGTCTGAGATATAGTAGTTTGTGATGCAGCGCTAACAGTATTCCAACAGTGTCCCAGACTATATTATATCTGCCTCATATGGAGGGAGATTGCCGCCACTCCTCTGCACGGCTGTGTGTGATTTACAGCCTCATACTCATATGTACAACACATGTTGCGCTCTGTGTGTCTGCCCAGTTCTCTATAGCAACAAAAATGCAAAACTAACAACAAATGCATAGTTGCTATCTGCTAAACACAGGCCTAATGAGTTACCTTACTTACTTAGGGCGCCTAGTAAGTTTTCCCATGGAGTTGCCAGACTGGACAGAAAGCATTCAAGCCATAAAATGATTCCCTGGGATATTCACCCCTGACGTGTATCTGTGGGGGATCTAGTTAAAGAACAGGGTCTGTTGTGTCCTGTAGAATTTGCGCACACATGCACAGATAGCAGCCTGAGGGAACAGATATACAGAGAAAAAAAACTACAGCAGCCTTTGTGCGAGGAAAAATCGCCTCATTGTAGGCTTTTAGTTCTGAGTTTTGATTTGCGAGACTGCAGGAACAGGATGAGCTAAACCGAAGCTATGTTCAGATTATTTCAGGCTGATGCAATGCCGTAGCACGCTCGGCTTTGGGCTGGTCTCCGCAGGGCCAGCGGTGAGGAGCGGTGGGCCTCTCGGCAGACCGGCTGGAATGTGGACCATATGTAGCAGGCATCCCAGGAATGTGACTTGGCCTTGCTGAACTGACCAACCTAAAGACACGAGGAGAGCGCAGCAGGATGAGGAGGAGGGGGGGGGATAAAAATGAAGGTAGAGTGAGGGAGATGATCCTAAAGGACAAAATAGATCATCTCAGAAGGGGAGAAGGGAGATGGAGGAAAATGAAAGCTCGGAAAGGCAGAAGAAGAGAGCTTAATGAAGTGCATGAGAGATGAGTGTAGGAAAGATGGGAGGGTGAGAGAAGTGATAGAAAGGGGTAATGGATGGGCTGAAAGGAGGTGAAGTAGTGAAGACGGCTAGATGCGTATTCTTAAAACACTGGTGTGAAATATTTTAATATGTTTATTAGTCTGACTTCATCAGGATACTGCAGACAGAAAGACTTGTGGTGAGTATGAGTTTGCTTATATACTGGTGTTATTAGTTAGATCTAACTACACTTGTCTTACACTGTTGTTACACATGCCATGTCTTTCTGTATGCAGTGTACTGAGGAAGAATGAGCTTTAGTCGATCGGCAGAATATTAAAATGCAACAATTGTGATAACTGGTTTTTGTTGAAGTTATTTAAATGGGCAAAATTTGCTGATTTCAGCTTCATAAAATTAAGGACATTTCTGCTTTTCTGTGTTTTGTATTATTTCAAACTTAATGTCTTTAAGTTTTGGAACTTGGAACATTTTATAGACTAAAAGATTTAATGAATTGAAAAAACACTGAGAGATTCCATTAACATAAAAAAAGCTAATGCAAGTTTGTGTGGGCCTTAATTTTTTAACACACTCGTCCCACATCGCAATAACAAAAATGGGTGAGGATAGAAAGATATTAACTAACTGACGTGCCTTAACACAGCACAGCTTGGTTTAGTTATTTGAGTTCACTTTTAATTTTTACCCTCTTTGCAGCTATTATTACTCTTTATGACTTTAGGGCCTTGTGGGAGCAATTTGTTTATTAAATGCCTGTCAGGACATGAGTAACTAAATAAATAACATTTCGACTCGGTCTGGTTGGGTTTACTTGAGTAAGTGCGTCAGTAATTACCTCATTCTAGTCATGTGGGAACTTAATCTGTTAGCACAGGCTTTATTCAATAATTGAAGCTGTTGGATACTAACATCAAGTCGTATCTAATGTATTCAGTAAACACCTGAACAGTGTAATGGAGGATATTTGATAGGGCGTGACTTGTGCGGATGAAATCTGGATGTGTATTATTACGTGTGTCAGGCCGCAGTGTTCTTCCAGCTCACTAACTCAGGGTGAATGTCTCTGTCTCGCCTCTGTTAGCTTAGCACACTGTGCTCTCAGGCCATCTGGGTACAGCTGGGGCCAGAACGGCAGGAAACACACTCACTCACAGATACACACACTTATACAAACATTTTTTTTTTGTCTAATATACCCTGGCCATGCCCCCTACACACACCACATACACACAGTGTTCAGAGGATGATGGCAGGTGACCTCCACATGCCACAATTCTTCATGACCAGCCAAACTGTCATCTGCTTACAAAAAATGAGAGTTTCTTAATCCTCTTCAATCTAATTAGAAATGTAGCTCGTAAAATCAGGAACTAGCAAATCAAATTATGATCTCTAGGCTGTGTGGGGACCCGACCACATTAGCATGGTAACCCTTTATGGGTGCTGATCTGCAGCTGGAGACAACAGGTCGGAGTGCATGAAGCAAATGTTTGTTTCCACACAAATGTGAATGGCAGAGGTCAAAGGTCAAATCAACTCAGCACGGTAGAGCTGGGTAAATTATAAGGTAAACTGCTGTGAGAGGTTCATCACAAATGCAGGTTTTTAGAGGTAGATGTAGAAAGGACTAAGAATAGAATAACTTCTTTAAACGCAGGTGAGTGCTTGGCTCAAGAAAGGGAGCAGCGAGGGGAAGCAGCAGGAGAGAAACTGTGAATTCCTGCAGAGTTTAATCATGGCCAAGACTATCAAAAATCAATTTAAAAAAATTCCAAAATAAAACATTAAAATAACTGTTATCTGTATTTTTATATTAACAGTGACTCACATGACAAGTCATATCTGAAAGGGTTTTGGCTTTAAGAACAACAACTTTTACTGTTATTTTGATAGCATAGTTTCACATCAGGGAGTTGTTTTTCAGCGACAAACCTCTAAAATTCACTGTCCAAACCTAAACAACAGAGAGGCAAAGTTCACAACCAGCTGGTGAACATGATAAAGCACTCAGCATCTAACGATATATTTCCCTCAGGAGTTGGTGGAGACCAAAAAGGAGCTAAAAGGCCAGTGAAAATTGAACTTACATTCATCAGGTGATCTGAAACAAGACATATCTGCCAGATAACAAGTTCAGCATATCAGCTGAAAATATTTCCCCAAGTGAGCAAATAATCAGAGCAGAGACGTGATTTAACAAAGCAAATATCATATGTTTAGTGTCAGCCATCATCTACAAGCTAAACTGGTAGAGAAATGATTTGGCTAAAACCTGGAAGAAAGAACTCAATTTTCTTTTTCTTCCAATTGCTCCCAGATCAGTTTTGCACTAATTACTTCTACTAATGTTCTTTTTTGTTTAGCTATTTGCAAAGCTGTGTACCATAGGTGGCTTGTAATGTCAAGTGCAGTGGTGTAAAAAAATTTATGGGGACAGCAGTATGTCTAACGTTAGCTCATTAAATCAAAAGTGGAAGAGATTATTAGCGTTACTTCTGTCTATAAATGTCAGCTTTCAACCTGACAGCTTGGCACATAGTCAAGCAGGGTTTGCATTTTACAATGTACAACAAATCGTCTGTGGAGAAGACGGCACTGGTCAATAAGGAGATGGTCTGTAGCATGTTCCAGCCCTCTGTGTCTTTTTATCCTTCACTGGAGGGAGGATGGGCGGGGTGAAGGGATGATACTGAGGAGATTCTCTGGATTCGCACCACGCATGGGCAGCTGCCACTTCTTATTCATTTGCCCTACAGGCATTTCCTGTCTTTCAGCACCCTAACTAAACTGCTAGTTAGAGGGGGAGGGTGACAAAGGATATATATACAGAAAGAGAGTGAGTGCGAGAGAGGGAGAGGATGGATTTGTCGGGGAATACAGGGGCCTTTAGCCAGAGCAAGGGATGGACACAAACAGATACATAGAGAGAAACAATGTACTCTTTGACACACTTCTTCCCAGTGGTAGGAAGGGAGATGACAGCCGGAGGAAGCACACAAATCTTTTCTTTATGTTGGGCCCCCTTTACCCAGTGTTCACACCCCTACTTCCTCCCCTCTGTTTCTGTATCTCACTGTCTCGGGAGCTTTCCCCCGCTCCCTCCTCTTCAGTTATATTTTCCAAAAGATTATTAAATTATTTGATGTATGCATATGTGTGTGTGTGTGTGTGTGGAAAATCTGACACTTTCTGCGTCCTTCACAGGGAGGTTGCATCAGACACACACACACACACATCCGCAGTTACAGAGTCATGCTGCGTCATTGTGCGTGGTGGGAACACCAGGACCAGGTTGTCTGCTTCTCGCTTCATGACATCACTCAGGCTGATACCACCTCCCTCTCTTTCTACACAAACACACACACACACTCAATACTGTTCCCATGCATTCCTGGCACCAGATGCTCGGTATAAAAAATCCTGTTAGACGCTCTGTAGGACTTTACTGGAAGGGCCATTTCCTCTTCCTAGTTCTCCCACCTGCTGACTTCCTGCCAGTTGACATCACCTCTTCCTTAAGCAAATACCATCGTGCACATGAAGGAAATCGCTGCATTAACAAGCTGTGCTCACTGGATCAAAGGGGGCTGCAAACATTTCAGATGCGTGCGTGGATAACGACCGTGGCATAATTGCTGTCAGGTTGTTGTGTTTGAATGAATTTTTGGAGCAAAAATGCCTTGTTGAGATACAATCATGCGTGTGTGTGTGTGTATGGCTGAGTCACTTGTTTATGCCATGTTTCATGGGCCCCACCCATACTGCTGTCTTTCTCCGCATCCGTCTCCTTCACCCCCAACCCTCCAGCTTCGGCCCCCAGATTAAAAGAAAACCTCTTATTACTGCACTTTGAGACATTACTGAATGTTTCCTACAAGGAGAACAGCTGTACGAGACAAAACCTCTTATGAGGAACACATTAGCCTTTTACGGGGCTTCAGTCCACGTTCAAAGAACGTCTATGCACATTCAAGTTGTTCTCTCACTTCCACTTTAGCCGGTTTCATTTTGACTCATTGGTATCCAGAAAAACAGCAGCCGTGGGCACAAATAAAGATTATACAATATAGATGCACAGGACTCATGCGTGTGCACATGCATTCACATACACTCCCTCATTTTCTGTCAGCAGTGTCAAGTGGCATTTCATAATTCACATGGTGTGAGCGTGTGCGTTGTGAGAGAACAAGCTGCTTCTATAAAGCAGGGCGTGGACTCTCTTTTTTTTTCCCCCCATCTCCCCATGCATGCATACATTTGCTCGCTCACTTCTTCATGCATTCACATTATTCCTCTCGCACACATACACTCATAATTATCAGTTCCAGTCACTTCCAGCGTGTTCCCCGTATCTTGGTGGTTTTGAGAAGCGAGCTGCGCGAATGATGAACGTACTCTGACAGAGTGCTAGTGTTAGCATGCCTCTCCACTGGAATTACTCCTCAACAATGTTTGCTTGTGTCTCTCTCTCTCTCTCTCTCTCTCTCTCTCTCTCTCTGTGTGTGTGTGTGTGTGTATATGTATATGTCTCTTGAAATTCATTCCCTTTCTTCTCACTAATCCCATTCAAGGCTGTAGGAGGAAAGCACTGGCAAATATATTGATCCACTCTTGACTTGAAAGCAATTTGTCATTGCCTTGGGTAAAGAATTATGGGGGTTGGGTGTGCACATAAGATCTAGTGCAGACCAGCTGAAATTGGACAATGATAGCGTCTGAACACATGCACGAACTGACGTGCACACCAGCAAAAGAATAGATTTCAAATAATCACCTTTTTTTCCCCAGATAGTTTGGACTAGTTGTCCACTTAAGAAGCAAAATTTGAACATTTCATTTCTATGACAACATTAATATGTGATTATGGCAGAAAGAGTGAAAGTCAAATGACACAGGTGATAGAGCAAGTGCTGCAGTTTTTCCTAGTGCGATCAGAATTGAAGATTGAATCAGACTTTAACTGTAAGAGAACTGCTGATCAGAACTAACACACGCACACACATAGTCTTTATAAAGCACATGTGACAAATCTAACAAGAATGCAGAAGCAAAAGAAGTGTTTTTATAGGTCGAGCTGGCTTGACTGAGAAATGTCCTTTTACCTCATATAAATTTACAGAACCTACGTAACTGGTACACTTGCTATTGATATTATAGGCTAAGTCTATAACAAATATCAGTCAACACATGTTTGGAATTATATTCATAGCCTACACATTGAGAGTTATACTGTTTGTTTGGCAATAAAAGGTAACTTTTTCTTTCCAAGGAACAAGCAAAGTGTGTTGGGATTTATCATTGTTTTACCATGAGCTACCATGAATATTATGGATGGGAGAACTTAAAGCCAGATCTTGATGTATTAATAGTTTTTTTCTGTTCGAAATGGGACAAACTGGACCTGGATATGTGCGATTATCAGGCAGTCATTGAACTAATTACTCTTGGGCGGTAGCTGTTATAAAACTAACATTAGTTGTTCTGCCAAGCTCGCGGCTTTCAAGGGAAAATATTTTAGATTATTGCAATACCAAAAAAAAAAAGACGAGGGCTGGGTGATGCTGCTTGTGAAATGGATATTGTTGATGCCCGATAAGAAGCTTGCCAGAATCTGTTGCAAAGCTGCTCTCATCCTCATGGCACAGCGAGCGCATATGCAAGATTATCCTGCTCGTATAGAAAACAACTATGGTATCATCAGCTGGTGTTAGCCCTACATTTACATACAGCGTGCAAGCTGGCTTAAAGTGCATGATGGTTTGTAGTAGCTCCGTGTTAGCGTTTTGCTGTCTCATGCTGCAGTAGAAATGTTTAGCTTATATTAGCACTTATTCCCATGACACTGGAACTGTACAAATGTCACAGTACGGACTGGGTGTATTTTATGCAATCGATTTTGGATAAGACACGGCATTCTTGGAATGATTCACGGGGCTTCCCATTCTTTCCCGTTGGCCAAGTCAATCCCCTGAACAGCCCTCTGAGATATGTTGTTGTTGGCGAGCATTCATAGATTTAATCCTTTCTCTATCCTCGGTGTGTTTTTTTTAATCATGCTTTAGCAATTAGATATCAGCCAAATTTACTGTGAGAGGCCATTACAGTTCAAACCAAACCTCCCTCAAACATGTTAGTTTCCATTGAAAACGAATGCGAGTGTTTCTTATCCCCCAGAGGGAGCGCTCCCTGCGTGAACTCCAATCACTTTCTGGGTATGTGGATACTTGGCTGTTTTGCGAAGTGTCAGTAGGTTGTAATTTCTTAAGTAAGTCTCATAGTGACTTTGCATTTTCAAACGCTTCGGTTAAAGTCTTACTTTCAAACCTTCTCTTTAACGTTTGCCCTCATTCTAACAAACCAGCCAAGTTAGGCAACACCTCGTCCCTATCACCACTAAACACACCTTTTGGCCTAGTTTTTGTTTGTGTTTCGGAGGTTTGCCTTTGCTTTGGGAGCTGGGAACAGATATTTAGTCCATCTGTCTCCTAAGCAGTCACTTTGCAGCCTCAGGAAAAGCTGAAAACAACTGAAATAAAATCATATATGTGACGTTTCTCTGTGCATGTGCAACCTCAGAATAATGACTCAAATTGGAGACAGTAGGTCTTGTTCTCTGTGATTTAGGTTATCGCTCGCACACAGCTTGGATCTTGTGCTCTGTGTGCCTCTTGTGTGTCTCTGCCTTTCTACATACACACTCGGAGAAGCCATTTTCAGCCTGTTGCTTAGGCTGGCTGTAATTGTCCCAGGAATCGTCAGCTCTGTGTAATAAATTACTCCTCTGGTACACTGTGTTCTCCACTAAGGGATGGCCTCTGTGTGCGTGTGGTGTGCATGCTTAACATATCGTGAGCAGAGAAAGAAAATAGCTAAGGAGCAATAAGGGGTTGAAAATTGCATTAAGAGGGAAAAAGCTGCAGCTCTCTGTCACAACAGGCTTTTTAATTTGCCAGAGGCACAACTTCATTTTTTTTTTTTTTGCTATGTGAAAAACCAACCAATGGATGTAATGGGTGTATAATGAGGATGTGAATTAATTTCATATAGTCCACCCTCAGTCTTACATGTTCAAACAGTATAGAAAACAGGTTTTACTGACCCTCATTTTAATGCATAAGCATTTGAGGTCGATGTTCCAGAAGAAGCTGTGGCATGTGAAAATGTGAGATTGCATTAGACTAAATCACTAACACAATTAACACATGACATACAAAGTGGGGATGAGTTAATAACCTGGTAATGACAAAAGCTGTCAAAATGTTTTTTTTTCCCTTGATCCCTTGAGGTTTCATTCTCATCATGTTCTCCAGGAGAGTGTCATATTTCTATCTAATGCTACAGCTTCACTGCTAGCTTGGGTTAGTGAGCTATTCGATTCTAAATGTTAAGTGCTTCTTTCGTTTCTCATCATGTTTCAGGTTGAAGTTGCCAGATTGTGCTATTTGGCCAAAGGGAAGCTTGTTGTTTCAGCCTGCGTCATATTGGGTCTATTACATGGTTACCAGTTTGTTTTTAGCAGCGATGATCTCTGACCTTGTTGCTGTTCTTATTCTTTTCATCCGTTCACCATATTCTTCCCAGTTTAAATATAATCTGTCAAACACCAGAAGAAACTTATCTCCTCACTGGTAACAAAAGCCAAATGGAGCTATCAGGTGCCTCTTTACAAATGTACTCTCACAGGAGAAGCCTTTGACCTGGATCTCATCTCCAGTAATACACACCCACAATGGATCCAACTAGATTCAGTACAAGATTGAGGTCCACGAGCCCATTCAGAATTCGTGTCTCAGTGGAAGAGAGGAACGTTCGGTCACATTGAGAGAGGGTGTGTGTGTGTGTGTGTGTGTGTGCAGTCCAGAGCTTTCCACTGTTGCTCAGAGCAGCGTGGGGTTCGTTGAGTTTCCCGGGGTTGCTGAGTTCGCGGTGCTACTGAGAGCTAGTTTGCCCAAAGTCCTGTCCTTGAACTGTGAAAGAATATGCTGCTAGGGAAAGGCTTTTCAGACTGACTGACTGCAATAGTTGAAGTCAGGCCAGCTGAATGGAAGCCAGGCAAGACAAATCCTGGCCTACTCATAAGTATTACACAGTGGCCAGCTGAGAGCGAATGTTAAAGTGGTACATCACATGAAGGGTTTTCTTGTCACTTTTAATTTCTAGCACTTGATTTGGTCATGGTTGAACTTTCACAACCATTTCGTAGCAAAAGAGATGACGGACCAAATTTGGCTTATGCAGTTCCTCTTAAGGGCTTCATCCTTCTACCCAAATTTCTGAAATTGACATTAACTGGGGTGCAAATTTGAAGGGGTTTTCTCAAGGTTGAAACGAGAAAATACTTGACATGTTGGTGAAGCAGTCGCACGCCCAAGGGAGTGGAAGTGTCTAAACTGCAAGGAAAATTCCTTCATTCAGCCCTGTATGGCTGCTGTAAACTGAACTGCCCCACAGGACAAGAGCTGTTTTCTATCAGGAGTTCCAGGCTGTAACCAGAGGCCAAGCTATCTCGCTAGCAAAGACTTCTGTATTCAATTATAGCGAAAGCAGAGAGAATGCTAAAACAGTAGGCTGGCATGTCCGACGCAGGCTCGCTCCGTGCCGGTGTGCACACGTAGCCCGTTCGGTTCGAGCATGCACGCACATTCAAACACGCTGCAAAACCGCAGTATTCACAAATAAGGACAAAAGAATGTTATAAAGTTTTTTTTTTTCCTCTCTCTCCGGTATCTTTCTCTGTACCTCCTCACCTCTCTCCCACAACAAGTACCCTTTAAAGCCAGCGCAGAAAGAAGGAGTGTGTGTGTGTTTGTGTGCCAAGCAGCAGCCACCATGGCCAAAAGCTGAAGCCAATGTGGAAGCGCCTTAAGATGGAGCACAAGTAATGGTTGCTAGATGCCGAATCCAAAAGAATCTCCAAACTGCTTAGAATTCCATAGAAAAGGACCCAAATTTTCAAAGTCATTCATTGGGTTTGTCAGAAGACGTCAAGGCCTCAGCAGCTTATTTAACTTGCTAATTTGTGCTTTGCTGGCAATTTTGAGAATTATTGTTTCATTAAGGAGATACTATGTTTTCGGGTTTGCTTCAGGTGTCTCATCCCATTAGCCTCATCTGCCGTCACAGATGGCAGCAAGCAGCAAATTGAAATCTTCACAATGTCTTATTCAGGAGAATCTGCTCTTGACTTCATTGATGCTATATGTCCATGCTTTTCCTCAGGTTACCTCAGGCATGTGTTGGGTATAGGGGGCGCTCGTTGGCTGACCCACAGCAGTTCTTCACTGGCAAGCTTTATGTCCTCATGCACCAGCTAAAGCTGCCAGCTGAAGAACTGTTGTGGTCGGCCCTTTCCTGCACCGAAGACCCGTCACACCTCCCCCCCAGAGGGACGCGAGGATAACGATCCAATCACATCCAGCCACATCCAGACGTAAAATAATTAGAAGAGTCCGTCGCCACTGGAAAACCCTGTTACCTATGCGGCATGTTCATGTGTTGAGACTCATACCATGACACTGCTGGATCATGTAACAAAAGCATTGCATCATGGGACTGCAGACTCTGTCATTTTGGGTTCGTTTTCATGACGGCTGTCCAGTTTAGTGTTTTCACTGACATGTTATTATAATGTTGTTGTACGGTGTCTGCACAATTGTAAGTTTCACCTGGCTTGCATCAGCAGTCACATTCGACTACTTGTTTTTGTGTGTGTGTGTGTGTGTTTTCATTTCGAGTTTGAAATAGGACTCCTCGTTAAATTTTAACGGAAAAAACAAACATCTGAAATGGATTTTTAGCTGCTCGACCTCTGAAGGGGCTTAGAAGCTGTTCACCGATGCCGGAGTTCAGTAGATCAAAAATCAAAGCTAATAAAGTTGAATCATTCTAATTTAAAAAACTGACAAATGTCTGTATTGATATAATTGTTTTTACTAATATATTTTTTAAAACATAGTTGCTGGTGGTGACAGTAGATGCTCCTTTATAAGATCTGTATTTGTGTAATGAATTATGAGAAAATCCCCAAACTAATGACACTTGAATAGAAATAAATAAATAGACAAACAGCTGAAATCTGTCATCAGCATGCTCCTGCTTCTCCTCCTCTGTGTCACAAAACACACGACATCTCTCTCCCGTAACAGCCCCGAGTGCCATGCGGAAGAGCACGCGCTTATAGCAGAGAGGCGGACATCTTGCCTGTGACCCCTCAGCGGTCATAAATCGGACTTCAAGGGAGAGAGGGCGATACCCGGAGCAGGACATGAGAGCGGACGTGTCCCTTTAAAAGCTGCCAGCCAGACCCGAACAGAGGGAAGGAATGTTCTGAGGCCTTAACAAAACCAGATGCCCCAGCTTACTCTCCCTAGCACACATGCTCTGTGTTGCCTCCTCTCGCTCCTCGAGCTCTTACTTAACAGCGCAGATGGAAGCGAGAGCTGGGCAGCCTCCTTTCCTCCAGCCTGCCTGAAGTACATCGTCTTCTTCCTCCACTACCTTTAACGTGGTCTGGCTCTTAGCTCCCTGTCTGCGTCCAAATCTCCTTATCTTCTTGTCTGCTCCTCTTTACAGCTCTGTCCTTTATGCTTGGCAGACCTTTTCCTCATCCCCCTCCACCCCCACAATCCTCCATCACTCCGCTCACACATGCACGGGAAACACCGACATGGGATTATTCCACTCTCTCTCCTGTACATCCTCTTCAGGCAGCACTGCCAGTACCTGCAGTAATGCGCCACACCGGTGTATATAAGGGTCACGCCTTGACCTTGTGTGTCCTGGAGGTTACCTTCAGGTTAGTGACTCGTGTGCCTGATCCGCTCCCAGAGAAATCGGCCTGTGAGTGCATTAAGAGATTGCGGAAGGGGAAATGCATGAGAAGCACCTACAGTAAGAGGAAACCACCTGACCCGACCGGATGGAGCCATTTTGGGTTCTGGTGGTATGTATTTGAATTCATGCACCGCTCTCTCTCTCTCTCTCCCCTCTTTCCCAAGCAGATGTGCCACACCCATGTCGCTAGACCTGGGTGGCCTGTACCTGTGCCTGTGCCAGCTGCTGTGCCAGCTGTGCGGGGTGAGGAAGCAGAACAGCATCACAGAAAGAGGTGAAGAGACAGCTGCTGCAAACAGAGAGACGGAGGCGATCTCATCAAAGGAGGACTGAGTCAACCTACACACCATCCATCATAATACATTCATTATTAGCTCGCGGTTATTTACAGCTGAGAAATTAAGTCGAAATTATTTAAAGTTGTGATTAAGGCTGTATAACTTGTCTGCAGTCACCACAATAAATATCTTATAATTACAAAATGTATGTTTTGTTTATGTAATTTTCAGTTCATAATATCTTCATTTTGATCAATAGAACTGTGATTCACCAACAACATGAGGGTGCTGGAATGTGTGAAAAAAAACATTTTACAACATTATCACAGAGACTGGCAACATCATATCTGAATGCAGACTAAACACTTTCAGCCATGTAGCATTTGACTAGGGGGTTCACATTCACACGCTGGGAGCTGAACTACAGCACTTTGGTGCTCCGGGCTCGAGGCTTATGGACTTGGCGAACGCACATCCTGTTTGGAGACATACATTAAACTGCCAGAGGGAACATAAACAATAATCTTCTTAAGGTGTGAGCTGCTCTGTGTGCGCAGTAATAGCAAGTCCTCACTCACGCAATTTACTGTATAAGATGGTGGTATTGCAGCGCTGTTATCTGCTCGGTGAGTTTGGCACTTAACATTAAAATGATGGTGATGATTTTAGTTGATTTTGAACCTACACAGACTCTGCAGCCTCTTTGCCTCTCTGCACACTTTGACCTAGAATATAGAAAAGCCCAGGTGAAGCCTGATAACAGTAACAATGGCTGCTCTAGGTGTCACAGTGAGCCACATCAGTATTCATAGTAGCACGGAGCCCAGGGAGCTCCATAGAAAGCAGTCATAATTCATGTTACAGACTCCACCTGTGCTTTTCATGTTCAAATGTCTGCAGTGCAAAAAGGTCTCAGTCCTTCAATAGAGGATTGCTGTTGTAGACAATAACTTTCACTAATAGCAAACTTTTCACCATTGCACTCTTGTAATCAACATCAGGCAGACATCTGCAGAGGGTTAGTTAGCGCACGAACAGCTCAGCAGGCTATAATCTGTTTTAGCTGTTGAGGCGCTGCGTGAACTCGGTGATAAGAAAGACGCTGAGGAAGACGCAGATGCTATAATTATTTCACATCTGTAAAGACAAAGATGAATCGCTTTTGGCACGGGTCGGCCAGGACAGAGGCTCTTGTATTTAAGGCCATGGTTTCTGTTGCTCAGCGCTTGTTTTTAATCCTGCACCAATCTGTCCCTCAAGCACTCTCCAGCCTTTTTGGTTTTTAGAGCCTTGCCTCTGTTTATTTTGCTCCCGAGAAGTTTACTTAATTTGTATGTCTGCCTCCAACCTTTTCAAGTAAAGGCCTTGTGATCTTGACTGCGGTCTTCTGTCTCCTGCATGTGGGTCCAACTTCTTGTTTTGAGTGAAACAAGCATTACAGTTTCAGAGAGAAACGGACCCAACTGAAGAACCATTAATCTCCAGTGCGAGCAATTTTATGGTTTCGTCTCTTCAACATGTCTTCAGTTTTTCAATAGATTGTAGTTCATTTTAAACGGTTATGACAGCCTTATGTCTTTTCAACATGAAAATGTGGCTTTTTGTTATAACTTCAAGCTGAACTTTAAGGACCTTTTAGCAGCTATAATATGAATATGAGTTGGAATATTACTTTAATTTTTGGTCTCTCTGTCCAAAAGCAAAGCAGTTTAAAAATCTGCAGGGCTGTCAAATGCCAAAAGTTGGAGCTTTGTGTGGACACAGGAGACTCACTGAGACAGCTTTTCCAGTGAGGATAAGGTTGCCGGTGCCCTTTGGAATATGTAATAGCAGTCACATCTTTGCACAGCATGTATAGACATCAGGCTGTTGACTTTGACCCCTGGCTGTTAGTAGATTAACTTCATCTGTTCACGTTCCTCTGACCACTCACAGAGAAGTTCCCAGAAATTTCCTACAGTCTTTTCAAGACGATAAAATCTCTCTATCTGTTGTCGAGATTTTCTCCTTCAGGACATCTATATAAGATGTGATCTATGTTTCTTATCACTTGCTTTCAGCCTAATGGCTAATGCAGTGATAGGTAATGTGCTTCAACACGCTTTGTTATAGAGTCAGAGAAGAAAGCTCTAATGGACAAGATACATGTATCCCAGATTTTTGATAAGTAACAACGGTGTGTGTGTGTGTGTGCAGGAATGAATCAGTGGTAAATGAGCAGAGGGTTTTCTCAGGCTGAAGTATTCTCTGGTGTAGTGTCTGCTGTACAGCCCTCGGTCACCTCTTAAGTCAAAGCAGGAAGACGCTCCAAGGCCAGGTCTGAAGAGGTTTACAAACCTCTCCTAAATTCTTCCCTGTGGGTAAAATCATGTGAAAGCTGCTTAGGCAGATTATCCCTGCCTCGACGGCAGCTGGCAGCGAGATCCTTGGGAGTGCACCTGACTCAATACTGGCGGTGACGCAACTGCAGCCTGTGGCGCAGCGTGCGCCCGCAATCCTCTGCGACCTTTAGCCCCGGAGGCAAAAGTGCATCTTGCGGTTTAAAGCAAGCAGGAACTAAATCAGGAGATCACACACACACATAAGCACGTCACACGCAGACATACACACATCACACTAATGCCATAATCAACATACGAGTGATCTGATTGGGCAAAATGTAGAAATATATATTGTTACAGATGAAGCTTAATAATCAGCTAACTGGGTTGCACAGGAAAGTGTTTCAACCAGTTGAGATTGTGTAATTAAATATTAAAATACTACATGATTGTGAGTGGTTCCTAATTCATGTTTAACTTCAAATTTTACTAAATGTGTATTAAGATTATTTTGAATTACTCGTATTATGAAATCACAAAATTAGGCCAGATCATTCTTTCACTGTTTCCAATTTCCATCATTGTCCCGGGTGTTTTTTATCAAGACGGAAACAATGTCTAACGATGACATATATAGGAGAAAATCAAAGAAGTCATATGAACAAACAATAAGAGAAATCTTAAGTATCAATGCCACCAAAACTCAAATCACATCATTAAAGACAACAGCTGTGAGAAAAGCTCTAAAATGCAAATATCAACAAAAGAGAGGATGAATTCTATTAGAGAATACGATCTTGTACGTCCACTTTTTTTAAAGAGCGGCCCTGTATCCTGAAATGAAAAAACGATGTCCTCAATGTAAATAAATGGGCTGCTCCTGTGGATAAGTAGCCTAATTTGTTCATCAGGTGTTAACTAATCCTGCAAATTTGTAGCAGTGCAGGCGATAAAGTTTACACCACAGTCAACACTGTGACTCTATAAACTCAAAAAGGGCTTTCTTTTCTCTGCGCTCACTCAACTCCCTGTTTAATGTGACAGACAAAAATCTAATGTGATTGTGTGAGTGTGTATTAAAAGTTGAACGTCTCCAGCTCTCTACCAGCTTCCATCACTGTTGATGATGGCAGGTAAGAATGTTATCGTAAGGTAAACCAACTAGTCTCTTTTTATCTGTTGTGGCTGCTTCTGGACATTTCAAATCCGGGATGTGAATTCTGTGCACGCGCGCTCACATTTGTCAGGAATTTAGATGCAAAGTGTCACTTTTCTAAATTAGGCGTAGGCATAAGTAGAAGAATGGTCTTTCTCCGAGAATATTTTAATGAGGTCCCAGGTGCACTGTCACCTCATGAAAACACAATGCTCGAATAAAATCCTTGTCCTATCACGCTCAGCCACTGAGGCGAGTATTATTAAAAATGAAGGGACTCCAGCTTCAGTACTTCACACAGGAGTCTTTGCCATGTAGAAGAAGAAAAAAAAAAATCAGTGAAATGATGATACTTTTTTTTCCCCTTTTCAGTTGATGCAGAGGTAAACTATGCTGCTAGGAGATGCTGAAATACTCTTCATTCTCGAAAAACTACAATTTTCAGGGCCCATTACACAACCCACAAATCTAAATATACCAAACATGCTGTCTAGACGACAGCCTGCAGTCTTTGATTTGAAAACGAAAAAATATATATTTGCTTGCCGTGAATGACGTGAATTAAAAACAAAGAAATGCAAAGAGGAATCACTGTCTCATTAGTGGTGGGTAAGATGAGCAATGAGACATGACTGGGTACCAGCTAAAATGCTTACAGGCGTGGAGTCCAGGCTCATTTTGGTGGTTATTTTGCAAACTTTCTATGCATTTAGTTTTCTCTTTTTTTGGGACCTTTCAAGCTGTATATTATTGTTTTGTCTTACTTTGCATTTCGTCAATGTAACAAAGCTGCCATTAGCCCTAAAATGCAAGAAAAATGACACAAATGTACCCTCTGTGACAATCCCTCTAAATTTTATTGTAACCAGTTACAGGTTGTAAAAAAAATACTGTTTCATTATTTCATTAAAAAAAAAAATTAAAAAAGCTATAATACAGCCTATTCAAATGTAAAATGAAAGTATGCCATTGTAAATCAGTGACAACATTAATAATTCACTGCTTTAAATCAAATTTCTTTCAAAATAAAACATGGTCTACAGACACCTAAACGAGACACTGTGTGAACGTCCCACATCAGCGCTTGTCTCTACAGGATATATAAATAAAGTTATGTCACTATAAATAAAACATGTTCACTGATGAATAGACCCACTCCAGAGGGCTTTCTCTGGTTTCTCCTTCTGCCTCTAAAAAAAGTGTGAATACTTTTGAAATAAACACGTCCATTTAATGTGAGTGTTCACGTGCTACATGTAGCCAAATTTGCAAAACGCACAAAAATGTCATCAGCCCGCTCATGAAAATTGAAGTGTAATTGTGTAAATGTCAGCAGCTGAAATGTGATGAGGTCTGGTTTTTCTCATGCTGTCTTGTACAGTCTTATTTTAAATGGGGGGAATTTATCGCCGTGGTCTTCTGTTTGGTCTCGTGCAGCTGTGTTATGGGGGGGGGGGGTTGCCCAGCTTTGATAAATGAACCATAAATAAAGCAATTTATTCAAACCCTCAATGCTGTAGCTGTCTTCAGAGCTTTTTGTCATATTTAACTGTGTAATGGACATGACCATAAATCACATGAGGACCTTCGGTATCAGGAACACATTACTGGCATCCGTCACAGCAGAAATTGCTCAGCCTTCATATAAACCCAAGGAAAAAGTAATCTTATTTGATTTTTTTTTCATGAATGTTTTGAATGTGGAAACACAGGTGAAAATCCAATCAGTAAAAGAAAAAGAAGGATGAAATCATTAGAGGTTGGATTGGCACCAAAAAAATCAGGTTTTTAACCCTGTATATCAAACATAATGGTTCTCTAATGCCGAATCAAAGATGAAAATCTCATTAAACGTGTAACAAAAAAGGTTTCAAATCTGATTCCAAAACCGATGTACAGCCAGGGATTGAGAGATTATACAAAGTAGCCTACACCCACTTACCACTGTGCTTAAGCCAGAACGCAGCCTGTCTCAAAGGGGCCCCTACTCGTGATGTGTTCTACACATTGCAGCCGATACTTGGCCGGCACCGAACTCCCAAAATAGATGGTAGTTCCAGATAGGTGGGCTGCGAGGCGAGCGAGAGAGAAAGTGGGAAAGGCAGCGAGAGTGGGACGTAGGATAGTTTAACAAAAGGAAAGAGGGCCTGGTATTGTGTGTCTGCAATCTGCTGCCTGCACCCTGCGCTGCTAATTCACTGTGTGTGTCCGTGTGTGTGTGTGTGTGTGTGTGTGTGTGGTGACGTCAGCAAAGGTGCTCTTGTCAGTCTGGTGCTCTTCACCGAAGGCCCGTTATGTAATACGTTGGAAAGTCTGACCAGTCGCGGCCAGACAATCTTGTGAAATGGCTGTAATGGGCATACACACACACACACACACACATACACACATACAAGCAGACACATATAGATACAGTATCACACTCTTTTACAAACACAACGGCTGTGATGCGCTCCCCTCGACTCGGCACAATAAAGCAGAAGACAGAGGCCCATACATGTCTATGAAGCAGGAGTGGGCTGAGGAGAGTGGAGGCTTACCCAACAGAGTTATAAATAACCGGACGGCCTGCACCTTAAGACGGTTTTGTCTGGGTGGAGGGCGCTCAGAGTTCAATGTAACCTGACAACTTAATCCCTTGTAAGAGAGAGACTGGTGAATGTGGGCCCGTCTAGGATTTCCAAGCTACTGATGCTTATTAGCGCTCGGAGAGGAACAAACATCGACTCTTTTTTGGATACAGATCGGGCTTGTAATACACACATGCGCAACGTGGGCGAATTCACTCACAAACAGACTCACATTGTTCTGCGATGCTTTTCCACTCACCCTCTCATTAATTGGTTACTGTAGCTTGAGTTTACATTTAGCGCTCGTGGGTGAAAACGCACAATGAGATTAAAGAAATAGTTGCGACATTTTGGGCTTTATTCATTTGCTTTGCCGAGCGTTAAACGGGAAGATCAATGCCACTGTGTTGTTGGCAACTCCAGGAAGTCGCTGCACCTGGCCAAGAAATAGTCCAGCACACAACCCCCCACCCCGGCCCCCCCTTGAAAAACTGCAACTTGGCATGCTTACATTTTGGCTTTAATAAAGATTACTGTAAAATGATAACATATGTGTTTATTAGTGAGTGTAAGAAGTTCTAGTAGACAAGGAAGGTGTTTCCAGACTTAATGCTTAAATAATTATAATATTGATCAATAAGAAAAATGATGGAGTAAAATATATGAAAAAAAAATGAATTCAATATTTTGCATGTTTGTATTATAGATGCCATGGATAAATGGTGTTGCAACTTGTGATACTACATTACAGTATGAGATGAAGACATCACTCATAAACACATGTATCTTTCTAACATACATAACGATATTACAGTCTTTTAAGTTCTGTGCGAAAATAGTCAACCAGGCCACCTTCTAGCTTTCTCTGATTTTTTTTTTTTTCCAAGTGTGAAAAGCCGAAGCGGAACCCATCCTCTTGTATCATCTTTTGGATGCTTGCCCATGACCAGAGGCAACTTTTGGGAGTTTTAAGTGGGGAGGTTCAACAACCAAGAACTTTGCTGTAACCAGTATTTTCTTCTCTTTGGATGGATGGATGGATGGATGGATGGATAGATAGATAGATAGATAGATAGATAGATAGATAGATAGATAGATAGATAGATAGATAGATAGTGCAATTGTATTGTGTGTCTGCTCACCATGTGAGAGCAGGCCTGACCTTTGATTTCAGCTGCATGCGACAACCTCACTAATGGAAAAAGTGTGTGTGTGTGTGTGTTTTCATGTCTGCGCGTGTGTGCATCTGGGAGTGTCCCTCTCTGTGTGCATCTCACGCATACTTGAGGAAATTGTCAATAGTTGCTCATGAAGACCAGGACCAGCTCAGACCCATCCTGCCCTCTGACAGCACATGGTCCATATTAAAGCCAATCGTCAGATGCCGCCATCTCTCACAAGGGCGTGCTCGCCATCAGGTTTCCCCCAGTTAAACGTCTGTCTATTTCAGCGGCTGTCCTTGGTTAGGAAATGACATTGCGTTTGAAATAGGGCTTCTGAGTGGATAATCTCTCCCGGGAGTGTTAGCAGAGACTTCCAAGTTCACTGGGTTTGTGTTCAGTCATGCAGAGTGTAACAGTGGACTGTGATACTGTAAGGCTGCGATCGATGCATTATTCACATAACTTGGTTTAGCTCCAGAGCTCTAAAGCAAAACAGCCCAGTCTCCTTTTAAAGATATACAGCGCGCCCCAAGGTGGTGAGTTAAAATCAGGCTCAAACGTGCAGGAGTCCATCTGCGGGTTGCACATCTGAGAAAATACGAGCTAATGATTTCTCATGTTCTGATTTTTATGGTCTTGAGTTTACATGTGGTAGCTCTGCAAGGGCAACAATGGCTTAGGGATTAAAACCAGACCCCAAAATAATATTACTTACTACTATGATTTTTATTTTACTATGATATTTTGTTAAGAGCTCAGAGTCTAGTTGCTGGTGTGCTCCAGGGGGTGATCCTGGATTTAACTGTTAAATATAATTTAATCAATTAAATAAACTGTACAATTCCAAGGATGATAAATAAACAATAATACTTTACATCACCCCCCAGAGTGGTGTTTCTTAAGTTATCACACTTTCTATCATGGAGTTACTGCATCTTTTGGCAGCTTTATCCATGTGCTTCTAAACAGGTAGACGATTTGTCTTAAGGACTGGGCCAGGTTAAGTGTATTGAGGTCAGACAGGATGGCCGCCGAACAGCACCCGTTTAATCCCCTGACCTGGTCCAACCAACAGATTAGACCAGCTTGTTGGGGGAAATACTCAGGTCGATCCTGTCGCTCTCTGTTGGCTGCACTTCAATCACATTCAATATCTCACTTCCCCCTCTCATATCCTCACTGACCCGGCAGAAGAGGCCAATACGGCGCCGTCGCACAGCTTTATTACAGCGCAGGACTACTTTAAACAATGAGTAATGACGGTGTGCCGCACAGGCAGGGTTTTGTAATAGGATGAGTTCGTGGCATGTAGTTCTGGACAAAAACCAGAAAAGGACAGACAACAACACCAAACCAAGAGAAGCGATATCAAGAGACAATGAAGTCATAAGCCAGAGTGATTCCATTATGTTTCCTAACGACAGAACGCTTCAGCTGAAGGTCGAAAAACAACTCGTCATTCAACTATTTAAATGCATTTCAAATGTGACATGCCTGTGACACACCTGCTATTTGGTTAGACTGCATATTGACTATCAAGTCATGGGTAAATTCACATTGTCATAGCAGATGAAAATATACTCAAAACACTTAAAAAAATATTTTTATAAATGTTGATAATGTCATCAGTTGTAATTAGCAAAAAAAAAAAAAGATGTGTGTATGTGTATTACACACATCATACATATATATATGCTGTCTAATACATGTATAGGTGTTGACAGTAACTCCTGTTTTTTAATCATTTGTTCAGGGACATTGGTTACGAAAGTGATGCTATAGATAGTTCAAACATTATACAAGAAAGTGGGAGAGAGAATGTTTTGTGCTTCATGTGAAAAAATACATCTGGTATGTGTCTGGTGTTGTCTGTTTGCTGCAGAGAATTTACTTTGGCAAGTTGCTTTTAACATTTCGGCCTTTGCATATATGCAACTAAATGGAAAAAAAAAGAAATCAGGGTTTGTTGATGCACTAATGTGGCAACAACGCTATGAGGCTAGAGTTCAGTTTAGGGAGATTAAATTCAGATTCGCCTCACATGATGCAGTATGAGCATGATTTTTAATGCTTCGACCTTTAGATCCTCTTGTATGTTTTGCATACCAAAATGATCATGTGATTAATGTCAGTCTCTCGCTGTGTTTGTACAGCATGGATCTTTTGCATTTTGTTGCTCGTGCAGGTGGTAGAGAGCCTTTGTTGAAAGTAAACAGTAGGATTAGGTCTGCGCAGGGCTGTTAGGTCTATTAGGTCAATGAGCTCTATTAGCTCGCAGCATGGGCGCAGGAGGATTTGCCTTGTCTTTGTCAGTGTCTCATCAAAACTATACTGTCAGTGACGACTGGCACCACTCACGACCGAGAGACGTCACAGCTGCAGATATGAAGCTGTGTACATGTGTAGCTGTAGCTGTTTACCTCTGGAACCATGAGTCCTGTTACAGAGACTAAAGGTTTAAAAATGACTGTTTCATTTTATTTCTTTATTTTCATTATACACCTCAACACATAGTTTGTTATTAAACAGACGCTGATCTTTTATATAATGTCATTTACAAGTGGCAGGAAGTTTTGGTAACACTTTATTTGACGCCTATCTCTATAATGCATTTTAAATGTATTTATAATGCGTTATAATGATATTATAGCACTGTATAACTATAGTTATAAACACTCATAAATAAAATCATAATGCTTTATAGCAATAATAATAATAAGCCATTATAAAATGCTCTATAATGTGTTATGCTCATTGTTATAAAGCCTTATGATGATTTATGAGTGTTTATAATGATAGTTATACATGTTTATAAGCATATCATAAATATATGTATAATGCATTATCTATGTGGGAATTGTCAGTGAGTTGCCAACAGTTATAATGTATTATAATACCTGACCTTATAAGTGATGATAAAATGCTTTATAGTGTGTTATGATTATTGCTATAAAGCATTATGATCATTTATGAGTGTTTATAACTATAGTTATACAGTGCTATAATGTCATTATAACGCATTATAAATACATTTATAATGCATTATAGAGATAGGCGTCAAATAAAGTGTTACCGAAGTTTTAATCAGCCTGTGAAAAACTGTAAAGAAATAACCCATAGACAAAATCTTAGTTTGGGCTTGGACCCTCCACTTATTTGATTGAAATCCTCAGTTAGAAACCAGGATCATGGAGTTGGAAATACTCAAACGTTTACCAGACTAATGAGTGAAATTACCAAATTGCATCAAGGGAAGTGTTTTTGAGACTTTTTTTTTTTTAATATCACCATCTCTTTCAAATTCCCGAAACAAATATTCTAAGGTTGCACCTTTCTATATGAGCCAGCATCAGTTTTAATGTGATCTGCTGAGACTGGTTTGACAAGAATCAAGTACATCAAAGCATTAAAAGAGCAGATGAAATATAATGCGCCGCAATTTCAGCAGAACATTTGTGTTTCTACTTGTGAAGTCATTCCTGAAGACTGTGATCCAAAGTATTTTGCAGTTCATTACTATGTATTTATGTGTAAGTGTGTGCGTAGGATGGCTATCATTTATCTATTGGCCCCCGGTTCCATCCCAGAATATTCCCCTATAGCCAGCTGGTAACCCTGGATAACCCAGCTCATGTGATTTGTGTGAACTGTGAAGGTGGCTGTGTCAGCGACCATGCCGCGAGTGTGTGTGTGTGTGTGTGTGTGTTCACTTGAAGCTATATGCCCTCTTCTTGTTGCACAACACAGACCTAGATCCAATATTTCCTGTGTCACAGAGGACACCTCTGCATTAGTGTGCGCGTTGGAAACAGGGAAGCCGGTATGTACTGTATGAGAGTGTTTATGTGTCGTGTGCATTTGCCCTTTGTCCTTGCTGCTATGTGTTCTGGTATGTTGCTGAAGGTTGGGGCCAGGCGGAGAGCAGGACGGCAGAGGCCCGGTCAGGGGGGGGGGGAGCTGTGGCTGGGAAGAGCCGCAGAGCCAAAGGCCAGCGGCTCTGACGAGAGCGGGGATTAGGACGGAGCCGTGAATATCAGAGCAAAACAATACAGATCCTGGCACAGAGGCCAAGAGATTACAGCCTATAGAGTGCGAGAGGAAATAATCAGTTAGCCAGCTATGTATTTATAATTTCCCTCCGCAGAGGTAAAGTAAAACGTGGGGGTAATTCAAGAGCAGCAATCGACGCGCGCACCTCGGCAATCTGAGCTAATTTCTAATTCCAGAAACTTCTCGCCTGTCGTTACCCACTGCATGACTTCACAGGACTCCAGAGCAGGCTGTTCCTGAGAATTTTGCAAGTCAGGACAGCTACAGCTCAAACACACACACACACACACACACACACACACACACACACACACACACACACACACANCCCTCCCTCACTGAGCCTCTTTTCCCACAGCAGGAGCACAAAAGGTTTACACATTCATAAACATTATGCTATGTGCGTATATGTTGTGCGTCATGGAAGGAGCCCTCCCCCGCGCGTTATGTATATGAATGAATGGCTTTTACACAGGGAACAGCTCCTCCCCAGGAAATCCATGACTGTACTTTCCAGAAATAGAGTATGACTTGCTTAAAGTGGAACTAATGCATCAGCGACGGGTTTCCAGCGGGGCTAAATATGATGGAGACAGGGGTGTACCTCCTGCCGGCTGGGCTCCTCGTGGCTGAACCTGTTCTCAGAGACGTGTGTGCACGCGGTTCAGCAAACTGGCACATTCGATTTCCCACGCTACAATGTACATGCAGTAAATTCAAATATGCATGCACGTATAAACACACACAAAATGCACCCAGACACGCATAGGCAGAGCAGCAGAGAAAGGTGTAGGCGGTGTGACGCAAGCATTATGAGTCACTCTGACACAAAGCCCAAGTTACAACACACACCATTGTCAAAGTATTAGCTCTCCAACAGGTTGGATGGATTGCTGCTCCCCCTCCCCTCACCGGTTGGAAAAAGACGAGGGACGAGTGACACGGACACAAGTTTGAATCAGCAAACCACTATTCAGCACCTCTTCTTTCTGGTCTGTGATTATAGACATCGATCCAACAATGAAGACTAATCACACTTTCCTTTTTCTCTTTCATTATAACTCACAGATATGATAACGATGTAACGATAGCAACACAAACCTCCACAGGAAAGAGACGACAGAGCAAAACCCAAAGAGAGGAGAAACCATTTGTCTGTTTTTTTAAATTATTTAAGCACATTGTCATTAATATTATAATGATATTGCTCATGGATCCGCCACCTCGCTGCGCCACCACATCTGCAGGGTCACAATTTGTGTCTGTGACTGTGATAAATCCGGTTAAACAAAGTGCATTTCGGTATCCCAGCATCGTCTATAAATCTCCAAAGGGCTTCACAGGTCTGCATAAATCAACTATTTCAAATCAGGCCCAGCGTGATCAAGAACAGAAGGGGCCGACTCCTGCTGCACTGCCGGCCTCCTCCACAAGAGAGCGTGCAATCTGTTCATAGCCTGTGCTTGGAGGGCTGCCAAGTACATACCAAACTGTTGCCCAATCCAATCCTGTTTGTCACATCAGTGGAAAAAAAAAAAGGCAAACATGATAGTATGTTGCAGCACTTTCCAAGGATACCGAGGGCCTATTTGAATAGAGATAAGACGGCAGCTTCGCCTGATAAATTCATGATGAAACCTACTCCTCCGCGTTGCTCCACGGAGGAAACACAAAGCTGTAAAGTTATACAATTGTGAGCACTGCCAAGACGCCGTTATGGGGTTTTTCTATTTGTGCAATTAGTACGGAATAAGGCATTAACACTGGGTAATGTTTGAGAATAATTGCCTCCTTAAACTGCTTGCAGACTTTGTTAGCAAACACTACAGGAGACTTAGATTACTAACACACAAACACACACACACATACAGCCCAGATGGGAGACAGATGTTTAATAGACAGGGTCAAGAAGTCCATACAGTAATTGTCTGCTCCACCGTTTCTCAGTATTTTCTCTGCGTTGTTCAGATCACCACATCCACATAAATCCAGGAAATTTCCTCTGGAATGGAAACCATGTCCTACTCTCACAGACCTATTTGTGTTTGTTTTCTTTCTTTCTCTCTCTCGCACACACACTTTCTGTTCTCATGGTGCGTTCAACAGGGTCAGATTCATAACCAACACAGACATCAACATAGACGCCCAAGAAAACAAACAAACAAACAAAAAAATCCGATATAAGCCACTTTTTCCAAAAACTTCATTCACGTCACGTTTCTTTCAGCCTGACTCGGTTTCTCCTCCTTTCTGGATGTTTTCTGGGGTCTGACAGTTTTGCAGAGAAAGTGCTGATGATGACTGATGCACGAAGCAACCAGAGAGATGATGAAACATAAAGAGAGGTGGAGAAGTTTCTAATCTCATTATCCCTGCCTAACCTAATCCACCAGGAACAACACCTCCAACTCATCCGATCACTTTTATACATGTCGTACCCCACACATCATATGTTATATGCATTGCATGGTCATATAAAGTAAAGAAAAAAAGATGACAGACATGCAGGATACACTGTTGCTGGGCTCAGAGGGAATCAAGAAAACCATCCTGCATGGAGGCACCGGAGACATCCCAAAACTCATCACTGGGGCAAAGGTACTGCAGGCCTTTATTTACACATTCTGATACATGCAGAGCATCACTGATAGATGCACCAAGTGTGTCTTTACTTTCCCTTTTTAGACTTTCAGCCAACCCAGCTCTCGTCCATTATAGACTAAGCAGTGTGAGTCCACAGCTATTTGGCTGTGCAGCCCATTTACTGTGCTGTAAATACATCTAATGGAACCACATTTCAGATAAATAGCAGCTTTGTATGGTTCCTCTTTTGGACAAATTAAAGAGGAGGGTTAAAACAAATCTCTAGCTAGTTTTAATGTTCTAGATCTAATTAGAGGTACTAATAGAATTGAACATATGAACTTAATTATCATAATGTGCAAATCATCACATGACCATGCTTTTTTTTTTTTTCAGATTGCGGTAAAATGGTTGCAAAACAAATCAGAGAATGTCCAAATCAGAAACTCTATTTTACAAACCTCTCTTTGAATATTATATAGACTTGACTATAAACATGGCAGAAAAATATAATAATATTATACAGAATCAATTCAACTGCATTTGTTATGTCTCCTTTGAGGATCCTGCTTGATATGCACAAGACTTAAAGGAGCAATAAGTGAAAGGTCAATAACAAGGCTGTTAATGGCCTGTTGAAAAGTCTGACTTTGATATATTCTGCTAAGGTTTGAACGGGTTTTAGCTCAATATGAACGACTTCATTACCTGTGATTTATGGATTTAATTTTCCTGACCACTTGCGCCAATTTTAACCCATTGCAACTTAGCTTGATGGGTGATGGGAGGCAAATTCATGTTGCTGCAATTCCCAGCGGCAGCCAGCAGAGGTTGACAGAGAACATATATCACTCAGTGCCCCTTTAATGAGAACAATATTTTCAGAGCTTGATCAATATTGTGTGAACTATCTGTATCAGATTTAGCATATTAATCTAATCTAAAGACAACTGCTTTATAATATCTGTATGTACTTTTTAAGAAGAAAATTTTCTTTGAGAGAACTCTGTTAGGCCCATTCTTGAATTGAATGTATGAAATGAATGAAAAATGCTTTTTATAGTTCTTAGAAATCTACTCTTTACCGGTTCTGAGGGTTCCCTAATAATGTTTGACATCATCCTCTGTTCATAAAATCACAAGCTCTTCACTCATACTGGTACTGTATGTGAAGGTCACTGTTATCATGAATAATGGAAGAAGTTTGTAAAATAGCAACCACAACCACATAACCTCAGCATGCCTGTCCTTCCTCCTGTCTGTCTGCCTGGTTGAATAACTGAGCAATGTGACGATTGTGACATAACCCTTTTTGTTGAGACTGATGTTCAGTTGTGTTTACTACTTATTTTCAACAATGCCGTTTTTGTTTGTCTGTGAGTTTTGACATGAGAGAACTTTCCCTCCTGCAATTTCATTTTATAGTATTTGTGATCATCTGCACTATTTGGCCTTCTTGACGATCATGTCGCTATGGCAGCCTCCTGTTGCCTGAAGCTATCATAGTCTTATGAGTCATTTTCCCCTCTTTTCATCCACATTGATTTTTGTTTTTTTGTTCCAGGTGACTTTCCATTTCCGCACCCAGTTGTGTGATGATGAACGCACGGTGATAGACGACAGCAAAGTGGTGGGGACGCCCATGGAGATAGTGATCGGCAACATGTTTAAACTGGACATCTGGGAGACCCTGTTGTCCTCAATGAGGATTGGTGAGGTGGCTGAATTCTGGTGCGACACTATTGTGAGTGTTAAAAAAAAAAAGAGTTACCAAGTGCTGGTTTGTGTGTGAGTCTCTTCTGGCAAGTTTGACTGTTCCAGACTATCAATAACAAGCAGCAAAAAAACACAATAAGTTTTATGTTCCCCAGTTATACATTTAAAGGCTGCAAATAAAGCACAATGCTCTGCTCTCCTGCCCATGAAATAGAAAATGAACAGGAGTAGCCAGATAATAAGAGAAATGTATCACTGTTGACAGAGAACAACAGAGTGGGGTGATCACAACTTTTTCAACAGGCTGAAGTAGAAACACATTCACATTCAGAAATAACACTAAAGTATGAGATTTAAAACAAACATTCATGTGTTAAAACTACTGATTCACTTTTAGTTTAGATTCACTTGGAATTCCCAGCATATTTTCTTCATAATATTTTGTCTTCAAAAATATCCTCTTCCTGTTATGAAAGCTGTTTTTGTCTGTCCCATGCAGATACCTGGTGTGTGTGTGTGTGTGTGTGTGTGTGTGTGTGTGTGTGTGTGTGTGTGTGTGTGTGTGTGTGTACATAGGTCCTTGTACCAGAGACGAGTGTTATGAAGCAGAGACATACTTCCTATATCTGTGCTGATGTATGTGTATCTTATGTAATCTATAAATTGTTATGTCTGGTCTGTGTTTCTATGTGTGTGTGTGTGTGTGTGTCAGAGACAGATGGGTTGAGGCATACTGTCATTAATCTGCAGCAGCCTCTCTTTTTCCTAATCGGCTCTGATTCCTGCTGAATCAGCACTACCGACTCCCCTCCACTCTGATTAGATTTGATGGGGCTTAGAGCATTTATTCACTCCTCTGAACAACATGGCTGCACCACACACTCTGCTGCATATTTTGTGCAGTAGCACTCCCATCCAGCAGAGGGCAAACTTACCAATGTTATAACTAGGAAGAAATAGACTGGTGATAATGTAAAGCAGCTCATTTAAGTTTAAATTACAATCAAGCTTTAATGATTTCAGTGTAAAATGAATCAGATTTCCTGTGTTGAGTAAATGTAAGTGCAGCATGAAGAAAATCATCTATGTTGCCATGTTACTTCTGATCAAGCAAGTCTATGGATAAGATATATTCTTCTTATTCTTAAAACAAACAAAATGCTGATGTCTTGATTCTTTTCTGTCATGCTTGAAATGAAATTCTAAAAGAATTACAGTTAAGAGGTTAGAGGTAATATAATATGAAGTAAAACAATGCATTCAACCACTTAACATGCAAAAAGAAATCTTAAAGTCCAAAAATAAATGTAAGTTCCAGTGGTGAGCTGGATGTATGATAAGAGGCAGGTTCAGTCAACAAACTAACAGGGTTGGTCCTTGAAGGGCACGATGACACACTAACAAGGGAGCAGGGTCAGACGTGTATGAAAGTGAAAACTTACCATAAACATCCATATTCTGCATATATGTTTACAATCTACTTATAATATTGTCCTTATTGTCATGGTCACTTTTACACTTTTCTTACACCTTTCATTCACAGAGAAAGATCCTTATCATTTAGCAATTCTGTTTTAAGTGTCGACTCTTGCCATCCTCTGTCTCCTCCAGCACACTGGTGTTTATCCAATTGTGGCCAAGAGTATGAGGCGCATAGCAGAGGGCAAAGACCCGGTCGACTGGCACATCCATACATGTGGCATGGCCAACATGTTCGCCTACCACACCCTGGGCTACGACGACCTGGACGAGCTGATGAAGGAACCCAAACCCCTCTACTTTGTCCTGGAGCTGCTCAGGGTGAGACGGAACAGAGACGACCACACAGATGTGTTTGGCTATAACCATGATATCTTATGATACCATACATTGTGGAAAACTGAAAAGCAACCTGCTGTGTGTGTGTGTGTGTGTGTGTGTGTGTGTGTGATTGACAGGTGCAGCAGCCCAGCGAGTACAGCAGGGAGACCTGGGCCATGAGTGATGAGGAGAGGCTGAAGGCCGTCCCCGTGCTGCATGGCCAGGGCAACAAGCTCTACAAACAGGGGGAGTACCTGAAGGCCACACAGAAGTACAAGGAGGCCATCATCTGCATCAAGAACGTTCAGACAAAGGTGACTACGACAAACAAGTGGTCCAAAACAGACTTTTAGCTGCTTCGACAAAACAGCGTAAACATGGATCTGAACTCCTTTTCCCCATCAGGAGAAATCATGGGAGGTCCCTTGGCTGAAGCTGGAGAAGATGGCCAACACCTTAACACTCAACTACTGCCAGTGTCTGCTGCGCATGGAGGAGTACTACGAGGTCATCGAACACACCAGCGACATTATCAACCAGCACCCAGGTTGGCGCTGACGTAGACCGACAGGATGTGTGTGACTCCAACGTGATGGAGACGTTTGAAAGCAGGAAAACGTTTTCTTTGCTAAGTAGATAATCACATTAAAGCCAGCTGATGTTTGAACATGAGACTGTCATGCTGTCTCAGCGTCAGAGTTTATTCAGCCTTTAACGAGCTGCTGTTTTCTGTGTGTGTGTGCAATTTTTTTTTTAATGGTAGCTGTAAATGTATGTTTCATATGTCTATAAAAGTCTGACCCTATAAAAGGTCTGGTGCCTGTATTTCAGTATGCACAGACTATACATGCATGCATTCACTGATGCACGATGTATGTGTTTGCATCATGTCCTCCAGGCACAGTGAAGGCCTTCTTCCTGCGAGCCAAGGCCCACGTGGAGGTGTGGAACGAGGCGGAGGCGCGGCAGGACTTCAGCAGGGTGCTGGACCTGGACCCCGGCATGAAGAAGGCCGTCAAGAAAGAGCTGGCTGTGCTGAACATGCGCATGGAGGAGAAGAACCAGGAGGACAAGACCAAGTACAAGGGCATGTTTTGACTGACTGCTGCAGAGGTCGGCGAATCAGAGATGATTTAAAGAAAAATAAAATTGTTGAATCACAAATCTCAACGATCAGTTTTACTTTCGGCCACTAATAAAATGTTTATTAAATCAGGAAGTTATATAAACCTGTCAGCCTGTCTTTCCTTTTCCTCCAAGCCATCATTCAGACAGTCTGTATAAATCAATGTTCCCCTACACTCAAAAATACGTGCTTCATCTTGTTCCTACAGTTCAATGGTTGAGCTTCACTGGTCAAAATGATGCATGTGCAGAGTTTTCATATCTGACAAAAGTGGTAAATTTCTATGTGCTCATTGAAAATCAGGTCCTGGTCCAATACTTAACTCGTGGGAATCACTTGTTGTCCTGCAGTTCGACTTATATTTAGAGGTTGTGGATTTTTAATGGAGAAGGAGTTGATGTCATTTCAAAGATTTTAACAAGATAACTGAACTTTTTGTGAAAGGTATCAGATAGAAATTATTATTCAGACTAGAGCAATTTATATACATGAAAAAAAAGATTTATGATTAAGGACTTTTGACCCTTAAGATCTTATTTAATTGGGTTAATATTTCATGGATTTGTTGGAGTTTTTCATGGGATGTCTACATTGCATTTATCTGTATAAGGTCCATAGATGTACCAAAATGCTAACATTATTGATGCATTAACTGATTAAAGTAAGAATTATAATTAAAAAATAACAAGGTAAACAATGCATAGTACACTTATTCGGGGACAACCTGAATGGAATCAGTCTTCTTATTTCCCAAAATCTTGAATTATTCTTCCACTTCTGTTCTGCTTTGTAAGATTGTTTTAGAATATTTCCTCATCGTGGATAGAAAAGTAATTATCTGTCCATCCTTGATCAATGTTCCACCAGATGTTATGTGAGCAAGTGGCACCACCATCTTTGTAGTTCTTAAAAAAAAAGTCACTATTTTATTTACATAATGTCAAAGAACTAAAGTATTGGCTGCGTTGTTTTGAGATATGCGTTATTTCTATGCGCTGGTATAAAATAATAATTAAATCAAAAGTTACTATCTCAGTCTTGTAAGCACATTGCTCTTCCACAAGGTGGAGCTGTGAGCACAATTATTCTTCAGTTTCAGTCTGAAGCCTGTTGGAGAGATGATCCTGAGCAGCATGCTGATTCTCCTGAAGAGTCCAGGAGCTCGTAAAAATAAATGATCTGGCTGTTTCTGCCGCTTCCTGCCTATGTACATCTTATAGAGAGCGGGGAGGGACAGAGCTTTGACGATGAGAGAAGAAAGAGATGGAAGGAAACAGAGGGGAGGTTATGACTAACACATCTGGGAAATGCACTGAAAAACACATTTGAACCCACTACCGTTTGTGCAGTGGAATTAAATATTAGATCAATAGTGTTATGACATCACACTGGGAGCTCAGTCCCATTCAGGGAATCCCCTCCACTCATCACTGTCTGCATCCATCTTTCCTGATGCAGTGTGGGCTGATGTGAGGCAGGAAAAAAAACTAGGGTTTCATACAGGACTCGTGACACACTAGATGCAATTTATGTCTTTTCACATCCTTTTATCAATCCTCACGCCTGAATCTCCACAGTGTTGTTTAGAAAATGGACTGAAAAAGAGTTGAGATGTGGGGCTGTGCCTCCGGAAACCACACAGTCAATTCTGCATAGCAGCACAATCCGGCGCTGGCTTCCCTCCATAAACCACTGGTGCTGATGTTGAGGAGGAGGAGGGGGAGGAGGGAGCCACACTGCCCTGCTCCGGCAGCACAGGCGTCAAGTTAGAGAGAGGAAGACAATTTCACACCGGAAATACGATGGTTGTGTTTTCAAAATAAAAACATATGTCAAATTTGGAAAAAGGTAATTTTTTTACTCCTTTGCTCATCATATTGCTTTGACTGATACTTTACATACAAGTACTGAATTGAATAAGTTTTAAAGCAGATTCCCCTCTTTTTCATTTTTACATGCAATGAATTTAGCTTGATAATATTATTCAGAACACATACGTTATTTGGGGTTCAGTGTCTTGCTTAAGGGCACTTTGACATGTGGACAAAAAGGAGCTGGAGTTTTGAACCAACAACCCTATTTTCCCTATAAATGTTTTTTTGTTTGTTTGTTGTTGTTGTTTTATTTTGAATATGTTGCCTTCAAAATGAGCACAAAAGTGTATTTTTACAAAGCCTGTCCATATATGCTACTACAACACTAGGGTACACTATTAAGTACAAATACAGATAATAATGGTATAATAACAACAATACAAAATGGATGTTAATGAGACGAGTTACAATATAACTAATAAGTAGAATAAAGAAAAAACTGCTGAAACGTCTGTAAGGGTGATTTAAATGAGGACACAGTTGATTCCAAATTAAAGGCTACCTCAGAGCATTGAACGACTCAAACATTACATTTAATTCAATATAAATTCTATATGTTGAATAGAATACATTGTGTAGGTAAAACAATTCCGTGCACTCCATTTCCAAAAGTTCCCTGTTGGCGAACGAAGCTTTTATTTTGTGTTTGATCACCGGAAGTCTCGTGTCTCACACACGTGAATTGACAGTAGGTCCAAGTTGAGGAGCTTCTGCGGTGTGTGAACACAGAGGAGAAGGAGGAGGAGAAAGTGTCTCATCAGGTCTGAGAGAGAAGCTTCATCTGCATCCTCATTTCTTTTAAAAGGAGGGAGGAATCAGAGGCTGCTTCTCCATGAACACACAGACCTGAAGGGAAGGTGCTGGGACCGGACGAGGACAGCAGGAGACAGGAGCTGGATGGATCAGAGAGGATGGGAGGTTTTCTGATGAGGATGTGAAGGAGGCTGCTTGAAGTGGAGGAATGAGATCTGCAGGAATCTTTCAATATTCTTTTCTTTTCTTTTTTAAAACGTGTTTCTACTTTTAAAGCACTTTTCAGATCATTTATTTTTTTTGGGATCTCCTGTAATCAAAGTTGATCCAATCAGTTAAAACTTGCATTATCACTCTATTATGGGATGTCTGTGCCTCCTGGCTTGTGATCACTTTTAAACAAATTTCCTCTAAATAATAATAATCTGATTGAATAGGCTGTAACAGAGACTTGATCATGGCCATCAACACTGACACAGACTTCCTCAAGTCCAGCCTGGGGGAGGCCGGAGGAGGCGCCCCGGCCGCGGACTCTCAGGAGACGGAGAAGCTCCTGGCTCTGACCGCCGAGCCCACGGCCACCGGGATGAAGATGTCCACCTCCTTCACCGTCAACATGGACAAGGGGCTGGAGGCGGACCAGAACGGGCACAGCGTGGCCGTGAGGTCGGGCTCCGCCGGGCAGCTGGCCGCCGCGGCCCCGCTCTCCCCCTCCAAGGCCAGCCTGAGCCGCTCCTCCACCGGGAACGCCGCCGTGCAAGAGACCCCCAAGCCCAAGGATTACCTCATCCTAGTCATCATGTCCTGCTTCTGCCCGGTGTGGCCGGTCAGCATCGTGGCACTGGTGTACTCCATCATGGTGAGTGACAGCGCACCAATGAGTGAAAGGTGGAGCAGCAGAGAGTGCGGATGGTTTTTCTATTGGTGGATAAATAACTATAGTCCCATGTCTAAATCTGATATAGGTGTCAGCAGATGGAGGAATCTAAAGCCATAAGTTTTGTGTTCGTCCACGTTCATGAACTTACTAAACAAAGACAAGTTTATGTTCCATCCTTGTTGAGCATTCTGTCAAAAAATAGAAATATGTTTGATATTAAGTTGTGGTGACAGATGAGGCAAAAAGGCTCAGAATATAGCACAAAATATTCACATTTAATGCTCATTAAGTTGTTATAATGCCATTACTGCCTAAATGTCATTTTGATACTTGAAGAGAGTGAGAGTGATATTTTAGAAAAAGTGGAGAAGAACAATGCTAGTGACAAGATGGACATCAAACCTTTATCAAGAAACATAAGTACTTTTTTTGGATCGATCAATTATGTTTAATTTTAGAAAACGTTTTCTGGTGAAATATGAAAAATAATGATGAATTGACCATTACAAGTTAACAGAGGCGAGGGTGACATCTTAAGACTTTATTTATCTGAATACAAGAATATTCACCTTTCACTAATATGAAACAGATAAAAGCAGCATTCACACATTTGAGAAGCCAGAGCTCACAAATATTTGATGTCATTATTGGGAAAGTGATGAATCAATTAAAAAAAACAAAAAAAAAAACAGTCACAGATTCTTTTTCTGTATTCGACTCAGCGGGTGGACTCAAACTGGAAATCTGCCTCGTCTATCCTACATTAACAGACACTGCTGTAATTTCATATAGAAATCTAGTTTCATCCTTTGAAGATACATAAGAGGAAAATAGGTTCTGAAAGCTTTTCCAATCAATTCCACCAAACCCAGAGGCCTTCAGACTCCACAGCTCTTTCAGTCCAGTGTCTTATCTGAATATAAATATCGCAAAAATCTTCCAAATATTTCATATGTCACGGAAAGAAAAGTGTTATGTTCATAGCAAGTGCACACACACACACACACACACACACACACACAAACACACACACGCACACAGCTCTGTCACCATCAGCTGCTGAGGTTTTAAACGATCTGAGGCCTGCTGCTGCCACTCAGCCGCTGGTTGTTCTGGTTAAGAGGCACTGACACTTGATTAATCCTCTCGCTGAAAGTTTCGGGATGCAAGAAACGCTGATACAAGATGCAGCTGAGACACTGAAGTCACGATAAGCTTCAGCTCGCCATTCAATAAATGTTCTGTGTAAGCCAATCTCCAGCCATCCTGCTCTCCACACGGGCCACATTCAATATTACAGTGCATGTAATTGAGTCTATAGATCTAGGATGTAGTTTATATGTAGAGATTGGTTGTCTTAGTGAGATACTGCTGGGGTTTTTTTTTGATTTTGTACTGTACTTATTACTGTATTTATATTGTGTGACACTGATGTTGGCTGTACCTCATTAAGGGGACCCTCGCTTTGCTTTGGCACACATATACTAATGTCATGAATCGAGGGTGGTCATCATCCCCCTTATTAGAAAAATGACCACAATGCATCACCTTTATAAATCTGCCACCTGCCCCTTTCCAGGCCCTGGTAGCAGAGAGAGTGCAGGAGCAGAGGGGTTGCTTAGTTGAATATGTTTGTCTATTCTGACTCATTGATCCTTTATCTGACTGAGGTTCGTGCAAGTTAGAACCTGTGGTCCCACCATGACTGAAATATCAGTAGTCTAACTGTGTTGTATATTGATAAATCCATGGTGTTGTCCTGGTGCTGAGGTACCAAACAGATTTGTAATTAGTCCCACCCTTCTCTCAGATTTGTCTTGGATCTATAATATTCTCTAAACTCTAGACTATAAATACTATGCCTATATACAATTGGTAGCATCAACATGTGATAAGTTGCAATGTTGCATAAGACAAGAGGATCATATACACACACTGCTGCCTCTAGTGTTCCCATAACATTCCTAAAACATTCCTATAAGAAGCTCCACATTTTTCTTGCCCTAATATTACAAGTTGTGCAAGTTAATACAGCAAAGCATCCTGCCAGGAGAAACTCCTCCAAAAGCTGTAGAGGGCATGTGATAACGGACATTTTATCGTCCCAGCCGGTCAGTATCTCCCTCCTCCCTCCCCTCAGATCCCGACATTCCTCCATCTAGCTAGACAGAAGATGTGGAAAAGTCGAGCTTCACGTGGTCAATACGCGAAATGAAAACATGTTAAGGTTTAATGGGATGAGAATTGCAAATGCATGTAGCTCAATATAGTTCAGTTAGGTAACTACAGGCCTAACTCCAGGTCAACTGATCAATAAGTTATTTGTCTTTTTCGACTGTTATGCACTGTGTGTATTAGGTTGCTGCACACACACATAGCGTGTGTTCTCAGGAAATCTTGTTAATTGCCTTAATCTTCTGTAAAAAGCCCTTTAGCTGACTGACTCATTAATGACAAAAATCGAAAGTCTACCCTATTGAAACTGTAAATCAGGGTCCAATCCCCAGCTGAATGGCACCAAAATGCCTGTCTTTTGCTACTGATGGGGTCCTGCAGTTATTTGTGAACTACAGACTCTTTCAATGGGATTATGCTTCATTCCAGCTCAGAGCTAAGAATGGACTGCATAGCATGTAAGTGTAGAAATGGAGTGAGTTGTGAGTTTTCAGTTAATTAAATCAAAAGATAAAATCATAAAATGTGATGTTTTGTGGAACAGCACTGGATAATTCAGTTTGGTTGTTCCATCCTTTTCAACATGTCCGTTCAAGACATATTCAGACTGAAATGAAGAAACTGAACCATTGACACACAAGCTTTGTTTACAAAAAGATTTGTTTACGTCCTTGAAGCAGCACCTCAAATGCTGGGCGTTCGAAAAATGGAAAATTAGTGTCTATGAGCAAGACTTTCCTTCCAAAAATCTCCGCCTGTATAATAGATTCTCTCAAGGAACTGAACTGAGTCTCACTGTTTGTGGTCTGAAATTAAATATTTGAACCAATTCATCCAGTCATTACAGCTAGTGAAGCGAGAGTGGCCCATCAAGGCCGTGTCGCATCTGCAGGGAGTTTCTCAAATGGCGAAAGTTGTCACCATGAGATATCTATTTAATTTGTTTTTTAATTAGTGAGCAACAAAAGCCGAAGAAAACAAAGCGCACACAGAAGTTGGAAACTGCAAAGTATCATTTGTCATTTTTTATCAATATATCTTCACTCCCCAAACCATTCTCCCCTGCCTTTTATTTTGGCACAAATAACTGCAAACACAATAAAAGCTGTGAGCAGCACATTCAGGTGAAAAATCGCTTTGTGCATTTGGCAAAAAAACAGTGCCTCATCGAGATCTGTTACAACCAAAATAAAACCAAAGTGTCTTCTTGTGTGCAAACAGAAGCAGAGCGAGCAATTTACTGTAAATGAGCAACACAGATAAATACGGCTTTTGACTGACCTTTGCATTAAGCACCAGGCAGTATTCTACCAGGAGTCTTTTAGTGGCATCACCACTGACTCTGTTGTGTCAGGATTTTAACTCCAGTTGGCTGATGGCAGCTTAGTTGCTATTGGCACGGCCATTTGTGTTTTTCAGCGCACTTTACTTCTGACACTGTACAGCAGCCAACACTCAGCTCTACAGAGAAACAAGGCAAAGGCAATGCAGTAAACCCATTAGTTCTGTAATATCACTCCTGTGGGCACTACACACCAAAGGGAATATCAGGCAGTATCCACGAGACAGGCCTGCGCTTCCCCGAGCCATTGCCATGAACCCACTGACATTCACAAGTCAGCTGCTTGCTAATGGCACAGTGAGACAGAGAGAGAGAGAGAGAGAGAGAGAGAGTGAGAGAGAAAGAGAGAGAGAGGGGCTTTGACAGAGGGCAGAAGAAAGAAAAGTGAAGGAGGGAGAAACTGGAGCCGGCCACTAACTCAATAGAAGGCGAGAGAAGTCAATTTAGTTTCTCTGCAGAGGGCAGATTGCAGCAGTTAGCCATCCCTGTGGCAGCCATCAACATCCTTTCTCTTTCCCGGGCGTGCGGAAAGGGGATACGGGTCTCGCAAAGAAGATCAAAACATCATTCACTACAAGGGCAGATGGGTGCGAGGGAGACGGCAAATGGCTATAAAGTAGTTCCTATCACTGGATTAGAAAGGAATTGAATCAGATACCACAGTGATGTCAGATAAGTGCAAGTGAGTCAGAACAGGAAAACAGGGGTTTGCAACACTCCCTGTGAACAAATGAATCAAAAGTAATGTGGTTGATAGCACACGATATGTAGCCTGAGAGTGGAAGCTCAACTACTAAGTGCCAGTGTTCTCCACGCCCATGTGAAATGGACACTTTTGGAAAGTCGAACAGGAATAAAAAGAGAGACTTCACAATTGATGTGAAAATGGTATTAATCAAAGGAACCAGCCCAGACTTCAGGAAACTGTTAACAGAAAAAGAATGAGAGAGCAAAACCCTCAGCTTTTTGATGTTAAATAAAACTGTATAGCAGGATCAAATGACTGTCTAATATTAAAAAGGTCACTTGTACTGAGGAACTCACAGAAAATTATCACTCATCTGGGATCCCTTACAGTTCTATAGAGCCTTTTAGTCTATTTGGGGTCATTGCTTTGGTTTTTGTGCTGCAGCAGCAGCAGCAGCAGCAGCAGCAGCCAGCTAATTTGAGCAAAATAGCTCCGATAAATCCAAGTACACCAACCTATCCAGCACCAAACAGCAGACAGACAAAGTGACTGAGTGGCCAAAAAAGACCTAGAAGAACTAAGATAAGATAAGATAAGATAAGATAAGCTTTTATTCGTCCCACAGTGGGGAAATTCACATGTCACAGCAGCACAGGGGATAGCAGCAGTAAAAATATTAAGAACAAATAACAGTCTAAAAAGGAGGTATACACAAGTTTACATGACTTATTTACAATTTCAAGTATGGATATGAAATGTAACATATGAAGTATAAAATGTACAACCAGTATAAAAATATGTGACCAGTAAATATACACAATGTGCCTAAACTGAGGTAAGAAATGACAGCTTAAATACGGAATATTAAGTACTAAATACAGAATATTGCACATTGACTTGGTCAAGTATTGCACAGTGGGTGGAGTTACATAAAGAACAGTTTTGTACAAATGTACTGAATGTACTGAAAAACAGTATATGGTCCATGGTCTAGATACTAGATACTGCCCTCAAGAGTTGGCGCAGACCAAAACAGCGCTCGAGTGAGAATGAAATTTGAACTTCATCAAGCCACAAACACAAATTCAAATGAATGCTTGTATGGCTCCATGTCTGTCTGAACTACATTAGGGGCCAATATGTTCTAATATCAGGTTGTTCCACTGCTTCCAAAGGCCAACAATATTGCAGGTGAAACCTTAACCAAATTGTTTTAGTTGACTAATTCTACCTTTAAAACGACCTGATTGATTCATGCCGTCACATCATATCTCTATTTTAGGGGCCTTAGGGGCCACAACAAAATCAGTGTGTGAGGACACAAATCTTAAAACAACAAGACAGGTTTTCATGTCTTAATCCTGTAAACGACCACAATGAACTATAATTAAGTACAATCTGTTGATGTCTCGTTTAAGCGTGTAAAAGAGTCAGCATCTTTCTGCGCTGGCAGATGGCGCATCGCTAACAACGAGGGCCACTAAAAGTTACATCCATCATCATCCGCCACCACTTCCAGCAGCAGGACCACCCTAAGAGCCAACTTCCAAGCTGGCCGCCGCCACAGATCTCTGACAGATGCTCCGGTGGGGAAGGCTTGCGGCTGGCAAACTCAGAGGATGTGCAGTCAATTACGGGGATTGGAGAGGCAGGGGGTTTTTACTGCCCCGACCAGCCTATCCCAGTAATGGGGAGGCCCAAACTGCAGGAGCGTTATTGCACGCTCGGCAGATTTGCCTGTGAAATATGGACTCGCAACGCTCCACCGGATGGATGACTGTGTATGTGTGTATGTGGAAATGTGTGTGTGTGTGGAAATGTGTGTGTGCGTGCATAGGTAAATGACTTCTTATTAGCAATCTAATACTGCAGATATAGTGGGAGAGCACTTCATGCTGTTGTTGCCAATAATATGAAGCCTGTCAGAGAGAAAACCAGAAGCTGCTTATATTATAATAGTATTAGAAAAAAAATGTCTACTCATCATTTTAAATCCTGTGATAGATCCGGACAAGCCTTCTCCTGATTGGTAGTTAGTGCTTCCTTTTCCTGCATTAATCTGATGCCTATTTATTGAACTATTCTGAACATGATGCACTTTGTAATGATAATATCATTTTCCTGTGACAAACACATTACTAATAGCAGCACACTCCCTTAATCTTAATAACAGTGTACTGTCCTACGAGCCAAATTGTGAAACTCATTAAGGACGTGCGCACCATTACTGCCTTGTGTTTCTGTGCTGCTAACACTTAGTTAGCTTATTTGAGCTGTGTTTCCAGTTCACAAGACAGCCAAGATATAAATACAATTAAAATTTATGAGCAGCAGCAGCAGCAGCAGCAGCAGCTAGAACGCATTTTATATCTTCAGGAATGAGAGCTTTTGCCATCACGACAGATTTGATCATCTGACCACACTGAGTGGTTTGCAATTTTAATGGAGATTCTACTGTAACATGACTGAGTCTAAAAGCCCTGTTAGCGGCCCCTAGAGGCCGTGATGCTCCTTACACCCCCACCAGACCAAAGTGGTATAAACCAACGGACTCCCAGACAGACTGTCATGTCCTCTCTGCTTTAGGGCTTAAAAATAACTATAATTGCTAAATTATAAATCATCGTTATATTTCAATTTTGAAAAACCTTTTTTGAAATTAAGTAAGGTACCACAATGGGGAATATAATTTTAAGAGGGTCAAGTAAAATAAAATGCATGCAAACAAAAAAAAATTAATGAATGTTTTATTAGAAATAATGTGTGTAAATGCAAATAAAATTATTTATTTATTCAAATAATAAATTTATCAAAATGGCCATGCTGACACACATAACTACACCCCAGCTCCTGGTTGTATACTGTCCCCCTCCACCAGGCTGCTGCTGGACCTCCATTATTAATGACGAGAGAGAAAGGGAGCACTTACTGACTTACTAGCCTCCACCTTCCCCTGCCTGACACATGAACGGCAGAGAGTAGCGTGTGTGTGTGTGTGTGTGTATTGTTCTTTCTGCACTGTGTATGTGCCATGTACAGTAGTATGTGTTAATAGTTAAAAGCAGCTGAAATGAATTGAAGGTGGAAGTGAGGACATTATTATTTTGGCTGGTCCTCGTTTTGGGCAGACCTTCAAAGAGCTGCTGGATTGTTCAGACACTTACTTGATTTTAAGGGTGATGTTAGAATTAGGTTCAAGTTAAAAATTGAATTTAGGCATTTAAATGTGATGTTTAAGGTTATGGTAAGTGACTGTAAGGGGTATGTATTATGTTAATGAGGCTGCCAATAATTACAGTACAATAAATAAGTACAGATGTGTGTGTGCATTTTTGCTGTCTGTTGTTGTCTTGTTGTTAGGGTTAGTGTGTGTGTGTGTGTGTGTGTGTGTGTGTGTGTGTGTGTGTGTGTGTGTGTGTGTGTACGCTGGTAGCACAATGAACACTGGACGAGACGCTTTGAGGGTAGAATTTCCCATTCAGAAAACAAATATGACCAGGGTTACTCTCGTTGTGAATCAATATAGACATTCATCAGCAGAGCGACACACACACACACACACACGCACAAACACTCACACACACTAAATCTCTTGCAGCCCCCGAACATTAAATTTTTTTTTTTAAAGGCTCCGTGTATTAAACAAGAATGTAACATAGAAACTTGCTATTATTTATTTCTTCTCTTTTCTATTCTTTTTTTTTAAATAATGGATGGACTAAAATGTTTGTCATTTTTTAAAAAGCTACCTTTTTTCATTAATATTTTCTCTCCGCTCAGGCTAAACAGACAGCGTTTTCTGAAAGAGGCTTCCATTGATTTAAGGTGCTGATGTTGCTTTTCTCTGTGATGTGAGTCCAGATCAATACAGGCTCCACTGGGACTGTGTTTGTATCATAGCTTCACATTGCAGTCGTGTAAGTGAGAGGCTGAAGTGTGTGTGAGGGAGAGAAAATAAAAATCTCTTATTTTGCCGTCAGGAGCCCAGACTGACACGTGTATTGACTGAGCTTTTGTGGCCTAAGTCACACTGAAATTTACCAAATCCTTTTTTCTTTATTGCTAGTATTTTGTCAATTAAATTTCTTATCACTGCCTGCACCTTAAATCCTACTGAATAAATTGTGTTAAATAAATTATATTAACTGAACTTGATAATAATATTCCTATAAGAACATGCAGAAACATCATGCTGCATACATGAATGGGAAGTTGAAAGACGCTTTAAAATTACATATATTGTTTTCAGAAAGATGAAGACCAGACTGAAATATCAGGGCTCTTATTGCTCAGTTCCCTGGTTCAGTGGAACACCCCAGGGTTGCGCTGTCCCCACCCACCTGCACCGAGTGGGATCTGACTACACCAGAGACAGCCTGGAGACAGAGAGGCTCATGGGAGTGAGAGGATGAAGTCACGAGCAGGCGATCGGGGAGGATGGAGGGAGGAGGCTCCGTCTCTCTCTGCAGTGTAATCTTATCTCATACTGAGGCAACCCCAACTGGGCACGTTCAGTATTGACTGAGTTGGTGAGGCGAGGAGACACACGCAGTGTATTATGATTCAAAATGGGCATTTTTTGTAATCAATTGTGAGGTTTGGCTGGGGAGTCCCCTCTTAAGGAGCAATGCAAAAATAAAAAACATGTATAAAGTCTAGACTAAAAACTAGCAAAAATTTCAGGCATGCTTTTTCCATCTCACCTTCTATGTCACATTCTTTCTAACCCTCTCTGTTTCCTCTTCGGTATGATTCTTCCCACAATGATAAAGAGACTTTCATGCAGGAGAAAGTAAGAACTAAATCATTAGACAATAGCTACTGCGGACGAACTGGCTTTAATGAGCTGTACTTTGCCCTTAATATATTAATTTATATTAATTTCAGGATGTGGGCAGAGATTATTTCATTTAATACCACTCTGTCTTTATGGAGAAACACACCCTACAGAAATATAGCTGTGTAATTCAATATAGATGAGGGGAGTGAGAGCTCCATTTCCTGCTACTGCACACAGCCTCTGGTTTAAAAAGACACATTCACCACCATCACAGCTCCTAAACTACAAGTACTGTAGTAGTATTGGATGGGAGATTTGAATTGAGGACTCTCTTTACCTTCTCTCTTTGCTCTACTGTTATTCAACAAAGAGAATGAGTGACACTTTCCTAATACTGTTTCCCCCTGAGTCTGACCTCTGAACAGTCTCAGTGTACTGGTGCATGGACCAAAAAGGCAGTTACACCAGCTCACAGGGAGGCCGACACAGGCTGGCACACCAGCTGCTCCTGTGCACAGAGCTCAAGTAGCTCTGGATTGAAATCTTGTGAGTGGATGAAGCCACTGCATAATCTGATTTCACTGTTTGGTTCTGGAAAGCATTCCTGGACACTTTTAACCTCCTGGCATGGTGCATTATTCTATTAAAGGAATCCCTGATAGATGCTGCCTCTGCTGGCATGAAGGGATGCAGCATCTAAATATTCACTATAAAGGGGCTCAGTGAGCGCCGTGCAAATATAATCAACACCATCACACCTGACTGCCATGTTTTCACCCTGCATGATGGATGCATGGAGTCATGCAAGCAGAGTGAGACAGCAGGAAGTGGAATTTTTCCAGTGTCCAATCACCCTGTCCCTCACTTCAGCACAACCTGGAAGTCTTGTTTAATGCGGAAGGAAACACTGCTCTGTTTGTTTGGGTTATGGTGGGACAGGTTGTACGTTTTTATTATTATATTATCGTGGGTTTTTCAGCGCCAATGCTTCACCCAGTCAACTTGTAGACTTCCTAATGACCTGTTGTCCACCTGACACCTAGTATAATGTTTATTCACTTGTTGTCCCACCTATTATATCACATATTATTTGCATATAGTTTTTGTCTTAAAAGGTAAAATATAACAGGGTTTGCAGATCTGATTCACATAGCCGGTCTATTTAAAGGAGAAAGCAGGAGCTTATCTTTACGTGTCTACATCTTTCATACTTTTTGACCTTTCTACCTAATCTGTGGCACTCGTTAAAAACAGGTCTTTAATCACTATATATTTTATTGCTTAAAAAAGGCTCAGTCATTTCCTAAAACTGCGGAACACTTGTTTCTTTAGCAAGTAAATAGGTAAGTAAGTTAGGGACTACTCTCAGCTATGGATGAATACACATTTGGTGAGTATGTAATGGGAGCTGGACGGTCTTGACTCAAAATAAACTACATGTTCATCAAGTACAGTCTAAAGTAGAAATACATTTAGTAACATTGATGCAAGGAGGAAAGACTTACAATATGTAAGAGACAACAAATTGTTAAATCATAACCTCAGGAAAAGGAAGAAAATCGATATCTTATAGTGAATATTTGTTTTACAAAATCAATGACGAGATACGTATGTGTGTATGTGTGTGTGTGTGTGTATGCACGCGCCACGCACAGCAGCATGTGTTTACCAGTGTGACAAATTGAAAGCAGCTCAAATGAACTGAAGGTTAATAAGAAGATAGTGACATCAACTGTGCGAGATTTGTTGTTTTGGGACTCTCGCATGTGAAAGTAATGCACGAGGATTGAGGATCCATCCATCATTCCTCACACGCGTACACACAAATCATCCTTTCTCCATATCTGCAGCGTACATAAAGCCATATACATGCAACATTAAGTTGATCTACAACCCCTTCACACCGCCACGCTGACCTACTCCATCCAATTGGCTCTGCAAGTCACATCTTTCCATCAATCCCAGTCCGCCAACCTGAAGTCGACAATTTCACCGTTCACAGCTAGGAATAAATTCTTGCTGGCATTTTACCATGCAGGACTCTACAGCACCCAGCAGACAAGTCAACATTACTGTATTGTATGTGTGTCACTAGCCCTTTAAAATAACCTGGCTGTCGATCAGCGGAAAACCACCGGATAAATATTTTAAAGTGTAACTCTCAGAGAGCTGCTGGAGAAAGTGGAGCTCCCACACTGTGGAGGGGAACTTTCTCCGGGTTATGTACAGGGAACCTAAACTGTAAATCCATTTAGTCTGTGGTGTTCCTTTTATGTTGTACTGATGGTGTCTCTATGGTTACTGCTGATTCACAGAAACTGGAAGGTTTTCTTTGTTGCTGGTTGCTTGTATTGATAAAGTGAAGCTCACCGGGGAATTGTACTTATTAAAAGTCACTGCAGATTCAAGTTGAAAAGATAGAAATGGTGCAGGTGGAGGTGTATGAAGACATTGTTTGTGGTCAACTATTTTATTTAAGTGGTTGAGGTAGGTAGCCTTAAACTTGTACAGGAGTCTCTTAGTGATGTATATAATGGGTTGCATCTTATGTAGTCCATTGTTTTCGGTATTTTGCATATTGATCACACCATAGTCTTAAAATGGAGGAGTTTAAGCAGATATTCATCCTGAATATTAACCTACTTGTCTGGGATTTTGCCCAGGTATAATATGACAAAATAGCAAAACGACATGTCTAGAGACCATCTTCAGTTTGCAGTCTGTGTTTAAAATGAATGTAGGCTTTCATGCACTGCATTTCCTCTTATCCTGGCCCTCTTTAGGGATTATTGCTATCACCGCCTCGCTCCATGATTGGGGTGCCTATCCTTCTGTCAGCGTGTGGTTAAAGCACCTGAGGAGCACTGGCGTTAATTCAGCTTAGAAGGTTTTGTATGCGGCTATGAAACCATCAGACCCAGGTGGTTTGTTACCATCCGTCTGGAAATAGCCTTGTCTTGTTCTCTCTCTGCAGTCAGTGCCAGGTGGCCTCTTTCAGAGATTTACACAATTCATCAATTACTGGGCTATCAGCTGTCAGGTTGGGCGCATATATCATTACAGTAGGCTTCAAAGAATTGTTGACTATCTAATAGTTTGGAATATATTTTATTATTTCTTTATAAATTGTCCTCTCACTCTGTTGTTTATTTTTTCATGAGAGAAGATTCATAGGACTAGTTTTAAAATATTTTTAATAATCTAAACCTGTTTTGTAATAATCATATATTCTCTTTATTTCTTTTTGGACATGTTTTACTTGAGCCAAAATGTGTGGATATTTCTGATTATGAATATCTTTGTTTTTATCTTTGTTTTCTTCTATGGGTAATGAAGGCAGTAAGTTCACCTCCTACTGTTGCCTGGAAGCCATCCTGCAGTACATTTGATCATCCTGTTTAATTATCAGTATTTTCCAAGTACTGATTCAATTCTTCTTTATATAACCTTTGTATTATCTATAATTGAGTGTTATTAAGTCTCCACAATGTATCCTATTATTATCCAGTTGCAGCATAAGAGTGTCTCTAACACCTGTTTTACACTAATACTGTCTAATGCTGTGCACTATGCTCAAGAATTGAAAAAGTTATCTAACCTGATGTATCAAGACCAATGAACTTGAGTTTTTCCAAGAGTCAACTGAGTCAAGTTTGAGTTGTATTTGGCTGTTTGAATCTCTCCAACAGATTAAGGTTCCTGATTATTCTAGGATTAATAAATTGAATATTCTTTTGTTAAATGATCTATTGTGGCCTGATGGAATATATACATTAGATAAAGCAACTTCTTTGTGATCTATCATCCCTTTGACTTACAGATCACACAACTAATTATGCTCTTACTCACATCCAAATATATAGCAACTTCCGTATTACCTTTGTCAAGGAGGCTATGTTTTCAGTTCAGTTTGTTTGGCGATTTATCAGCAAGGTTACAGAAAAACTACAGGTTGATTTTCATGAAAATTGCCTGTAGGATGGGTCAAGGAAGAACCCATGAAATTTTGCATCCACCATCACGATCACCACAACTGTAAAAATGCATTTTTCTCTAACTAAAGTGTGGCTATTAAAACGTAAAGACACACTTGTCTTTCAATTAATTATAGTCTTACCCACATCCGAGTGTGAAATTGTAATAGTTATAACCAGACATATACAGTCATAGAGCTTGCAGATTTGCATATCATACAAGAAGTAGAATTGGCCTTGACTGGCCTTCTAGTCTTTTTTTTTTTTTTTTTAACTTTTAATGGTCTGAGTTAGAGATATGACTCTTGCCAAAAAAATGCTTTCTCATTTCATTTTAGCAGTAACTTTACTTCTGGCCTTAGACTGTGCAGTGCATTTACTCCCTATACATCTTGTATAGTTTGATTGCCCATTACAACTGAAAAATATGACCCTACTCTGCTATGGTTTGGTTTATACATCTACACCTTGCTTAACATTATTATTCAAAAGCTCCTCTCCATAATACCCTGTGCTTCTCTGTGTCTCCAGTCTAGAAACAGTCTCCAGGTGGGTGACATCGACGGAGCCAGGAGGCTGGGTCGACTGGCTCGTCTGCTCAGTATCGTCGCCATCGTCCTTGGCGTTGTCATTATCGTAGTCTACGTTTCAGTTCAGCTTCAGTTTAAGGTAAAGGAGCAAAGACTTTGAAATACAAAGACGTGAACTTTGAAAAATAAATGCTGAATATAACTTGCTATATATGTCAACTCACTACAGCCTGTTTTAATGTTTGTAATAATGACTCCAGCGTTCTGTGCATAAAATAAATTACATGTTTATAGTATAGCTTATGAATGTACAAAGGGAGAAACATTTGGAAATGATGTATGGCTTGTGTGCATGTGTACACACACAAACACACACAGGGCTTTAACAACAAGTGTTCGACGACAAAGAAAACCTACTGCATTATGATTACAAGGTGATATATGACTCTACCACACAAGCATGAGATGTGTGTTTTTCTATGTCCAAACTCAGCACATTTCCAAGCCCTGTGATTGTGTATGTGTGTGTGTGTGTGTGTGTGTGTGTGTGTGTGTGTGTGTGTGTGTGGATTGATCGAGCACTGCAGCAAGTGTAGTGGGCTGACTGTGCAGCAAGGGGCGGCTACTCCACCACTCACAGCCTTCGACACTTGGGCTACACCGGTCAAAATAAAGCAGCTGTCTTTGTATCAAACCTGACTTTCTCCTCTTCTCTCTTTTTACAGTAAACTAATGACCCGGAGGACCTGAAGGATGAAAATAAACCGTGAAAGCCAAACCACGGATGCAACAAGGGGGGAATAAAAAGCCCATTCCAAAAAAAATAAATATATACAATTCCTAATGTTATGGCCATGCTATGGTAAATACATCATGACTACTCTCAGAATGCAAAAAAAAAAGAGGTAACTCGTGGGAGTGGGTACGGCAGCAAGTAAACAAACGAAAAATATCATTCAGAGATGCATGCATTAGAATCCAGTAACATTTGCTTGACAAAAATAACGAAAAACCCTGATGTAGAATTGTTCAGGTCAAAACAGAGCAAAGGGAGAGTGTAGATTTGTATGTGGGCAGGAGGACTCAGAGATGGTTCTTCCTGGAATAATGGACTTCTTATAATGAAGAGGATGATCTGTATGTGAGGACAATAGACGTTTTCCATGTCTGGGTTGGGGCTCCTTTGGAAAAAAAAAAAACGATTCTGGGTTTGGACTTCAAACTTCGAACAGCTGCATATAATCCTCATATATTCCTTACTGAACCTCTTGCATTCAAAGCATATACAGCTACAAATATATTTGAAATATGGATATATGAATATATATATATATATAGATGTACATTTTCTAAAAATGTTTGTATGCAAATGTAAGTGGTGCTGGGTTTGTTAAGACTGTCACGACGGCTGCTTTGTCAGCGCTTGGATTATCAGTGGTAATTCAAGGGTTTGTGAAAAGGGGCAGGGAACACATTTTTCATTTTTGTTATTTATTTTTTTTAACTAAAAAAAATTGAGACCAACTGCATGCCTGAATGTAGATAACCAAACTTCTGCCTTCGTTTCGACTGTTATGAGTTGTCTCTTTTCTTATCGAGGAGTCAGAGAGGCGAACGGGTTTGCACATGAAAGAGTGATTTGTGTACATTACTGTAGTCCAGCCACTGCAGAATGCGTGAGGACTGTGATCTAACACCCCTCTATATGTCTTTATATCTCTTTGCCCTCGCTCGGGCAGAGACGGAAAAGCATGCCGAACCTCCCACCATCTCCCTTCTTTTGCATCCTCTATTTCTTCACCACGACACTCAGTGACTGCTGTTCCTCAGTTCTGTCTCCGCTCCTTCATCTTGTACCCTTAAACTCCATTTTACATATTACCTTGTACTACCTTTCTACACCATAGCTCCCCGTTTTCCATTACCATTCTTACATTGTTATACATGGACTGTTAAATGCCATTGTTTCACTGAATGCTTTTTTCGCTCCTTGTACTGGTATGAAATGTATTTATATGGGAAAATATATATGCAATATGTACGCATGCTATGGGCCAAACAGGCTTACACACATTTCGTTTTTGTAAATGAACAGGCCTATGGGTTTAATCTTCCTTTCAAATCCAAGCACGACAGACTGTCTGTATTGGTCACTTAATCAGAGAGAGGTCACTGTATTAAATCTCCTGTGACTACACAGGACTGTTGTATTGACACGTTACAGGCTTATGCTACAAGCACAGGTAATATCACTGTAAGACCATGTAGCATTATTTAAATCCACAGCTTTTCTTTGGGCGTTAATGCTTATTACTTTTTTTTATTTTGTGCAATTTATGTCAGGAATCATTTCAAGTGATAAAAAGTGATACTTTTTGTTCCAGTGGTTGTTTGTTTAAGGGCTCATACAGGTGAAGCGAGAAACACCAGCTAATTATGACAGATTTATCAAACTATGCAGCTAGAGTGATTCTTCAAAGTCCTACGCAGAACATCATCAATGTAGGGCTGAACAATTTTATAGCACAACGTTTTGTGCAAAATGGGTTTCATTCCATTCCAGTTCATAAGTTGTATACAGAAAAATCACTTCCTTTATCCATCTGAAAGCAGCAAAATCCAAAGAGTCCTCATGTTTACTACCAAACGTAAATGAAAAAATAATACATTACAATGCTGCCAAAACGGTCATCATTTCTGTAGAAAACAAGTTTTCCATCTCTGAAACTGGTGTTTGGGAGCCAACTGTCTATAAGCTCTGCTCTGTAAGTAAAACAGTTTGAACCTTCATTTCATTCCAATGTATAACTGTGTTTCTTTTCCACTATACTGTATGTGCCAGTTTTCCTCTCTGTGGTGTACATTTTGCATGTCTGGAATAAATGTTACCATGCATGGTCCAAGCTTTGCCTTTTCGTGCTACTGTTTACTGGGAGTTTATGTGCTGAAAGCCAGAAACAGGCAGAAATTAATTTAGCCAGTATTTGTATATAGCGCTAATTGCGTTGCCCAGCTGAGGCTGATGGGGAGTATTTTATCCTAAACCAAAAATAGAAACTTTTTCCCTGATGATGGTGCAAGATGAGAAGCCAGAGGATCATCAAAGTTATTCAAGTCAGAATTCATAGCAATCCAGCCAATAGTCATCAGATATTTCATTTAAAAAAAACAAATACGTCAGCTTGAAAGTAGCGCTAGAGGAAGAACCACTAAAGTCAGTATGTTTCAACTACAATATAGTTTTGGAGATATTTTCAGTCTGGACCAAAATGGTGGACGAACTAACACACTGATTTTGCTACCTGACAGTGAGTGTACCTTTAGAAAAGGTAACAGATTACGGAAAACGAGCTTATGGAGAATTTCATCAATGATACAAAACGGCAATGGCCCCAAAAAAGAGGTGAAAAATCTAAATCATATAAGTAAGCCAGATTTATTTCACTTACCTCATGTATATGCAGGATTGGACACAATAAGAGCTGCACCTGTACAATGTACAAACCATGATTCCAAAAAATTTGGGATGCTGTGTAAAATATCTAATTTAAAACCTCTCTCCATCCTCGCTTGTGAATGACTGAGTCTTTCCAGGATGAACCTTTCATACCCAAGCATGATACTATCACCTGTTACCAATGAACCTGTTTACCTGTGGAATGATCCTAACAGGTGTTTTTGGATCAGTCCACAACTTTCACAGTCTTTTGTTGCTCCTGTCCCAACTTATTTGAAACATGTTGCTGCCATCAAATTCAGAATAAGCAGATATTTACAAAAATCAATGAAGCTGATGAGGTCAAACATTCAATATACTGTCTTTGCACAATTTTTAAATTGAGTTATCACATTCTTTTATTTATGTTTCATACAGCATCCCAACTTTTTTGGATTGAGGGTTGTAACAGAATAAAAGACCATATTTGTGAGTGAAGCATTTACGGGCAATTTTTGTTGAGACTGTATCAAAGTGATTGATTTTACTCCATGTTGCAGTGCCATTGTATTGGATTACACTATATTGCACAGCTGTTGGTTTTATTATATCTAAACCTTGTAAAATACAGCAGGTGTTGATACACCAACACCATTTATCACGGCCGTAGCAACCCTGGGTTATAGATGGTCTTGGGAAAAAAAAAAAAAAAAAGTAAAATGAAGAATTCATGGCAGATTTCGCACTTTTAAAGCCAACTCCCCCAACCTAAACACTCTGCAGAGTAGTCGCCTGATGCAACCCTTACAGGACAATCCTGAAACAAGTTTAAAAAAACTGCATCCTTCATGCTACACGTTTTTTTTTTTCAGATACAAATAGTCTGTTCCCTAATTTGCCAAAACCTTTTATCTAAAAGCCAGAATGATGCCTCTCTTGAACTGCTGCTTAACTCATCAATAAACAACTGCAGAGGAAGGTGACAGACGCCGTTATGTCATCAGACGAGTGAAGCCTGCTTAAAATAGCCATCTGATTTCCTCACAGACACATAAAACTAAACTTGTCTTACATTTCAGCTGCTGTGAATAAACAGTCTTGGAGCTAGTCGGAAGTCACTGTAGCACAACCTTTCTAAGTGAGAGGATCTGGCGCTTAGTTCTGCTTGGGTGGCGTTCGCTTTGAGTGGCTGAAATATTCAGGCGTTCAGCACATCAGCACCTCAGATGTCTGCTGGACAGCATGTACAAATGTCTGAACCATATTTAGACTTCAGCACAGGGTTTCCCTTCAAAAGGAAGGGAGATATTCAGTGAAAGATGGAAGCGTTCGTCCGGCTGCTGTGAAACAGAGAAAAGGCAAGTTCCTTTAAAAAATGCCAGATCAACATGGGGACGTTTTATGAAAACTGCAGTCTGCTAGGTTTTCTATACTTTTAGTGTTTCTTTGTGAGGAAGGCATCAAACAGAGGGAACGAGGACAAGAAGCCAAATTTATCCACTTCAGTCCATTGAAGTGAGCCTTTTTTTAAATTTGGATTCCAGTCAAGTAACAGCCTAAAACTGTGAGGATAAAAAAAACACATTGATGTTTCTCACTCTGCTGCCTTGCTTCCACAGTCCTACACCACCAAAATAAGACCATAATCTAATGAGTCAAACCCAGTCTGCAATCACTCCTGTCTCACATGAATGATTTAGTTCCCACTTTCAAATGCTCATGAAATCAGACAGAGGCTCATGGGCTCTGTCAGGTGCACTATACAATGAAAGGTGCAGAACGGTTAACTCCCTCAACAACCAATCATCAAAGCAGTGTTTTTATTTCTCGTCTATAAAAACCGAGACGTCGTGCACGACAGGCAACAGACATTTAACCACATCATCCAAGATGCTTATTTTACATGAACCTGATGTCACGACTGCTACCAATGGTTCTTTTCATTATTGATTCACTTGCTGATTATTTTTGTTGATTTATAATTTTGCTCTTAAAAAAAATGTAAGAAAGAAGTTTTTTTTAACCAGCAGTTCAAAGGTCAGAGATATTCAGTTTGCTGTACTTTAGAACAAGGAAAGGCAGCAAAATTGATCAATTTTAAAAGTATTACTTTAACAATTAATCAATTTTCAAAATGGTTGTCAATTAAGTCAGTGAGGGTGGGGTGTCCTGGTGGCCGAGGTCAAGGCACTGACCATAAACCACAATGTCCATGACCTTTGTTTCATGTCATTCCTCATCTCTCTCATTTCCTGTAAACTCTCTGATAGAAGAAGTATAGACATTGAAAAAAAGAATAGCTACAGTATTTTTTGACATATGGAAATGTGGTAAATATAAAAGAATAATTTTATGAGCCTTGCCGTGGCATCCTGTCAGTTAAACTTCAGAAATGAGAAGGCCCAATACACTTTTTAAACATACCTCAAATCACATATTTCTGAAAAATAAAAGGTTTTAAATGTTAGACTATCTAGTAGTGTCACACACCTTTTTGCACATACTGATATGAATAATTTATTAATTCACATTTTACAGCCCACAATGAACTATCCATCCCACTCCATCAATTAAAAAGGACCATTCAACTAAAAATCCTTCCACCTGTGAAAAGAAATGATGCATCACACATTCTCACAGTCTCTTCACTTCGCTCAGTTTCTCTCCAGGCGAGTTACAGTATCAATATAATTGTTTAAAATCTTGTCCTGTTCTGGTCTCCCCTTCCCTTGTTTCAAAGAAGAGCACCCAACCACCAGCCCTCCATCTGTCCCACGGCTGAATACAAGTTCAGTAGTTCATGTTGGGCAAATCTGGTCCCATCCAAGAAACTGGACCAACTGAATGTCCGTCTGCTCAGGAGCCTCTGTGGTCCTCCGATCACTGAGCTTAGTCTCCTGGGGTTCCCACGCTACATAAGAGCAGATCAGTCCCACTAATTAAAAAATTCACCAGGGCGGCGCGCTCAGTGAAAAGCATAGAGCAGGAGGAGAATGGTGCAGACGCCGATCACCGTGCCGAGGATGAGAGAGTCCCGTCTCTTCCGAAGGTTGATTCGCTGGATGAGATTGTTGATGGTTGGAAAACGGTCTAGGAAAGTCAAAAGTTAAGGACAATCACAAATATCCGAAGTCCTGAATTTTCGACCGGATTAGTTCTATTTATATTTGCCTTTTTAGAATCTGAATCCACAACACAGGTGAACTTTTACAACATGCCAATGTAAAGAAGGATCAAACTATTTGACTGTTGATGTCATGCAAAAACAAATGAGTGAAAAAAATCTCAGCAGCATTTATAAACAGAAGGGTTTCACCTGGAGATTAAGGGGAATTAACTAAAGGAAAAGACAGCACTTGTTGTTAATTAATAATAACTTGGATCAGGGTTGGTCTGGAGACTTTAATTTGAACATTGCAAAGAAGCTAACAATGTGGATTAATGAAGCACTTGTGTGATCAGGTCTTTTTCATGGCTAATTTATTTATTCAGGCCATCTCGCATTATTTGGCCTCTACGAAATCAATCACGATTTGTTACAACAAAGAGCCACTTTCCATCACAGAAAAAGCAGTATTGATTTCTGAAGGAGCAGCAGTGATTTCATATAGGAACCTGACAGCTCTGCTCTGCGTTTCCTTCAACACACACACAGAACCATGCACATATGCAGGATAAAGGATACTGGCCAGCGTGTTGACCCTGCTCTGTATGGATTTCAGCATGCCCCTTTGGGAGGTCATGTTCTCCTTGGTGGCCATGGCAATACTTAAGAGACAAAGAAATGAGTTGAGCGGTGATAAAAAGCTGCACGTGGACGCAGTCATTAGTACTGTGAATTGCCTCTGGCGGCAGGTGAGATCCATCAGTGAATGTTTTTGGTGATAAGAGGTAGTACAAATTAAGAAAGCGTCCCATCATCTAAATGTCTGTAGAAACTGCAAACCACCTAAAAGTAAGATCTTTGTTAAGACAAGGTTTCAGTCATATCAAAAGCTATCAAGCATATTTGTGACAAATGCTACATGATGCATTTCAAGGCAAAAAGATGGGGAAAAAAATCAACTTTGTTATGCATTTAATAACCAGGGCTGCAAACAACAATTCTTTTTTATTATCAATTAATCTGCTGATTATTTTAAAACTGCGTCTTTTGTCCAACCAGCAACAAAACCTTCATTTACTGTCAAATATGAAAAGTAAATGGAGCAAATCCTCACATTTAAGAAGCTAAATGTTTGACACTTTTTTCTTAAAAGAGTTGGCAATTAATTTTCTTTCAGTCAATTAATTGATAAATTTAGTAATTGTTGCAGCTCTATTAATCACTGTTAGTAGCTGCACTTCACTCTATCATGTCCACAACTGTCAGTCAAATTAAACAGTATGGGATTGTAGTATACTGTAAACAGAGTTGGAAAACCTTGATATCCTCTGCACTGATTAAAAACAGGTACTGAAAGGCTACATGTCTGCAGGCATGTCCAGGCTACAAGGGAAGCAATCACTGTGGGGTGAAACGTAAGTCATCCTTTAACGTTCACCTTCAACTTCACGTGGGCATCTACAGCATGTGTGCGAGTCTCCTCGGCTTGTAAAAGGAAGGTATAGAATTGCTGTGATATTGTACCTCTCTTGCACTCAAACTTGGACCTCAGCAACTTTCAGTGCAGGAAAGTGCAGCTGGGCAGTTGGCAGGAAAAGTTTCAGGCTATGTGTTTGCCTTGTGTGGCATCTGTTACACACAATAATCAATAGAAGCTGCCAAGCCCAATTTTGAGCCCTTCACAGTGGGAGCTTTTGAGTGAAAGAAATACACTCGACAAAGTAAAAATAATAGCGCTAACATGTTAAAAAAAAAAAAAAAAACAGGTGGTACAACAGCTTTTTTTCTTCACTCCAGCATTATGTAACTCTTGAACAGCAGGGTGACAACCAGTAAACACTGGTCACAGGGGACCAACTCCACCCATCCCAGAGTGACAGAGCCCCATAGGAGGCAGGTCAAAACACAGTAAATGAAATCACCACAGTTGTTTACTCTTTTGGCTGGCAAGGTTGATGAGCAGCAGGACAATGTGTGTGTGTGAACTTGAATGCAGGCAAAAAGAGAATTTGCAGCATATAGCTATGAGTGTGTGTGGTGGATGGGGTGTGCGGGTGAGGTCATGGCATCTCCTGGCAGTCCGCAGTGTTGGCCTGGAGCACTGTTTTGGGGATCATGTTTTCCTCAGTCAGGAAGAAAACACTTCGCTGACTCCAGCAACCTCAACAAACCTTTATCTCAATGTTAACCAGCTCATGAGAATCAGAGCTGGGGGATAAAGATTCCCCTTCACACACACACACACACACACACACACACACACACACACACACACACACACACTGTGTATGTGATTGGTGAGTGATCGCTTGTTTAAAGGAGGAGTGGTCTCGAGTTGTACAGCAACCTGTCAAGTAAAGACAATTTTATCTTACCGCTATAATTGGAGAACGGTTTTGTGTGTTTGTGTGTCCAAACATTGCTCCAGTCCACATTCACCCAATCCCCTCCAAACTTACACAAAAAAGGTTCAGAGTGTTGAACTTTGCATATCATATTTGTTTTCACTGTTGCTTTGACATTCCATGTCATTTTTAATGTTAAATACTTGGAGATTTTACTCTTTACTTTGAAATCATACTACATTCACCCACAGCTATTTTTTCCAGCATACCACGCAAAGCATCAATCAATTGGAAATATGGCAGGAGCAGAAGAAGCAGAAGAAGATATGATACATTGTATGGTGAGTCAGCGGCGAAAAGAACAGGGAGAACACAAAAGAAGCATAGTCACTTCAGAAGAGCCTCGATGGCTGCACAACAAGTCACATATGCAGTTACATTTCATACACCTGAAATTAATGTTTACTTTATTTCCTGCAATGCTGCCATGTTCCTTTAGGAGACATTAAAAGTTCACAGTGATCAAAAATCTACAGAAGAATCCAGTTCAGGCCATTCAGAGTCCCTCCTCCTACACGAAGGTCTATTATTCAATCCAGTTCTCAGGCAATATAAATAACTGGTGTCTCTACCTCTGGCAAGATAGTGTAGTCCAAAGGACATGAACAGAAGCCCTAAAGTTATGTATAGAACGTTTCCCTTTAAGATTGTTTATCACCCTTTAAATTATATAATAAAAAGGTTAAGTTAAGAAAATGGAAAAAAAAACATTAACATTATATACACAACAAATACATTATACAATATTATTATTATTGCACTATAAGAGTTGAGTGTGTATGTGCGAGCTTTTTCAGAAATGTACCATGCACCTTTCATAACATCACTTCCAGCTTGGAGGTCTGTCCTTTGCACAGGATATTTTAAAGAGGTTGGCCTAGAGAGTCAAGGTGGATCAGGGGAGGTTGGGGGTGAAAGGAAAGGAAAGGGCTAGGGTATAGGGGCAACCATCACGGGGTCAGGGGAGGGTCACACAAAACTACAAATCATACATCAGTGGCACAATAAATAACCTTTAATCTTTAAAGTGGATATGTTTATGATAAGTAACACAAAGAAATTGCAATTAGGGTCGAAGTTGTCAAAGAAGGTACCACAGGAAGAGGCTCAGAAATTGAAGGCTGACAACTTGAAAAGTTGACTGGTTGTTTTTCATTCAACAAAACAAAGCAACAAAGCAAAAACAGGTGGTAAATCCCCCCAAAAATGCTTTATCTGGTATAATACTCAAAATGCTGCTAGAGAGATATATGGATTCAAGCATTTTGTTTATCAATTATCGATGACATGACATGACCAAATATGTGGTCTGATGCAAATCGTAATCTGGAAATGACAGCGCTTGTTAATGTACAGTATAAACAAAACTAGCATGTTAGCCAACACCGAACCGAACTCCTTCGTTTTTCACATCTCTCTGCTTCACAAACAAGAATGAGGAAAAACACCGGTAAATAATGTTGGTTTTTTTTTTTCAATGTGGGCGGAAAAAAGCTGTGGAAATAAAGTGAAGATTGGGTAAAATGCAATTAAAGGAAGGAGAAAAAAAAGGGACATATTTTTCAAAGATAACATCCACAAATCAGAACACTGTTGAAGCCAATCAGCATAAACTGCAAGATGCAAGCACTGGACATAGAAAATGGATGGGAGAGGACCATGGCAGGAAGACTGGCAGGAGGGAGAGTAAATCCTAAGCAACAGATCTATCATTTATCATGTCAGGCCTAAAGAGAGAGAAAGGAGTAGGGAACAGTGAGAGATGGATGGTAGGTAAAAATCAGTGAAGTGGGAGCAGTTATGCACAGTCCTGTTCATTTTACACACAGACGATATCATCTGACCAGCAGTTGGCGCACTTACAGAGCTCTGATGTGCGTGACACTATCCCAGCTGAATCATCACTACAAACAATGAGCATCAGCGTTGAAAAGTTCATTGATGTAACGTTAAGGTTCAAAATGATACATATAAAACCTTTTAGGGAAGAAGTCAACTGTAAGTCATAATCTGGTTTCCTGTACTGTTGAGTGTGAATTTAAAGGTTGGTTATTGTAGAAGTGTGTGGATGCATTCAGAAGGAAATCGTTTCACTTTAAGATTTAGATCATTTCAGGTGAAATCAGCAACTGTGGTTCGGTATTTTGTCCTACCTGCAACAAATAAACATTTGGATGGGCAACTTTCCCATCCATCCCATAACAGTGGCTGCTGAGCCTCATGGGTACAGTAGGATTCAGAGAGCCGAAGCTCAACAAAACCGGTTTGACATGTTCGGGTTATGGTATGGTCAGTTTTTGCACACATACTGAGGGTTTTGAGTTTCAGCGGGTAAATAAGGCAATTGAGAGAGGGGGATGGGAGCTGTCACTTATGCAAATATATGTCTTCCCATATGTGCCAGACGGAAAACAGGTCTTACCTTATTGTGTCATCCATCAATCGGTCCGAACTATAAACAAAGAGAAGGAGGAGGGGAGGGGGAGAAAAAAAGACTGGTTAGTTATTGGCATGAGGCAGTGTAGGAAAAACATGGACTGGTAATAAAGCAATGACACGGGGGTCAGTTATTTGTATCAGTTTCAGATTGGCAGTGATCAATACTGAATTCTAATCACATTGCTCGGTGACGCTAAGATGGACAAAGAACTGATTTTAATTTCATGCTATTTTGGACTAGCTTTCCTTTTCTTCCCTCCACATCAATCTCCGATCAAATCCCACATAATGACTAACCAACCGGTCTGGCAGAATACAACATAACGCCATTTGAATCTTCCCACTGACAAAAAACAAACAAACAAAAAAGTGACATGTAAATTTCAATCTCGAGTGAAATTGCTAACAAATAACTGCAAAACATTGTTAATTTCTGTTTAATCTCTGCACAAAATAGCATGACTAGGTAGGAAATTGTTTAGTGTGTCTTCTCCTCATAGATGACTCCCACAAAGACAGAGAGACTGGACTAAGTAAACTCAGACATGATTTCACCTCAGAGATCCTGAAATTTGTTCTTTCGCATAGCCAAATTAAAGAGAGAGAGTCAAATGCTTCCTTTTGTCCTACAAAGAATACTGGAAGGCTCGCTCACACACACACACACAAACACACACACACACACACACACACACACACACACACACACACACACAAACACACACAAACACACACAAACACACACACACACACACAGAAACCTATTATGTTGTAACACCAGTTTTGTGTCTCAGGTTGCTCATAAACAACATTGCTCTCAGCGGTTTATTCCCTAATTGGAATCAATTTGGATAATGTTGCAGAGAACTGAAGGAAACCAAACAAGCAAAACTGTAGGGATTGTATTTCATAGCTCAACATCCATTCAACAACTCCACATCCTCATTGTCATGCTCAATACTGTGTGTGGTTTCTGTTGGGCTCTTAAACTGCTTATGTAACCAAACAAAGTTACAGGAAGAGATTCACTTAAAGTCAAGGGCAACTTTAGACATTGAGAAATGTAAAGAGAGAGAATTGGGGCAAGCTGTGTGCAGACATGCACCTTATACGCTCATCACTTTTTAAGGATTTTTCTAATCGGACACAGTGTTAGAAGTAAAGATAAAATGATCTTATTTATTAAACCAACATTACACATACTGTAGGTGATTTGATATACAGCATCAGAGGTGCACATTCCAGTTCCTTTTTGGGCATTTTCCTACTGTGACATGTCAAAATGTCTTTGCAAACATTAAATGTTTCATGTCAGGCAGTAATTCATTGTCTTAAATTGATGCTAGTCTTGTAACATGTTTAACCATATGAGACGTTCATATATTCTGAACGACTTTGGCCATGACAGAGTACCATGCTGCTTTTTATCATATAATGTGAAAACCCTAACCCTAATCTTCATTAATTTCATCACATGGTGAACCTTCAGAGAAAGCTGGATGGCTGTGTAGATCACCTTACTATCAATGGGCTGACCTCTTTCTGCAATGCAGATTTTTCTGTCTTTTTCAATAAGGGGAAAACATACCATGAGGCTCCGCAGGTGCACGTGCATTGTTGGCAAGTATATGTGCTGAGCTAACGGTTTTGTTTCATTTAACAGATGCTCAGAAGCCCTCAAAGGAGTTTCACAGATTCTGTTAAAAAAAATGATGAATTTGAAGACAACTTAATAACCTTAAAAGAAAGCCAGTTATTATATCCTCTGCTGAAGAGTAGTTCATGCTTTGATTCATGCAGGCCAACAAAACCAAGAAATACCACCCAGAGGTTCTGACTAAATTTCATTGGGGACCTTGTTCAGGTCACTTATGTGGTCAAGTATTGACCAACTGATCTCTCAGAGGACAGACCATTTTCTGGGTTATAAATTGATGTAATCATTTTGACAACGGTCCCGCTAATGACTTGTAATGGTGATTCTCTCTGGTGAACCAAACAAGATTGACCTCAACCAGCAAACATAGATGAGATTAATTGCTTTTAACTAGTTCTTTACCTCATGAATGCTCTGTACATAGTCACTGAATTGTCTCATTTCTTTCTGCAGTTTAATTTTATTTTGGTCTACGATTAACATTCCTGAAGGGTTATGGGAAAGGCAGTGGGAACATCTACTGTCACAAGTGTTGCCCATGAGACTGAACCCTGCAAAGGACAAAATGTGGGCTGGATCGTCTTCTGTTCTTGGATCATAGCTCCCCACACGAGCACGAAACTGCTATTTGGCAGCAGTTTGTAATATCATATTCGTTGTCTTTGCCTCACTGAAATGGAATCATTCACTGGAATCAAATCATTTGATGAAATGAGACCATAACTGGCACAAAAATCAGCTTTAGGGTTGGCAGGCAAGTTGGACACAAATGCCAAATACTGCAAGTGCGGGCAGTCGTGATGTAGCACACAGTGGCAGTAGGACTGTGCAGTCTTATAGACCAGCAATGACTTTTGTTTTTCACTGTTAAAATAACTGTTTTGTTTTTTTTTCTGAAAAACTCATACGCTTATCTGATTATAATATCTATTACTGAAGCCAGAGGCAAGACAGCCATTTGACATTGGTCTTAAATGATGCGGAGGGGGGAATTGTCATGATGGACAAACAAACAACTGACAGAGAAAACTCCTTGTTCACCTTATATCATGAGCTGAACAGCAAAAGAGAGAGTGGCCATGAGCTGAGGTGAGCCTCGATTCATGGAGTTCTTATATGCAGAGGTGAGATGGGGCAAAAGATTTATGCTTCATTCCCTCCACTGTGAAGTGGCTGCCATAGTGGTGACGTTGATTATGCCATCACATTCATATATATGTGGTTTCAAGTTTGAATGGGATCCTTCCATTTCCCATTGCTCATTAGCTGCGAGCTAACTGCCTTTCCCAGTGTGATGAATCAACCCACCCTGCCCACATGCTCCAATGTGCTCTCTGGCCATTCACATACATGTAGAAACTGAAAAACCACTTGAAGCTCATATGTTTGTGTGCAAGCCCTACAACCAGTGGTAAAAAAAATGACACCTGCATTAGCAGTGTTGGTAAAAACTCAAAGCCTAAAGGACTACAAAGATTAATCAAAATGATAACTGTTTATTTTCCGTTGACTCATCAATTATCGGAAGTGGTATTGTGACAGAAAATACTTATACAGCAGCTTTTTGAGAGTAATGCTCTGTCAGGTTGGCTTTTAGAGCAATATGAGGGGACTAAAAGAATCAGCCAGGTAAACTGAAACATTAATTACCTCGCCTATGAAACAGTTGTGCAAATCTTGGCAACAGTTGCAGAAAGTGAACTGCATCAGCATAAAGGAAAAGTGCTCACAAATTAAAGCTTGGGGCATATTCAACACCCACTGCTACATACCCAAGACACCTTAACCATTTGGAGAGTTACAGAGATGTTTAAAGTAACACCTCCGTTCATCAAACTGAACATATATAAATCCAAGCATAAGGAATACAATCTTCACCCTGTGGATGTAAAAAGGCAAATGGTGACTTTAGTAAACACTGGGAATCTCTAATATATAAGGACTAACGAACTACCAGCTATTTGTCCATCAGCTAGTGGAGCCCATCTCAGATACTCACATTATTGTTGAGTAAACTGACTGAACCTCGAAACTTTCCAAACTGGATCTGAAATGTTTGGGTCCCTCTAGTGAGGCAGAAAGAGCCCGAATCCTCCAGAGCTCCCCTCTGCTGATTACATTAGCATATCAGGGAAATGGCAGCTCAGAGTAAACTTTTAAAAGTAGGCAACAGGCCAGGCACACTAAAAGCAGCGGTCTCAAACTCGGGGGATAAGAAGAGACAGAAAGACAGAAGAAGAAGAAAGAAGCATATGGGCACTGTAGCGGTTAAATAATTGGTTTAAAATGTTGAGAGGAAAAAAGAAACTAGAAGAACTATACTTCTTTTTTTTGCCAAGTGCCTTGTTCACTGTGTGTCACACTTAGTAATACAGTTTCTAGTGACACATTCTACAATATGGCAGATTGGAGAGGTGGGTAGGGCTATATAGGCCATCAGGTTCTCGAAGTAAAAGTCCAAATTATATTTCCCATAAATATTTTCTGTTACTGGCCCCTTGAGCTTTTCAGTTATTTGGATGGGCAATAAAATGCTCTAGTTTAATCACAGGCATTAAACTGAAAAAATTCAAAAAGGTACAGACAGACTGATAAGGTATATATAGACTGTAGGAGATAAATCAACCAAGACACTTATAAAGATTCCTAAAAAGAATTTCTGTTATTGTGCTTGTATTTTCAATGAATTATTTTCTATTCTGTTTCGTATTTTGAAGCTATTTGGATCAGTTCAGCAACTGTGGTGCTCTTTATGAGCCAAATGCATGTAAAGCCAATGGTAAGATGTACGGCACTCTGATGAGAACAGAAGCATATTTACTATAGACTAAATAAACAGGTGAATCGCAAGACTCCACTTATGCGCTTTATGGGACATGAACATTACAGAAAGACCTGAAGGTAGGTTTTGAGCAAGGCTTTTGCAGTTGGTGGCAAATGAAAACAAACAGCACACACAATGCATCAAATTGAAGTAAATGTGTCATCCTGTGTTGTAAATATGCAACAATTCACAAGACAAGTCCAGTGTTTGACAGGAAGTCTTTATCAGAGTGACCACTACCATTAGAGCTATTCCAACATGAACCTATAATGGACCTGCCGCTCCCTCCCTCTAGTTTATTCATGAACACTGACCTTTATGGCAGTGAGAGTGAGATGGAAAAACAGATATACAAGGATGGAGATAAAGAAAGGGATGAGCTGAACTCGCAGAAAACTATAGAAATATCAACAGTGCATATAGTAGCTCTACTGAAGAACATCTACTTTAAGTTAAAGGTGCTTGCAGACAGTATGGTGCTGGCAAAACCATTGTTCTGTGTTTTGACAGCTCCTGGCTACCTCCCATTCTAGCAGCCTGTACACCTCGTATCATCTCATCACATGGACTACTAGAGAGGAGAAAGAGGAGAGAAATATCTTAAAAATGAATCTAGACATGTCTGTCTCATTAGGTTCTGTTGAGAATTAATGCAGGCTGGCAAGCACTCTGCCCACAGCAGTCATTTGTAGATTAACTGGAAGGGACTTGGCTTTTTTTTCTTTGTTGGAAAGTGATTAATCTGAGCTGATCAGTTTGGCACTGATGGTACCACTTCTTGCCAATATATCATAGACTCCAACAAATACACACAAACACTATACAATGGCTCCTACACTGTTTGTGCAAATTTCTACCCATCATGCATTACATTATCTACGCTAAAACTATTGCAGAGGCAGAACATTTTAATCCTGATGTAGGCTCAAGAGCCTAAGGTAAAAAGCTCAGAGCACAAAACAGGGTTTTATCACGAGTGTGTCAGGAAGAGCAATTTAACTCAACTATCTCATTTAGTTCTTCGTCTTTATAAAATATCTGTGCTCTGCCCTCTGTGAGACTTCCAACATTGTTCTGGCCTCTAACGCATTTTAGCACTTTTCTCTTAAGGCCCTCTTTCCTGTTTTATGGCTCTAATAGGATCAATCAAACGTAACTCGATCCTCATCTCCAATCTCCTCTTTCCCCTCCCATCTTTGTCAATGGTCTGGGGAAGCCCTCTAATATGGGTTGCGGTTTAATAAGATAATGTCATTATCAATATCCTGATCAACTGAGCTAGATTTGCACAAGATGCTGGAAATGCATGTGACTGCAGTAAGCCAGTGCCACTATCCAATCCTGTTACTTATTTCACATTTCTAACATTGTTTTACCATCAGTATTCAGTTTGGCGATTTAGAGCCCGGTTTGCATAAATAAGAAAAGCAATTCCTGAAAAACAGATTATCTTGACCAAAAAAAACAATGCTTCCTTTCCTCACTCAAGTCAGAATATAAAAAGAGTCACAGCAAATATATGTAACCATCTTACACAATTTAACACAATGTTGGAGACAAGTTGTCTGAACAAGTCTGTGTATGCTCATACTTAAACAGTCATCCAAAGAGTACTAGGTGAAAGATGGGGGAAGTCATTTAAACTACCTTGCACAACAGTGCCAAACTACCAAAATAATTTCTAGAGCAATGTAAAATCAGGTTAGTGTTCATGAAAAATCTGAATTATTTTCAAAACAGCCATGAGATTGCAGGACTCTTATATTAGGCTGCACTGTATTTTAAATGTGCTCATGTTGTTGAGTACCCCCACCCCGTGCATGAGTCACTCTATAATCTCTTTTTCATTTCATAAGTTGGGAGACAAACATTAGCCATGCCATGACAGAGCAGGTAAAGCCTGTTGTGAAATGAAATTAGAGGTCTTGATTGGGAATAATTGAGGCATTATCCCTTTGAGGGGTTGAAATAGGAAGCAAACATTTGACCAAAGAGAGAATCAATCAGACTGCTTTGTATTAGTTGGCTATGTGCAAATTGTCAAATGGGATACTCAAGCCTGAGCAATGTTAAAAGCTCTTCTGTGGTTTATTTGTGTTTAGTGTGCATGTGCATGTGTGTGTGTCCCGCTGACATCCAATTTTACTTTCCACACAGGATGCCTCTCACACCCAGGTACACACATACAGAATTCACAAACTTTACGACCTCGTGCTGTTTGCTGTTCTGCAGTGCTTGAGAGTCAGCCAAATGATAGTAGGACACTAATGAGGTTGCTGGCAGATCACGGTCTGACCTACTGTGTCAGTATGAAGACTCTGCCTAACTTTTTACACCTTTGAATTGCAGTTATGCAACAGAGTAGAAAACTTGTGGTATGAATTTGCTTACTCAGTATCATGAGGCAAGACAATGCAATACAAATCCCCCCATTCAACTAAATTTGAACCTGTCACTGCCAATATTTTCTTCAGGAGGACATTAAGCAAAGCAGAAAGGGCTTTAGTCTCAAGTAGCCAGGAAAGCACTCATACCCGATTTTCATTTTTCTCTTTGATGAATTATTAGGCGGACTATGGATTAATGAATGCAACGTCATGGTAAAGAGTAAAAGCATGAAGAGATAAAGTGCCAAGAGGTGCTAGAGCTTAACAAGCATACATCAGTAACTAGTGTTAAACCAAATGGCTTTGCTTGCACCACTAAGATGGGTTTTCCCAGTGTTGATTTCTGGAAAGCCAAGGCTAATTGGCAGATATATTCAACGTTAAACTGCTGGTAGTAATACACCAAAACTAACAAATATTCTCTAGGGGAGTACTTGATTGTTTGCAAGGAAAGGTGGACTTACTTTCTCAGGTGCTCATGCTCCTTTAGAAACAACTCTGTTCTTCTGTTGTTGACCCCGGAGCCGCTCTTGTACGTCCTGAAAAAGGGGATGCAGATACATTAGAAAAAACAACCCTGTCTTTTTGAATAAAGTTACAAGTTAAAGAATGTGTATGGAACAAATGAAAATGTGACACAATATTCGAAAACAGTGCATTCAGGTATGTCATTTAAGCCTAAAACAAAAAAAAAAAATCCAGAGCTCACAACAACACCTAGGATACATGGAAATATAGTTTTATTGCAGGGATCCTGTCGACAGCCTGGAGTCAGACCATCAGCTGTAGCTTTTGCAGTATTTCTGGCACTAAGTATTCTCGTCTGGTCATATGAGTGGGCGTCTGTATGAGCCGGCCAGTTTTCTGAATGGCGACCCATTTCTTTCGTCACCTTTTCTTTTCCTCATCCAAAGTCAAAAGACCACAGAATGAAAATGGCAGGCTGTTTTGGCCTTTTTTTTTTTCGAAGTGAGGTGAATATCAGTCAATCTTTGCCAACAGAAGCTCTCTGAGGAAGCCCTCTAATATCACATCTTGATATGTGTTCAAGATGTGAAAGTCTTACATGACCATGGCACAGAATATTAGGGACCGACTGGCATGGTAAAAGGCCTTGCTCTCCTTCGTGATGTGGTGGAGCTTCGCTGCTCACACTCCCTCTAAACACACATGGCCTACTGCTCTTTATCTAACTAGCTCCCTTTAGCTTCTCCTTTTACTAATCTTTGCAATATCTAATCTGATCCACCGTCAAAAAGCACTGGCATAACTGCTGTGTAGACCAACTTTTATCATAGAGCAGTTGGCGCCGATACCAATGCATTCTCTTTACCTGCTTTACAGTAAAAGCCTTCTAGCGGTTCACCAATGGAAAGCTTTTAATGTGAAGCGAGCAGCAGGAAATATTAGGTTTGCATTAGCAGTAACTTAACACAGCATGTAGTGGAGCAGATCTGAAAACAGGCTGTAATGAGTTGGTCGAAAGCAAGAACAGAATGGTAGGAGTGGAACAAACCACGTTAAATTACACAGGAACATCCATCATATTGAAAGATGAACAAAGCAATCCTTTAAAAACTGTGCCTTTCATCTGGTCACCTTCATGATCAGGCAACATAACTTGGAAAGGTGGAAATGTTATCTTGTTCCCAAGCATATACAGCAAGTCAGACTGATTCTCCCCTGCTATGGAGCAGCAATGGAAATGCCTCAAATCACAACTCAACATGCCACAACACAACCAAAAATGTCCTACTGGGCAGTGGGAATGGGCCAAAGGAGCTGCTGACCTCCTGGTGTACCACACAAACGATTCAGAACGGGTGGGTGGGACTCTAGAAGGGTTAATAAACTATTGATTTTCTTTACAATTCTTATACTACTCTATGCATTATCTATGAAGAGACCAATGATTCCATCCACATACTGATCAGAGCTATCAGTTAGCGAAGCAGCCAGCAAACACATCACATCCACTCTCTTTCACTTGATGTAACTCCAGCTATCAGCATCCTTGAACAGCTGACTCCCAGTGCTCTCCTGGGTTTCTCTTCATTTAACACAGCCCCACCCTCCTGTTGGGCGACAACGAGATAAAGAGCAGGGGAGGAGGGGTGGAACTGTAAAACATTAAGAGAATGTATACCATAAACACTCTACCCCACCCAGCTAACTGCCAGCAGTCCAAGAACAAATGCCCCTACACACACACACACAATATACTCCACAGTGGCTGCTTTGAGTCAAAGCTGGCCAGCAAAGCCGATGCCTTTGTGGGGCTACAACTGCCTGTACTGACAGGCAGCTTCACCACTCCAGCAAGGCTTTTCAAAAGGGCACCAATGTAAATCACAGGCTAGTCATTTTTGTTGCTGACATTTCGAATCAGAGCAGGAGCAGAGGGAGCGTTCGGTCTGAGCACAGTTCTGCTCCTCTCTGCTGTTATGAATGGTGCAGCTGTGTGTGTGTGTGTGTGTGTGTGAGTACATGAGAATATGTTTTGCTGACAGAGTCTGCAAGCACTCTGAAAGATATTGATACAATATTTGATAAAATGTCATATTGATAATTAAGGTGCTTGCATAAATGACAGCGTGCACTATTTCTTTCAATCAGTGTGGCTCTATTAGCATGTGAAGTGTAAACATGGCAGATATGCACAGAAATATAGAATGAACAGCATCCTGCTCAGGTTTACTCCTTGCACAAGATCTCTACTGCCCTCTGCCTGACAAAAGGCGCAAAAGACTCAGCTGCAGCAGAAGCGTCCATCACTGGATTAACATCTTGCTTTCTAAACACAACTCAATTTGCAACATATTACTTTTAAAACTGTGACTATTATCACTTTGATTATCAAACTGATGTTATGATGTAAGTCCTTAACTAGGCTGCTCTGGCCAACTACTAACCTGTCTCACACTTCAATTTGGTAAAAATCACAAATCAAATATCAGACCCCTGCTTCTGTGATATGGGGGAAATATTTTGGGTTTTTTTTAAAGCATTTTTCAGCTGTTGTGGACAACGTCACTAAGTAAACTTTAAACGGTGATTTGTGATTTTCTCTGTATGCTCCTCTGAGCAGATCAGAGAAAAAAAAGTGTGTGAGAGATACCTTGTTGGCTCACAGTTTTGTTATTCCTCATAAGCTGCATTACAGCAAAGGCTAGTCTTGAAAAATAATAAGTCAGCCTTCCAGCTTCCTGCCAGGATATGGCTGCTTTCATACATTCTCAAGTCCAGTCCAATCACTTTCCCACGCCCCACCAGTACAGGTCAAAAAAGGAGGGATATTGCTCTCATGTAAATTCTCTCATGTAAAATATGACTCAAAATCTTATTGCACTGTGCCATAACAGCAGCAGCTGTAATTCCTCTACCTGTAAGCACAGATGGTTCCCTCATTAGCAGCCCCTGGGCACATTAGTCATCGTTAGGCTGAGCACTGGGTCAACAACACCAGCTCATTTCTATGCATTGGATCATCAGCACTGAGCCTATTAGTAGGGTCAGTAGCATGCCTTAGTAAAGTGATTTAATGAGAAGATTGAATGAACTGTTGCATGAGGTGCTGACCTCATTGGATCTTACTAACTGAGTAGATACACAGTAAAGATTTGATTGCCTGTTTGCAACTGCGACTACAAATTATCATTAGATAGTAATGGCTTGGTGGTGCATCGATACAGGTAGTTCTAAACTAGGTTAACTAAACTTTGTTCATAAAGTAAGAGGACTGGTGTAAAAGTGGTGTGTTCTTCCTCAACTCAGTCTTCTAGAAATTAATGCAAATACAACAAGCCATCATCATTGCTTAACTTTGATAGCAATGGGATCTTTCTGCCCATAATAATCAAATAACAGCAGCAGCAACAACAACAATACAGCTATGTTAGCCACTATCTGTGCATGTCTGTGAAAGTGTATGTCGTCTCACCAAGTCTCTGGAAGGAGATGTTTTCGGGTTTATCAGCACTGTTTAACAGTCTGATAAAACATGTATAGTCTGATATTTCCAAATTAAATCACACTGCTGTAAACTATGAGCTGCAGAGCTTTTAAGCACCTGTGTGATAAGCTCCAGCACATTTGCTAATAACTATTCTCATGCATTAGGTAGCAAGCAAAGCACTTCTGCATTCTCTACATAAACATAAGGGCAGCTGTTGATAGTTGGTTATATATTCCCCAAATCTAATGGGTACAAGTTAGTGTATGATTATGCTGCTGATATAACATTTTACTGAAACAGAAAAACAAGAATTAAAGGAATCACATTATTTAGTAATATGAGGACTGGCAGCCTTTCATAAAATTGACTCTTCTTTAAATGGGCTAATATGAGAACAATTTTACTTTAAGTTTTCCTTGTGAGAGCTTCAAGAGAAAGAGTTTCGATAGAAAGTGACGGTGAGGTCTACGGAACATATATGACTGTGTGAGGCATTCATAGACAATCTGCATACTAGTTGGATGGAGGAGGATCAATATGAATCCTGCAGTGCTCACCATATGCTCACTGCTGCGTCTCACAGATCAATAAGCCATTACAAAAAAAAATAAAAAAGAAACCGCAGGAGTCATGGTCTGGGGGAGTCTCCACCTCATTTCACTCACTCACAACTGAGCCAATCTGAGGAGAGGACACACTTTCTCAATACAAGGCCAAAGAGGCCATGAATCTTCTTAGATTTTAATGGCCAACAATTTTTCAAGAGTGTGCCAAGTGGAAGTCAAGGTTCATCTCTCCCTCTAAGGAATTAGGTCGACAACAGAGAAGCAGTTTGAATAATGTTGAGCAGTTTTTATCCCTCCACAGCCACTGAGATCAAACACAAGCAGTACATAACGCGGCAATATTATTTGTTCTGTATTCAGTACCATGCTCAGTTTCATGTGAGTGAGACAATAAAAGACTGTGTGCTGGCTCTGACCACCCATTTATTGTACTCTCAGTCAATATATTCAATTTTTCAGTGCACTGGAATGGCACATTAAAGTGTTAATAATAAACTACAGAGACCATATTCCCATAACTGTGCACATGCTGGTATATTAGCTGTATGACTAATATAATCATATGGTGGTTTGACTGGGCACTTACTCAATGTCTTTCCTGACAGACCCAAGCAGGTCTTCCCTTTCCCGGATGGCCAAGAAGTTGCCTTTGGTTTTGTGGAATTCATGCGTGTAATCCTGTGCAGAAAACAAATGAAAATGAAGACAGGGTGGAGGAAGAACAAAGGGTAAACACCAAGAGGAGGAAGAAGAATGTGCGTCATAAAAGAGTTGTGTTCTGCAGTAAATTTAGTAGATTTCATTAACAGAATGTTTTACAGAAAACAAAGCTTGTAAAATATAACATATAAAAGAGTATAGAAAATAAATGTGAAAGAAAAATAAAGGGAAAAAATGAAGGTAAAACCTGAAGGATGTCTCTGTGTCTTTGGAGCGTGTGCATGAGTGCAGCATTGAGAGAAGCTGTGCCCGGGGTGTTTGTGTACTCCGCCATCTTGTCGTTCACTGCAGTCAGCTGAAAGAGAGATGGATAATGAATTAATTGGCAGATGGATGGAAAACAAATGAGGGAGACGAGGAGCTTAGCGGATGAGGTACAGACCCATGCAATATCCCAGTAGAACATGGTGTACATGCAAAACATGAGAACACACACAACATGTGTCAAATCAGGAATGCACACTTTATCTCGGAGTTGGTGTTGAGAATCATGCAGTGTTTTTGGTGTGTCTATTCTGGGGTCTGTGGATCCTTGTGTAGTGCTGCATGTTGACTGGAGTTTGACAAATTTCTCTTCAGGGAGACAATAAAGTCTTTCTTAATCTTAAACTATGTCTTTTATGCCAAATAGCCAATGATGCAACACATCATAGGGATGAATGCATCTGTTGTTGACTTTTAACGTCTCTTGTATCTGTGTTGTTTAAAAAGTGTACTATTAAATTGTACTCTTTGGTTGTTTGTGAAGTCTGCCTTTGGACTGTCCCATGAGGAATGAAAAAAGTATTATATATCTTAAATTTTTTAGTTGATCTGAATCAAACACATTCAGTCATCTAGGGTTCAATGCACACTATGTGGAGAAGTGCAGCCTGCAGTCTGCTCTTTCCCTGATGAAAGACAAGAGCTTTGACATAAATCCAGTGCTGTTCTTAGTTCAGTCTTTTTGCTGGCCTTTCACAAGCCACTGGCCCATGAAAATTTACTTACTTTGGCCAGCAGCTGTTCAATCTCCACTGACATTGTGTCAAACATCCTGTCCTGGGTAGAGTTGTTTAGGAGCGGGGTGGTGTCTGACCTTGAGGAGGAGGAGAAGAAGAAGAGTTGAGAACAATAAGAAAGACCACTTAAAGCTGTACAAATGTTTAAAAATTCACAGGTTCTTTGTATCTAAATATATCAAATAGATACATTGGTATAGATATGAGCTGCTTCACTGATTAAATGATTCACTGATGCAATTAGATGTTAAGTTTAGCACAAAAAACTTGATATTCGAGGATTCTTGTTAGTGTGAAGACCTTGTGCACATGGGTACATAAAAAGATTTTAGCAGGCATTAAGTCCAAATGAAAACATATATATAACAAAACAATGGTGAATTAGAAATCACTCACAATAAACTTCAATTAGTGTTGTTCATTTAAATTGCTTTATTAACACCATCCATCCATCCAACTAAAGTAGCCCTGACCTATGGTATTTCCTCTGGGAAACATACAGTATCCCTTCAATACACAGGTCTTAAGTGTGACTGACATTTTTTGTTTAAGTTACACAGATCAAAGATTACTGATGAGTGTGTAATGAAAGTCTTATGTAAGGATGCATCAGTAGAAATGTAGACTCATAAAGACTCGGACATCACCAGCACAACTTGGCAACAAAGGATCTTTTATATACAGATGCCTGTTTCTAGTCAATCAAAATTTAAAGGTGTCCTTAAAGAACACAAGTAGTGGCTTACTTATGAAATGAAACAAAGGTATACTGATAGCCTAATAATAAGATGCATAAGGAAATCCCCCTTCACTTGCTTCCTTCTGAGGATATTATTGTAAGTTAACAACACCCTTGGAGTTGGTGTGGATTCTATGCATTGTTCATAGACACTTCCTTCCTGCAGTCAACATTTTCCTGTTCTGGCAAGATTCCACCCACACACCCAGGCCCTCTGACCACTATTTATATTATTCATATATATATATATATATTTGTACCTTCATGATCCTTGAGACTGTTAAATTAATGTTGGGATATCTTTTGTTGTGTGACTGTGAACAGAAAAAGAGTTTTTGACTACTATTCTTTATTTATAATTCTAACTAAATTAAGGACATGCCCTGACATACAAGATTCTCCAAGGTGGCTTCTTAAAATTCCTTGTTTTATTTGATCATAAATTCAAAACCCTATGATATTAAATTTACAATTACAATTGACAAAGAAATTTGAGAAGCTGAAATCAGAACAGTTGGCAGTTTTGCTTAAAATAAGACTAAAATGATTAATCATTTATCAAAATAGTTCCAGAATAATTTTCTGTTGATCAAGTAAATGATTAATCAACTAATTGTTTCAGCTCTAACATTACTAATTCAACCATCACATCAAGGTAATTCAAACTCAATATGTGTTCTTTTTTCGATCTAGTTGTCAGAAGCAGTTTGACATGGTGGATGTACTTGGGTTAGTTAGTTAGCCTTCCTTGTTGTACATATCCAATGGTGTATGACTGAGAATCTACACAGACTTGTTGTTCACAGTGCAGGTGTGACAGAAGACTGGATCTTACGTATCTCCTCGACGTCCATCCCTGGAGCTGCTGTAGCTGGTGCACAGTTTACTGAAGGAGACCAACTTCAGGTCAAGTTCATTCTCCAGCTGTCTGGCCTGCTTTCGCAGATCTGTAACAAAGACAGAGAGAGAAAGAGAGAGACCGAGAGAGAAAACATTTTAACACTTAACAACGAATCATTTTACTTTGTTGCCAAATTAAAAAAAAGGCACCTTATCACTGCAATGCTTAGCAATTTGAACCATAAGTTAAGCGAGCTAGCTTGCTAAACAGTACACCAACCGGGCTAAGAATGAAAAAAACTCTTTCTACTAATTATCATCTAATGAGTGTAACAGCTGACACAACGGACTCTCAACGTGTCTACTTGATAAACCGTTTAAAGAGGAGTCGCGGCTTTATCAAGCTTCAAGAATAACGTTAACTTACATGGCGATATGTTAGCTAGCTAGTCGCTGTAGAGACACGTATGCGTTCAAGACGTGGATGTATGAAGCAAAAGAGCCCATAATGACACTACCAAATAAACTACTGACATTATGAACACGGTACTGAACGTTGCTACAAATACAATTTATTGTAAATCGAGTCTAATTTTGCCCCCTTACCTTCCCAGTAGTTGCTGCCTCCTATACCTGCCATCTTTGTTGTTCTGGGACGTCACCAACTTCCGGGGTGTGTCACGTGTCATTAGAAGACGTCGACGGTGTGAACCAAAAATATTTAAAGGGGTTACATCGCCCTCAGCTGAGCCTGTCAGGCACAGCAACGCCCAGGCTGCACATGGACCAGCCCTAATTATATCAACAGCGTCGCCTAGGGGCCTTTACGAGCTTCCACAAGTGTCTCAACACTGTTAAACATCATAATTTCTTTCATGAATGTTTAAAAATAACAGGATTCTACAATGTTTCAAGCTGTCATAACCATGGTGTTATGCAGTGTTTGCTTTTGTTTTACTAGCGCAATTTTGATTCAATGCATCATAACTTCCTAGCGTGGCCTCTTTCTTTTCAGTTGCTAAAATATTGATTATACCATTGGACATGTGGAGAGGACAAGCAAGGTATTGAATCACCAACCCCAGCAATCAACAACCTGCTTAATCTTCTGTGGGACAGCCTCCCATAATCCCCCCGCCCCCTGGGGTTAAAAATAAAGAGCCGAGAACAAATACGTTGAACTCAAAAATCTTCAATCAATAACTAATATACAGGTTTTTAGAGGATTTTTTTGAAGCCACATCAGGCAGGCAGATAACAGATTCTAGCATCCTTGGGGGAAACAAAATAGATTACATGAGACATCATGCCAGATCCTTAGATAAAACTACCTAATTATCACATGAAAAGTGGAACTACTCACCTCAACATCTGCATATTTTTTCCCGTCATCATACTTTTGTAGAAACTAATATAGTTGTTTTTATCCTTGCACCACACTCACTCATTACCTGTTTCAAAGAAGTGTCACAGTACAACGTAACACAGAAGCAAGAGAGAAGTTGTGAGATGTTTTATTTCATTGTGTCTCATGAGTTTTCGTGCACATTCATGGTTAACATGAACTGCACGTCCCATTCACAATTGGCAAACAGTATTTACAGTTGATTCCAGTATATATAAAATCTTCACACCAACACTGCGTGGCCCTGGCACACGCTCAACTTTCAAAATTCATACACACGCATTCACAGATAGAGTATAAGAAAGAAAAATAATATACAAAAACTGTCTTTACACAGATATCAGGTTTCGCTTTACTGAGAAGCAAAGAATCTCTTCTCAATATCTGGAAATCAAGGCAAATTCTTTAGTCAACAAGTGTGTATATGAATGGGATTTAAAAAAAAAAAAAAAAAAACCAAGCATAGCTTTCCAAATCTGAGACCTGATTTGAATGATCCAGTGCAAGAATTGCAATTCAGTAAGGAATGGTTACACATAGATTTCTGATGTAAAAATAACCACAACTTTGGTTCTTGGCAGTTCACCAGATTTGATAGAAGACGCTTATTCTATGACACGTTGGACCCATCAGCACAGGATTACCAAAACATTCTACTAATGACTCTCCACTTTCCTTGCATGCCTGCACACTAACCCACTCCTCCTTGATTTGTCCATATACCCCAGTCAAATTTTGTCATCCAGTGACTAATAAGCTTCTTAAATGTGAGAGAAATGGCAAATCACTGCACTGTCATTTCACACCAGACTCAATTTCAGCATTCCTGACACAAATGTGTGAAGGACTAGGAGTCTCCCCAACAGTGGATATTAAACCTCACAAGAAGTCAAATTTACCCAAAAGGGTAGTTATATACTGAGGAGCTTCAAAGATTTGAGTCAAAGCCTCAACTCAAAGGTCATTTTATGAGCCTTTTTGCAGCTTTTAACCAAGTCTCACCGTCAAATATTAAAGATTGTGATCTATATGTCCTTTGTTGTCCAATCAGTTTGGAAATTATTTCTTTGCACTGGACCTTTAAATCATGTAGAAAGGGTGGCTCTGACATTGAATTGTAGACAGTGATCATTAATAGACAGACAAACCTGGTATGACTTGCACTCCAAAAGTATTGTTTAGCAGGGAATGAACACATAACATCTTCAGATGAAAACAGACTTGATATTCCTTATTCTGAGAAATTATAGACACAGTGAGAATGCATAAAAACAGGGCAGAGAGTCAATGTGACACGCATGAAAATCAGCAGTAACTTTCCACGTACCACAGTTTGAAAATGCCCCATAGTTAAAACAAAAAAAAGGGAAAAACAAGTACATTCTTTCTATGATTACATCTTTAGAGATTCATAAGTTTTTCCTGGCCAATGATATTGGACAATCCTTGCTTTCCATTTAGTGAAAGTGACGCCCATACATACTGTACATTAGAGCACCCTGCACTTACTGGAAAGTGTTTCATTCAAACATTTCATTGGTAACAGATTCTCCCTGATGCTTTAAAGCTTTTGAGAAGCTGACCTCCATTATGATTTTGGCCGACACACTGAGTCACAGGAAATATTGGAAAAGTACTTGACACAGGCCAGCCAGCCCAGAGTCATCTGTGCAGAACCAGTGCAACATTGGAATTCAGCAGTCCATCAATTATAATTTCTCTCTTTTCCTACCACCTGAGTATAGGATGGATCAAATCCCAGCATGGACCAAGTATAATCTATTCACTATGTTGCTGCTTTCTGTCAGATACTACAGCCCAAGCGGACTGTAAACTTTACAGAAGCCAAGGCACAGTATTGGATTCAGTCTCCCAAAGGCTCGTTCACCTTGATGTGGCAACGCTGTCTTGGATAAAAGAAACGCGTCATTTCTAATTTCCTGACTCAAAGCAGTATTGAAAAAAAAGCATGATATCAGTGCGGAGACTGTGTCAGATTGAGCACTTCCATTCAGAGTTCATTACACATCCACTTAAATGAGCATTTATTTGGACTTAGCGGCTGGAACCCCTCAGCCAGGCAGGACAGGTAGTGGTCTAAAAGAGCACTCTCGTGTGGCTCGGAAATGAAAAAGCTGTGGGACTCGAAACCCGGACGGATGAGAGCCACAGTGGACCAAACCATGATATCTCTCTCCTTCCTTTATAAATCACCTTCATGTTGTCTTTTTCTCCTGATCCAGTCAGGTAGAGATGGAGTAAAAAAAAAAAAAAAAAAAAGCCGAGCTTCAGTCCAGACACCAGCAGGATGCTCTTAACATATTAATTTAGTAGCACTAATAACTGAGTGACTGGGAGTGAACCCTCAGAACTTGTTGGTATAACAAGACAAAGTGCCTTTATCACTCTTATATCTCAGTTGTAAGGAAGGACAGAGATGCCCCTTGAGTTCAACCTGGTTCCTTGTCAGCAAGGGGTTAAATTAAAGGGGGAGATCAAAAACAGAATATCGAGCCACCAGCCAGATTAGTGCAATGCTTCTCAGATTTTGTTGGCATACAGGGTCTCCTCATCACTTTCGCTCTCGTCCTGAAATTCATGGGCAAGCAGCGACTTCTTGGAGCCCATAGAGGTGAGCCGGATCTCGTCTTCGTAATCATCTCTGTGCTGCCGCAAGCGGTGGAAGCCATCTTTTTGCCGATTAGACTTGGCTGCACACACACACCAGATGATGCATGCCGTCACCACCAGCGCCGTCATGGAGGCCGCTGCAAGGAAGAAGAGAAACGCACAACTCAGCATGTCTGCATACACAGTGTGTAGCTGGGAGAACACTAAAAGACTTACTTTACATTATTCCATCACACACCTAAAACTGTAGTAATTAGATTTTTTTGTTTTGATGATTAGGCACAGTAAACAGAATATTGTACTCAAGTGTCAATGACAACATCCCTATGGGATCTGTGACTTCAGAGTCAAAGAGAAACAGTCTTAAAGTCATTGTTCAAACTGCTCATAAAAAGACAACACTATATTTCAACAGCATTTCAGAAAAGGGGATGTAGTTTGAGTGCCTACCAACACTGTCAAAGATCAGTCAAAATACAAAATGACATATATATATAGTCAACACTGGTTACAAAAAGCTCACCTGCACTGGCCACCACAAACTCTCTGGGCAGTCCAAAGATGCTGTTGTCCATGTCAAATTCAATGATGATTGTGCTGGCAGCTTCATGGGAAGATACCACCACCTGCAACAGAGCAAAAAATCCTCAATAAGCCTCTGTGCTTTGCTGAAATCGTCGGATTCCATTATAGTAGAACAGCAACATTCTTAATTAGCTAATTCTATGGCAAACATCAGAAGTTAAGTTATTTTTGGGTGTGGTGGCCTCTGAATATAAACTTCCACAATCAAGGTAAAACATATGCATCTTAAAAGCTATGGAATTGTTAATGACGGTTCTTAAAATATTTATTTCTAAAACACACATTAGGGTGTTTTAGTGACATGTGAATTTCAACTCAAAGGCTTTACTTTTCTACTAACTCAGACAACACTCAAACTTCAACAACAAAAAGAGAGCATCAAGCTTTACCACATCTTCTTATCCACAGTTGCTGTTACTGCAAACACAGTTAAGAGGCTTTTAGCTGTCTGCTAAAGCTCTCTACAGAAGTGTCAATGATCTAATCAGCAAGTCTCATTTGCAGGTGTGACTGCTGAGTATAATCTGCTGCAGGTTGTCTTTTACATCTGAATAGGATTTGAGTGCTGGCGAATTAAAATCCAAAATTACTCAGCAATCTTCTGAGAGGTAACACAAAAATCTCAGAATTTCATTTTCCTAAATTGCTTGTTTTTTGACAGCAAGTGAAGCCTTTCTCATGTGTTCAGTGTCATTATAAGTGCAGCTCAAAATACGGGGAAACTAAACTCAAAGCTCAGGAAACAAGGATTCCAAAGCATGTGGTTTCAGACCTGATTCAGTGATGTGGTTTGAACAGACATGCAAAAAGTTGTTGCTAAAGAGTAAGTGCACCTCTTGATTATAATTTCTTTCCTTTTTCTTTATCTATTTTGTTTAGTACCACAGCAAGACATGGGAGAACGTACACAGGCATCCAAATCCACTTAAACTAATGTCACTTTATTTTCCAGAGGAATGAAATGCGTCCCTATGGCCTGAGGCGGAGTATTCGGTGTCCTAAGAAATATGGGGAGACTATTAAAGAGAGGAAATGCATGTTGGCCCCAAGTTATGATTTAGACCTTGTGTGTGAGCAGAGTCAAGCGGACCCTCGGAAACCTCAGGATGAGCGGTATATAAGGAACGCCGCAGTTCTTCCAGATCTCAAACTGCCCCACAGCGACGGAGCCCTCACTGCTGAAGAGAGGACACCCAGCATCGTGTCAACTAGTCAGCCAGGACCTCTGATGATCCACGGCTTCACCGTACCAGAGTACCAACAGACCTATCATTCAGTGGTTGATCCTCTGCTCTTCAGTCCGTGCAGGAAGCTCACAGCCTACAGTCTGGAGCTGGGCCGTCACATTAAGGAACATCTGTTTGAAGAGTTGGCCTACCCAACGCTTCAAATTTCAGAGCAGCCAAATGGAAAGGTGGAGGTGATGGAGAGATTTTGTGTGCTCCGCTCTACACCTTTCATAGACATCGACAGCTATGGGGAACCACAGTAATATTCTCATAGAGACTTTCTATGATATGAACGTGCTTTCTTTTATTTCTCTTGATACTTCATTTAGATAATTTTCATTTCCTTTGAAATGTAATCTGAATTTATATTTCAAATGTTTGTTAAAGTGATGTCAATTGTTTGATATTTTGCAATGAAGGTGCTCTTTATAAACACTTTAAGTCAAATTATGTGAGACCTATGAGACCAAAATCTGTGAACGTGGCATTTTTTTAATTGTGGTTTGCAACTGAGTGCTCCAAGTATATCAGCTAGTAAAATAATGTAATGTACTGCATGTGTATGATCACCACCTGTTCAACAGTGCACATGGGGTTGCAACCAGGGCCTCAGCTGATTTCTGCCTTCTAACACTAACATAAAAATCTATATTCAAAACCAGATATTGTAAGCCTCTTCTTTTACTCAGTATCATTACCACCATTGAATGCTCCTTGTGGCAGATGAAAATTTTCTTGGACTAATATGAACTTTTTAAAAGGCCCAGTCCAGTTTTTTTTTTCTTAAAGAGATAACATATTTGAATTCTAAGATAAAAACAAAATTGCATTGATTTCAAATGATGAGAGACTATAATTTGAGATTTACTTGTTAAGTGTTATCTATGCATGACCATCTTCCTGAAAGAGAGTACATTCCTACCCTGGATAATACACGGTTTGTATATAGCTGTGTACCTCTTGACGTTGTTGTTGGTAGCCATCAGCAACAGCTTCTATGTTGTGGTTGCCAGGAGCCAGAAGTGCATGGAAGTAGCCGCCCTCTGCCGTAAAGACTCTCACTCCCCCATTCAGTACAATGATTGCCCCGACAATAGGCTTTCCACTCTTGTCCCTCACCACGCCGCGCACCCCTTTATGGACCTGGACGGGGTTGAAATGAAGGAAAAATCAAGGTTATATGTTGATAAATGATCATCTTAAATAGCTGCAAATCTCATTTCATATTGGTAACAATGATGTCGAAATCATTCGTTAAAAGTCTATATCTGGCAATGTTAAACAACATAAAATCTTGCCTCATACCTCAACCAACATGCTGAGTAGAGCCTTCTTGTTCTCAGCCCAGAGTGTGGCCAGCTGCTCGGCAGGAGGGAACAAACAGCAGCCAGTGTACACCGTGATTTCTGGACAGTGGCCAAAGTCCATACTGAAGTCCTGGGAGGACACGTAGACACAAGACGACACATGAGACAGTGCTGGAGCAGATGCCCTTATTTGGTTTTGCTTTATTCCTCATTTGATTTGACAGATTGTATCATGTAACATTCAGGATCTCAAAACTGTTTCACAAGCTGTCAATGCATATGTTGCAGAAACAAAAATTGAAGTGTGCTTTTTAATTTCATGTCATATCTTGATAAAACCTAAATATTATTGGCAGCCCGGAGACCATTTTAACTGCAATCACAGAAAGACTCACCTTCATGCTCCCCATGTGACTTTGTCTCTCCGCTGCCCTCATAACTCCATCTGGGATGTTGCCCACTGAGTAACACAAGAGTTCCATTAGCGATCATCTTATTTATGACTGACATTCAATACCAACACAACAAGAATTATTCATATTACTTAAAATGACGTACTCTGCCCATTATTTGAACACCCAGTGTCCCCGAGGTGCATCTTGGGGTGGTTGTTGGCATAAACACTTGCCAAGTACTTCAACGTGGCCTCGTTTTCAACTGGAAAAAATAGAAATATTAAATAAAACCGCACAGCCAAAATTAGCTCTATTAAAAAATGTGTTAACAGCAATCAGTGGTGAGATGGTGTATCATTTGTAAAATGCTGCAAATGAAATTTTTTTAGGCTGTGAGGATAAGAACATTAGTGCTGTGACTGAATTTACCAACATTATATATGACAAAAACAAAAAACGGTCTGAAGTCCAACTAATGCCATACAGATGTGTGAAGTGTGAAGACAACAGTGACTTCAACTAATCTTAAAGTTTTATCAATAGCAGAGCTAAAAATATCACATTTGTCCTGAAGGTGGCACTAGAGGAAAGGCCCAGTTTTAGATAAAATTGTAAAATGTATTTTCTGTGCAAATTTGATATTTTGGCTTAAAGGTAGTGCTACAGAAAAATTCTTTGTGTCATTTTGGAGGAGGTTGATTTTCTTGGAAGCATGAATATGCTCAGTAATTGTCACTGAAGTTGGCCAAATGATGTTGATGTTTCTTGAATATACAGTATGTGGAATGTTTTTGTTGCGGAACCAAAAACATCAGGATTCATCTATCCTCAGGGCACCATGAATATCCATACTGAATCTTAACTTGTTAAAAAACTTAGCTCTGGATTTATGTGCTAGATGTATGACGAGCTAACTAATCATCACAAGTCACCGTCCCTGGTCGCTGCCACTAAAGGGGGGCATCCTGTATGTAATCTCAAAAGCAGTTCCATCTCAAACACTGATTTTAAACTCTTAATGAGTAAATACATTATAATTTATAGTAAGTATTCAAACAAAAAGCAGTGTTCTGCAAGGTGGTGTTACCAGACTGGACAGGCTTGTCATAAGGGTAGGTAGCAACAAGTGAGCCTCCATCCAGTGCTACAGACAGAGTGTAGCCCTTGTCTAGAATCAAGTCCATCATCGCTCTGGTCTCTGGCTGGGTCTCCACCACACGCTGAGATGCATTGCCTAAAAAAGGAGGAAAACAGATGACAGACAGGAAATGGAGTTGTTAAAGCATGCTTATTTTTTTAACATGAGTGTGTGTACAAGCAATGACATTCAATTGTTACATTCATAACAAGTCTTTACAATTGTCTGTCTCTCCTATTGGTGTGAATTGGTCGGTGTTTCAATGGTTGAGAGGAGGTTGTGTGACTCAGGTTCTACCTATCTGGTGACACCAGAAGCTGCTCAGCATCCTCCTGGATCCAGTCTCTTTTGTTTTACAATCTACATATATCTAAATTATTGGTATTCAAATGTGTATATGTTGTGATTTTTTTGATGATCTGCTTTGTGTGCCCTTTCCTTCTCCAGGTCTTCATGGTGGAGAGGAGGTCATACAGCTCAGGTCCCTCTTGACGAAACCTCAAGTTGCTTGTCATGGTTATCTGTATATACTGTGATTTTGTTGGTCTGTTCTGTGCACATGACACCTCATGTATGTCTGTCCGTCCAGAGAGAGTGATCTGTCCTATGTGGCTCTTCCTGAGGATTCTTTTTTTCCATGTTGTTCCATGTTTTTTTTTTTTAAGCTTTTCCTCACTCGAAATGAGGTTCTAAGGATAGAAGGTGTTGTACTGTATATTGAACAGATTGTAAAGCCACCTGAGGCTGAAAATGATGTGTAATTTTTAGCATATAAATACAATCTGACTTGACTTGTTTGTCTTTGTATCTCAATTCAACTGCACAGACACACAAGTGCAGATCAACTGACCAAAGAAATCTGTGTCCAGATCCTTGCCGTGAGCATTGCTCAAGCCCTGGGTGGAGGTGCATTGCTTCTCAACAGCTTGTTCTCGTCCATCTGGGTTGATGGAAGGTACAATGACAATCCGGGTCTCGTTGATCAGCTGGAGAAGTTAAATGGAGAGGGAACAATTATAGACAGGGCTGAACCATATACAGTATTTACAGAGACTGGTTCTTTCCAGTCAGAACCAAATTACTGTACAGATTGAAACGAATCCAGATATGAAAGACTGCTGATTTCTCAGAGAAAGAACAAAGATTTTTGTGTAGTCCCATTAGAAAATGTACCACTTTCTTAAAGGTAAAACTTGATGCATGATGAACACATTTGATATCTATATAGTCCAGGTTATCAAAACTCTGTATTTCCTGAGGAGCCCCCAAAACTCACCTTGGTGATGGCTGGGTTCTTGCCATAGTTGCTACACAGGAAGGCTGCAAATTCCAACAGCAGCTCTGTGCCCACTGGAGCATTGCCGTGGATCCCTGTCACAAAGCGGATCTTGGGCTCAGATGGTTCAGCTTCTCCTGGTTTATTGGAGATTTCCAAAGCCCAAATGGTTCGAAACTCTACACTTTGGCCCAAGCTGGACACAGGAGAGAAGAAACCAGAATATAAGTCTATATTATAAAAAAGTGAGTGACGTTATGAAACAGAGCAGATCTGGGTGGCACTGACGAACTAAATAAGATTTATTTTTGGCATGCAGAGGATGAGAGGTATTGAGGTGTGATGACCAACATTTATGTATCCTTAAAAGGAAATGATCTTGGCTGGTTCAAATCCAGGCCTTGAGGAAAGATAAAGCCACCATACCTGTGTAAAGATGTAATCTTGGGAAACTTGAATGTGAGGCCTCTGATGAAGGCAATCAGCTCATTGTAGCGTCGGTAGTGGAAGCTGTTCTCTGTGACTGTGCTCCTGACCAACTGCTCCAAACCCTGGCCTAGAGAGAGGTCCTTGATTAAGCTCTGGAGCTCCTTCTCAGATGGGTTCTGTGTGGGTTGGGGGCCCTCGTTACTTTGGCCATTAGTGTCTGAGTGTAGACGTGTCAGTCTGAAGTCCACCACCTCTGCTCTATCATTTGAGACTGTGGCGTAAATCCTGACAGAGCCGTATCTGAACAACAGATAAAGTTAGGTTATGTCAATAGCAGTTGAAATAAGAGGACATGACAGCACAGATATAAGAAAACATTTCATAATAAATTCACTGTTTGTTCTTCCTTTTAAAATTCAAATCTCACCCATCAGCAGAGGCGGTGACAGAGTAAGTCCCAGGGGTCAGCAGTCTCCAGTAGTCTCCAGTAGCAGCCGTGGTGATGTTGTGGTCTATCTTCTCCACACTAATGGTGGCATTAGGAATTCCTTTACCGTCACTACTGTCAGTGACTGTGCCCTTTATGCCACTGTGGACCTACAGAGACATATGAATGGGTAGATGTCAAACTGAGTGAAGTGAGAAGAAGTTTCACGGTAAAGTTAAGATGTGTTTATTACCTGGTGTATAAACTGAAGCAATGCTCGTCGGTTTTGTTCCCAGTAGTTAGGCAGATCCTTGGCCATGGGGTACTTCACGCAACCAAGCTCGATGGTCACCTCAAAACAGTTGGTGTTTAAGTAGTTCCAGTCCTGCATGCCACCTGGAGAAAAAAAGCACTCCTTTAAACTCCATTTCAAATTTAAAAGCTGTAACCTAAAGCCACTTCAGTATGTGTAGAAGGTTTGTGTAATTATAGCATCTATGGGTGCATATTTTTTTTGTTTGCAGAAAAATTAGACAAACCCAGTGAAAGATGGCGCAGCCTAATGTTGCTTAATAGCACTTCATTCTCAGCGTCACCAAGTCAAACTGGTGCATTGCTGTACCACTGCAGGGCAATGTCAGAATAACTAAATTAAATTCAGCACAGGGTGGCTTTGATTAAATGTTGTGATCACCTGCACACACGCATTGACAGTCCAAATGTGGCAGATTTACTTTAAATCTCTGTGTATCTCTGTGTATTTTGCGGCTATAAAAAGAACGTTTGAATCAGCCAATGAGCTTATTTTTTACATGAACAACTTTTCCAGATTATGCGACTAAACTAAAAATCTCAAATATAAAATGATTTGATTGATCTTCTGTGGAAAAAAAGAATGGTGTGGCTAACAAACTAGAATGAGAGATGTAGGCGTACCAGGAACATTGTACCATTTGGCACCATTGGTGATACCCTCCTCAAAGTATTCATCAGGGTACAGGTCCTCACAAGGGTGTCCATTGTGCATCAGAGGATTCTCCTGCACACACATCACACACAAGTGAGAACTCAACAATGAGTACCGTTGTAGTCCAATTTTCAAACCTCGTCATTCCACAGATCTCTCAAAAAGCCAGTGGTTTCTTTCAGTCTTAATTTTGTTTTCAATTATACCACAAAAGCACAAGCAGGCATTATCCCAGCCTGAAACAGATCCAGCAGCAGCAGTGTCCAGTTACCTGTGAGTAGGCTTTTGACACCTGTTGAAAGACTTTGTCATCAGGTGACTGGCTGTACTGAGTTTTCCCATTTTTGTCATCATCATAGGGGTAGTTGACCACCAAGGAACCTAAAAACCACAACACAAAATCAAGACAGAGCAAGCAAACAACAAACTGAATTTGTACTTGAAATAAACTCCAATATGCATCAGTTTTACATTTCATAAAATATTTCAGATATATATTATATTAGATATATATAAACAGACATATTAAACTGAAGTGACTTTAAACTGAAATTATTTAAAATAAATTGTGTTTCCAAACAAACATACAAAAACACATACAATATGTACACAATCATAATCTAAAAGCTCAAAATAAGATCGTGCCTCCATGCAGGTTGGCTGACAGGACAAAGGGGATGCTCTCCAGCCAGTTCATCACAGCTATAGTCTCCGGCTGTCTGGGGTCTGTGATGTTGACAAACTGGTCTGGGAAGTTGCGGTTCAGGTCATAATTGTTGCTGTTGTTGCGCCCTCTGTAGCCTTGTTCATCACCTGTGAGGAAATGAATGCTGGTGATGAGTCCTCTAGACATATCTGGAACCACAGCAAGTTCCTGCTTGAAGATGTATACAGCCTCAGCTCCTCCTCCTTTACACTTCCTGTTATGCACTAGCAGTGACTATCGGCTAAATGATACTCAAGAAATGTTAGTTAAGTGATCATATTACTATCAGGTTCTATAATGTTACTGATCCTTAAATGTTACGCCTTTGCTCATGTATCCAAAGCAATATATCTTATACACTGATGCGAACTGTGTGCCACAATAGTTGTCCTAATGTTACAAGTTATTACAAATGTTTTCTGTGTAAGAACATGTTACTGTGTGTCCCTGTCTCTCACCTTCATGGGCTACCTCATAGCCATCAGGATTCATAGAAGGCATGATATGAATGCGGGTGTTGTTGACCAACTGAGTGACCTCCAGGTCGGTACCATAGTTACGGCACAGGTACTCGATGAGGTTGAGCATAAGTTCTCTGCCGACGACTTCATTACCATGCATGTTGGCTACATACTTAAACTCTGGCTCGCCTGAAATAGAACCAAAAATAAAAGGACATCAGAGCGAAAATTTCTCATGATTCAACCATGATGCAAAAAAATTGGAACATTGTGTAAAACATAAAAATCAGAACATAATCATTTATATAATAATAGATATTTACAAAAACATTAAATATATTGTCTTTGCACTGTTTTCAGTTGAGGATATGTCAAACAGGATTGAATCACATTCTGTTTTATCTGTGTTTCACACTTTAAGGAACTGTCTGAGACATACCATGCTCATGGACTTGGGGATTGTCTGAGATGACCATCACATAGAGCTCACGGTTTTTCACAGAGCGGCCAGCTGAGTAAAGATGGGCAATAGAGGGGAACTCGCGGCTGTACTTCCTTAAAAAGAGCTCCATGTCTGTGTAGTTGTGATGATGAAATTCCTCAGGCTGGACGGGCTGCTGTTCAGGTGGAGGGCTGTTGTTTCCCTCAGAAGGACCCACCTCGGTCTGGGTGGATTTAGAAGAGTTGGAATTGGTGGTGGGGATGTTTAGATCATTGGTGGATGTGGTCACAGTGGTGCTACCTGCAGCCTCACTGACCACGGGTGCTAAGGTAAAGTTAAGTTCTGTGGCTTTGCCCTCCAGGACCTGGACACTGTGGACTGTCATTGGTGTGTATCTGTGAACAGAACAAAAAACACATGTTTGAGATCAACAATTCCACCTTGAAATCACCAGGAACTACTAAAATTAGGCATCCAGTAAGGCATCAGAAAAAATCATCCCCAGTCAGTCCTCTAGATCTCTCTACCAGGAAGTTATTCACCAATGAAGTTGAGCAATGCATTTTTCTTCACTTCAGTGACAAAGCGTTTCTCTGTAACTCTAAAGAGGAAGTCACCAACATTCTACATTTCTTTATTGCAGCTCTTGTGGGTAACTCAGGCTGAGACATGGAGACTGAACTTCATTGTTTCATAGACTGGAGAGCCAGGGCAGAAATTTTGCTTCGTTCATTGTGATCTGGCAAAAATCAACAGGTAGGCCTATATGAAGCAGCGATGAACACACCACTCTAGGGATTGTTAGTGGTCACTGCAAAGGCAGTTCAATGGTGTTACTCACCCTGGGGTCACAGCTGTGATGTTGTATGTTCCCGGGAGCAGGAGGCGGTAGTAATCCCCATATTTTCCTGTGGTCAGGTTGTGGCGAATGCCTGCCACCACAATGCTGACATTGGTAAGAACAGCTCCGCTGACGGCCTCTTTTACATAGCCACGCACACCTATATGGACCTGGAAGATAGCCATATTGTAAGTACTAAGGACATCTTGCTGAACTGGAGCACTGTTGCTCCAAAGGTATCAGACAGGGTTTGATTGTGACATTTTTCTTTAACCCATAAGAACCCATGGTGACACAGGTGTAACAAACACTTTCAAAGCTCTAAACTCTTCCTTATCCAGCTTTATGCTTGACCATAACTCATTAAGTCCTTAGCGACATATACTAAACATTCTGGTGTGACGGTGGTGTGACATGACTTCCCCAGGAATGGTGGTGTGGCCTGTAGCAAAAGTGAAGGAAGTAGCTAATGTCATGAAGTTTGTTTTTGATACTAAAGATACTTTAAACCCCATTTAACAGTTCCAATTCTTTAATATCATGTCCTGTATTACATTTAACCTGTTCTGACTATATTTCTTGTACTCCACTTGGTCTGTGGTATATCCTCCATAATTTTCCAGAAAGTTATGAAATGGGACTGGGCTCTTACGGGTTAAAACAGAAGGTGAATTATAATGAATGCTGATCATAATCATTACACCTTTCCTAGTTATATGCTCTACCTTTTCAATGTAGGCTAGTAGAGATTCCCTGTTCAGATCCCATTCCTTATGGAGCTCGGCAGCAGGAGGATATTTGCAGCAGCTCAGCTCCATGGTGACTTCCAGACAGTTTCCATAGAGGTAATTGTAGTCCTGCATCCCTCCTAGATAAACACAGCAGCAATGTAGTAAACCAAACATGCTAGAGATGGTATAACACATTCATTTATATATGAGAGAAAAGAGAAGAAAATGTCTAAACTTATCAAAAAGCAAATTCTTAAACATGCTCTGCCTCCCTAAATGTGATTCCCTCTGGTGTCAGGTCAATTGATTAACAGAGAAAGAAGCCTTGTCTGGAAAGACTTGAGCCCCATCTTCGTCTCTTAAATGCCACAGTTTAACGGTGTTGTTTAACGTGGCAACAAGCCATGGCATCGGCAGTGTGCCAGTCAAACTAGCCCTCCCCAAGTAAGGCAAACAGAAAGACACACAGGAGTTCAGGCTGTTCGGCTGGCTGGAGCGACAGCAGGCAGCCAGAGGCTCCCTGGCTGGAGAGTTGCCATGACTGCCTGCTGGGTGGCCAGGGGAAGCCAGTGAAACAGCCACCATTTGCCACTTTGTAGCAGTCAAAGTGAAAGGGCTCACACGCCAAACAGTGATAAATGACGTCAGCAAAGCAACCAGCTTCCCAACATTCTTAGTGAGGAAGACATCAACCACTGCACAAAAGATAAACGCACGCTTTAACTATCTGTGATTATTTTATTCACGTATATGGCTCATGATATGGCTGCTATTCTTGTGTTCCAAATATGGACATACATTGTTGTTGAGTTCTTCCTGAAAGTCACATTGCTCACCGACTTTGGGAACGGGAGGAAACGCAGCACAGATAATTACAAAGCACCCCTTACAAGCTAAGGAGAAACTGTGCAGGCTGCGATGTGGTACACGCCTTGGCTCTGAGAGCAGCTGTACCAAAATACACACCGCAAAAACAAGTTCTTCTGAGTCAAGCGACAGCTGTTCAACTGTCTGAAGCTTGGCGAGGGTGACTCTCTGCCAGGCCATTCACTGGAAGCTGTAAAGGACAACTTCAGAAGATGCAATAAACTCTTAACAACTTGTATGACAAGTTTCAGGCATGTTTATCATTTGTCTAGCAGAACAGAAAAATTTTATTTTTATTAAATACAGGAGGGGAATCCCCATTGTGTGCCCTGGAGCAATCTATCAGTACTAACCTAGTGGATACAAACACTCACACAGAACAATAGGGACAATGTCCCCTGAGCTTATTTTGAATATACGTCAGGGAAATTCATTAGAGGTTTTACCCCCTGTTGTGGCAGCAGAGACAGCAGGGTGCTATGTCAACCAAAGCAAATGTCACCTGTTAACACGGGGCAAATAATGCTTAACAATGTGTGGAAACTCACATTGCGACAACTTGACAAACAACATAAAACCCTTTTGTTCCAGGTCACAAGACATTAGGCGTCATCCTGTGCTTAGTTACTTTAAGTAGTTTAAACTTAATCAAATGCCATTCATTCAAGCAAACACCTCCTATGTGCTGACAAACACACAGACAGACTATGGCAGTCCTAACCTCAAATATCCTTCCCATTTACCGGATCCAGTGACACACCCTGATCTTATTAAGAAACTGCTTGCCAGACAAAGTGAGAGCCAGTAGGTCAGCATGCTTTGAAGGACACAGGGACGCAGGTTAACCTTAAGTGTTTATTGACAGAATGCAATAAAAATATATATCTTATTTTTAGTCAAGCATTTATAATGATAATCCAGGAGAGAAATCTATTTTAGAAAGTATTTCTGTCATATGACTGTCAGCAGTTCACAGTGACGCAACATGAAGGTATGTCTATCAGAGGTCTGAATGTTCACAGGCACTTCCAGGGCCTCAGCTTATCACGGCAATAGAGCTGTATTTCCATACAGTAAATTACAGTCTGGAACTTGTATGTTTCAACACACACTGGGTTCCGATAACCTTGGCAAACAGCTTTGAACAAATCACCCATAAACATCACGCATCAAAAAGCTAAGAAAAGGGTTAAAAACAATTACAACAATATGCATTTTCAACACCAGATTGCCTTGGTTATATGCTGAGGGTTACATGTACCAAAAGTAAAGAACGCTCTCCGAGGCTCAAATGTGTCAAAAGATTAGGAGTCCAGATAACACGTTATGCTGAATCATTATTTCAAGCCCTGACTGCCACACAAAAAAAATCTCCTGTTCCTGACTCCTGGTCCTGGCGCTTTGCCTGGGCCACTCATTATGTCACACAATGTCCTGGACATTTCCATCATCTGCCATTAGCCCAGTTTTAGCAGTGACATTTCGTCCACTGAGAGATGACAGACAGATACAAGGATTGCCCGTTCGACTGTTCTACACTTCTTGCTATCTACCTTCATCTTGAGATACAGACATTACTGCTGTTAAAAGTTTTAATACCTGGCTCCTATCATACTGTGAACTCTCTCTGTCTGGATGCATTTTCAGTTGAGAAACTGTTGACTAATGCATTTTCAAGACTCATAATATGAAATGTTTCTCTGCCAGCTTTATTTTGAAAGTCTGACTTTGTCTAAGTCTAACTGCTGTATTTGACGAGTTGGGAAGCAGAACGTCTTGGTCAGCAGTCAATAGTGAAACAAAACAGAAGAGTTAATAAAATAGGTTTTCAAAAAAAACGTGATTCACCACAACCATGAGAGGTCCTTGAATATGGTGTCATTCATGTGCACAAAAAACATTAGGCCAATGGGTCAGGTAGAATATGAGATTAGCTGCAAACAGATACACACACGCTCACACACGACCAAACGCATGATAATGATTTACGGCTCCAGTTGCGACTGGTGGTAAACGGATAGTGTGACATGTAATGACATAATATCACGTTACAGTGACCTGCAACAGGAACAAATACTAGTTCTTTAAGGAATCGTGTTATTACGTGTCAATTTAACTACCAATGATAAAATCTGGTGGGAATAATAATATTTGAATGGCCTTATTGTAATTTGGGTGCATATGGAGTTGCTGGCTCCAGTAATGAAATCAGGAAATGTACTCTTTCAACATCTAAAAAACTTGAAAAAAGAAGTGAGGTCAGGAATAACATGAGAGCAAACAAGTTCCAGTTCTGGAGAGTTATGGTTTAAGCAAGGAGAATTAATCTGATCAGGGCAAACGCATGCTATGGGAAATCTCTGATTGGGGGACACACTACCCAGCTTAAAAATAATCACAACAAAGCACATCTCAACAGAAAAAGCAGCACAGTAACCTGAAGCTGCAGAGACTGACATCGCCACCTCCTAACCCCTCGGACAAACCAGCAAAAGTGTGCTGATCAAGTTTCTGCCTGAGTGATGGAGAGTAGAGCTGATTCTCAACCTGAATGGAGTGAGTTCATGGAGGAAAATGAACCAGCTGCTATGACACTTTTCCAGGGTACATGGATATATATGTATGTACAATAGAGGATGAGTCTGAGGATTTTACCCAGCGGACCACAGGCTGTGATATGCCCACAGTGAGCCGTCACCTGTCTACTCTTCAGTTTCACTAATTGTAGGCTTTGGCAAACAGACATGATAAGTGGTGCACTCTGGGCTTGAGTGCTTGCAGTTTTTCAGCGTTTTGACACCTGACCAACCCAAAACCAGGCCTTACTATTCAGTACCTCAAGGACAGAGAAGAACGAGTCAGAAATTAGTTTCTGGTCGAAACCAAGTACAAATGTTGAGCATAAGAATCAGTCAGTTCTATTCTTCTATTATTTTTTACAAAACCTTTAAACAAGTTACAAAATGCAGTAAGTGTAACAGTATTCATAGTAACAAGAACCTTTGCATTTTAACATCTTATTTTAAATGAGCTTATAAGATGATTTAATAAGGCTACTGAAATCTCTCTCTAAGTAGCTGTTGTAAACACAGCTGTTCGATTGCCCTACTGTAACGTATGCTTCTCTGCTCGGAAAAGACTGCTTTTCCTATAGGTGATCTACAGTAACAGAAAACTTTTCCATGACAATAGCCTTTGCCAGAGGTATTCAACTGCATTTGTGCCAGAATATTTCTAAGCAGACAATGTCTCCCATGAAGAAAACAAAAATAGAAAACTCAATTTTGATGGTGGGTAAATGGAGTAGAGAGGATAGAGTTGGAGAATAATTCTGTCAGATGGGAAGCTTTGACGGGCCGGACGTGGTCCGCAGGCCACCAGTTGACAATCATTAGTCTATGCTGTGCTACACTGATTGTAAAGGATAATGTAATAATCTGTTTCTGAGTCTCCTCAAACAGGTTGTAGCTTGTACCCAGTGAAAACATTCTTGGCTTTCAGACGGGGAGACATCAAGCAGCCGCGCACGTTAGACTGTCACTGTGAATGCTTTTAGTTCTACTTGCCTGCAGTTCACAACAAATATAAAACTTAAGCAAATGAGAGGACAATGACTGGACAAACTATTCTCAAATACAACAATGGGTCTTCACTTAAAGACACAACACACCAATCAATCTTTGGCATCTCGATGGCAACACACAGCCTGGGTGTCTCATTTCAGAGTGTTACATGTTTTAGCTGTACAACAGGCAAGGCAAACGGAAGTATGACACATACAGGATGTAAACACCAGAGCTGAACTCAATCTTTAAAAAAAAGACTCCTGCCAGATCTCATCACCTCCCAACTACAGTAATTAGTTCTCAGTCGCTGAACTAGGCATTAAAAAGTGAAATATCTTACCAGGCACATCATACCAGTGAGCCCCATTGGTGATGCCATCTTCAAAAGTTTCATCCGGGGTATCGGGACAGTTAGGCTCACCGGTCTTCATCACAGGGTGGTTGTGGGAATACACCAGGGCAAGGTAGCGAAAGAGACTGTCTTCCTCTGAACGGCTGTAGAGGCCCTGCTTCTGGTGGGAGACTGAGTCATCAAAAGGGTAGCTGGCAACCACAGTGCCGCCATGCAGGTTCCCTGACAGCACGAATCTGGAGAGACAACAGCATATTTTAGAAGCAGCATACAAAAGATCAAGTTCAAGTTCGTCTTAAGATAATACAAACACACCCATATATAAATTAATGTGAATGTACTCTTTCATTGTACATATGGGCATGTGAGTAAAGGTTCTCTCAAGGTTAAGTTAAAATGTTGTTATCAAATCCTTTAAAAAAAAACTGAGGAAAGAATAAAGCTGCAGGGTTTCACAGCCAAAAATGTTGTAATGAAACGTGAAGCTGTTTAGAGGGAAATTCCCTTTTTGTAGGGCAGCCCTGGGGCTGACTTTAACTAGATGAATATTTGTGAGCATGCAGATTTGAAATCAAGTCATCCAAGTGAATCTCAGTGTTTACACAACCAGGACAACAGTTATTGATATGAGCCACACCTCTTACCCTGAGGCCAAGAGTGAACTGAGTTACCTATTAACAAAAATGTCTGTCCTGCTCCAATTAGGTCAGCACTCTTTTACAACTATTTTCAGAAAATAAGAAAAAGAGAGAAACAATATATAAAAAAGGTCCCTGGCTGTGTTTATGTTGTTTTTGCCCCTAACTCACAATTTTTGATTTATCGGTAAATCATTTGTCAGTGAAATGTCAGAAAACAGTGAACAACAAGTCCAACACTTTCTTGAAGGCCAACGTGATGTCTTGACATTGTCTGTTTTGAGCGACCACTCAGGTAGAGGACAAAGAGTATGTGTAAAGTGTATATTATCAATAAATCCAAATGATCACAGCCAACAAAGTGGAACCGCTTAATATTTGGTATTTTGCTTGAAGAGTGGCAATTGGTCATGGAAATAGTTACACTCTCCTGTCAAATAACTAATAAACTTATGACTTCAAATCTACTCCCAAGTGAACCTCAGTCTTACACACTCTGCCATTGTGGTGTGCCAGTATTGCAGTTCCTAACTTTATTATTATCCAACCTGCCCTGAGGTCTTAATAAAGGAGACAAACTAGTGAGTTGCTCATTGACAGATATGTCTGTCACTCTCCAGTTTTCTCCACTGTGAGATACACATTAACAGCAAAGTTTCGTGAGGCCACCCTCAGACAGGTGGGCACTGACTAGTATCTCATCAAGGAGGGAGACTGACCTTTTCTCATGGATCCACCTGATCACAGCCATGACCTCGGGGATAGTTTCTTCTTTGACAGTAGTGCCATCATACTGGTCAGGGAAGCTCCTGTTCAGGTCCATGTCGTTGGCATTGTTTCGACCTCTGTCGCCCCCGATGCAGTCCCCCTCTGTGGAATTCTCAAAGCCATCAGGGTTCATACTGGGCATGATGTAAATATCCGTGTTATTCACCAGCTCAGAAACACGCGGATCCTCCCCGTAGTTCACCAGCAGGTACTCCACGAGGTACACCAACACCTGTCTGGACACGGTCTCGTCTCCGTGCATGTTTCCGACATATTTAAATTTGGGTTTCCCCGGTAAGTCCATATCGGGGTCCTTTGTGATCCGCATCACCCAGAGCTCCCTGCCCTCCACAGACTGACCTATGCTCGACAGGTTAGCTATGTGAGGGTATTTCCGGGCTAGAGATTGTAATCGCCTAGTTAGGTCGACATAATTGTAGTATTTGTTGTAAGTTTCTAGCGTTTCCTCCGTCGAGCTGTTAGAGCTTCGTGTCCGGAGCAGCCGGGCGTCAATGAGGGAGAGCAGACAGAAAAGAAAGACAAAAAGTGACACCTGTAGTTTCGAAAAATGTTCCTTAATGTTCCCCATGTTGATGTGTCCTCTTCTTCTAAACCATTCGGACTTTTGAAAGGAAGAACAAACAGCGGAGGTCGGATGTTATGTGGGTGTTTATCTCTCGTTGCCGTCAGAGTCACTCTGGCCTCTCTGTTTCCATCCACTTCCGCTCAGCTCACAGGGGCGGGCCTTCATTATGACGTAAATTTTTAAGGTGGAGCGGGTGGTGTTATGTTTGTGTTTATTTTTTTGCCCGAATTCCCCCCAATTTAACACATTAACGAACACAAAAATGTGCCACGGTAATTAATTTGAATGCATTTATTGTCTATGAATGATACCTGTGTGTGTTGTGTGTCGACATGAATTCCACATTTATCCTCACTTGCATTAAGGTAGTGAATCCTTAATCAGAGCAGCTGTTTACAAACTTCTGAATATACGTGTCAAGTTCACGAATGTCGATTAAAAACTGACTCTTTTTTTCTGTGTTTTTGAGACACATTAAGAGCATTTTATTTCACCTTTTTGTTTAAGAAGAACTTCTGGCTTTATGTCATAAATTCAATATCATTAGTGACCAAAAACGTCTAGCAGCCCTATTTATTTATTTATTTGTTTGTTTGTCTGTTTTTATTGTAATTTATTTGTTTTTATATAAACATATTTTTTATCTTGACTTATGTTGTTCTATGTTCTCAGTAGACTTTGTTCAGATGCTCATGTCGCTAGAACAACCTGAACAATGCCAAATGTTTTTACTCTATGTTAACAAAATATTTTATACATATCTTTTATAAAAAATATAAATAAAACACACACACATACACATACAAGTAACACACCGGTAGTTATTAACAGGAAATATGTTACTGATTAGATGAAGCAGACACTCAAGCAGCGTGTATAATTATTTCAACCATGCTGAACCCTTTTTCACTCATATGTAACACTTTTTGCTCCACAGATGACCCAGAATTTCCTTTTTTGGTACAAAACAGGTGCATCAAAAAACCACAAAACAACTTTCTTTTATTTGATCTTGGTTCAAGATTATTGAGTTAACTGCTCATTCTCTAATGCAAATGTTAGGGATAAGTGAAAATGAAATTCACGGTGTGGTTTTCTTTATCAATGTTGTTATGCTATGATGTGCTATCAGTTTATGCAATATATCTTATTGTGTATACAGTTGGAGCAACCACAGTACATCCCACTTGTTTGCTATGTTTCTGTTGCTCATTAAGTGTTTGTCCTGTGTTACAACACTATCAGAGGATGGCATTCTCATAGAAGATTGTTGCTCATGATTAACAATCATTAACCAGCTGTATTTTGGTGACGTTGCCTAAAACAGATATACATTGAACAATACAAAAGAATTATTCTTGTTCACAGTTTTTGGAGCAAGTTTCATGTGGACTTGCAAGCCCCCTTTTAGGTTTAAGGTGTGAAGTTTATGTAAACCAACATTTGATGTGAAAGCAGCACTTGTTGATTGTAAATGGTGACAATTAGAGAAGCCTTAGTGTAAATATGAAAATAAATCACAAATGAGCACCATGGAGTTTAGCAGCAGACTCTTGTATTTCTATTTATTTTATGTTGCCCATTCCTTCTTTATTGATCACTGGTAGCACCATGTTTACCCACAAACATGAGGAGCACTGACATCACCACCCTGCCGCCATGAGGCCTTTAACTTCCTCCTCTTATCTCCTCTCAGTGGGGGGTCGGTCAGGGGCTTCTCTGCAAATATTTCTTGCCATCACATTTCTCTCGATTTTCATTTTGGCAACAGAACAAAACAAAAGTGCGGTAAACATCTAGATTGTGAAGCACCAGGAAGTGTCAGCCTTAGCTCACTAAGGACTGATAGAGCTGGTTAAAGCTTGGAATGACTGGGTGAAGGGAGGAGGAGGAGGAGGAGGAGGACTATGTGGAGCTGGAGGAGGTAAAGACTTAGAGGTTGGGAGAGGAGGCTGCAGGTCTCATTGCTGGATTCGACGCAGCGACTGCACCTGGAAGGACTGAGCATGGGAGCCCCACTCTCTGTAATGTTTGTACTCGCCGCCATGACGATCACACTCCATGATGTACTGGTAACCGCGATAACCTGGAAACTGGTAGCACACCCAGCTGGAGGAGGGGAGAGGGAGGTGAAGATGGCAGTGATTAATGACATATATGTGGTTTATACAGTAAGTGAAATGAAGCCTGCATGATATGAAATGCAATTAGACTGAAAACAACCATGCTTCAAATGATGCATCTCAACAGGTTTATCCTTATGTAATAAATTTACACTTAACAAAAGTTCAGAAGTGATTAAATGAAGCTGCAATAAATAATGAAACAGATCATTCGCACCTGAGGAATGAAATCAAGTAATGGTTCAGGTGTCATTGCAGTTTTTCCTCTTGATGCAATGCAGCATGTTCATGAATATCTAAACAGGATAAGCTGTCCCCTGATTTACATATTTACACCTGATATTCATGTTATATCATCCTATATCGGGTTTAACTATAGCCTGTTGGTTAATGCCAACGTTCACATGTCAGAAGTCTGTAAAGAGTGATCCATCTGAATGCGCGGGCTGGAACTTACGAGCCGCTCTGAACTTGCATAGATCCAATCTCATTGTTGCCCCAGCCCATGGCCTGCAGAGAGGGGTAGTCATCATTTATCTCCCACTGGCGTCCCATGAAGTTCTCCCTCTCAAACAGCACCATCTTGGACTCCTTGTGGTTCTGTGTGCATGTGATGCAAAGAAAGACAAGTTCAGCACCAGTTATACTGTGTTAGTATTTTGTAGAAGATATCAGGTATACTGCAAAGTGACTGAAGCATTTCACTTGCATAACACTTTGTACCGTTAATTTACACTTGATTTCAGTAAAGGGCATAAAGATATGTTGAAAATGAACACAGTTATATACCAAGTGAGGATTAAAGTTAAGTTTGTTTAGTAGATGCTATAAATGCTTTTTAAGCCATTCTTTGTGGTAGGGTGGGTAGGTATGATAAGGATAATTACTTTGCTACTTCTTTTTTTCTTCATAAGTAAATTGCCATAAATCCTTACGGATGTTCATGTTCAGAGAGGTTGAAGAAAGCCTTCCCATCAGGAAAAAACTTGTAGCATCTTTGCCATATTCACACAATTTATGTGGGACGTCCAAATTCTAATAAAGCTAAGACCACCCTGCATTATAGTCTATTTTTAGCTTTTACATTACCCTGCAGGTTTGTTGCATGAGAAACCAGGATTCTGACCCCAAGGGAGTCAAATTTAGTGCTTTTCAACTCTGAAGAGGGAAACAGAAGCTCACAGCAGAGCAGATGGGGCGGAAGGACATCATCCTCTCAATGTGGTAGGCGTTGCTGCCGCTCCACGACTCCCAGTGAGGATACTCTCCTCTCTCCAGCACAAACTGCTGTCCACAGAAGCTGGAGTGCTCATATCCTGCCCAGCTGTCGACGGCAAGCAGACGGACACACGGACACGTGAACACAACATGCAGGACCATTGGGAAGAGACTGATCATCTGATATGAGACCTGCTGCACATGGATGAGTAGAGAATTTGTGTAGACTTATTAACAGTAATTTCACCTTTTGGATTTAACCATTAGTATAATATCATCAACATCTTTTCAATTTAATTTTGCTGCCGAATTTTAAGAATGTATCCTGTATGTACTGACAGGTCAATCTGTCTGTTTGACTTACGCGCCACACTCCACCTTCAGGGAGCGGATGTTGTCGACGCCACACTCCATGATGTTCTGGCAGGCTGAGGTAAACTCCAGGCGCTTCCCCTGGAAGTTCTCCTGGTCATAAACTGTGATCTGGAGAGGACACAAATGCATACATGTAGTATGCACATGCCGCACGCACACACTGATGTGTGTACAGACACACACATCATTGACATCATCAGGCCAGGCATGAAATTTAAAAAAAAAAAAAAAAAAGTAATCTGCTTATGTTAATCATCCGTGGCAAGACATCCCACTCACCTTCCATGGTCCCAGTGGGTTGGGATTATTCAGAGCCATGCTACTGTGTATCTCAATGCTGATTTATCTTCAGTGCAGAGAGGAGGGAGAATCATATTTATGTTAATATTCAAAGGCAATTTAAGGAAAACATTGCACAGTTCAAACACAACCTATCACCTCCTCCACACCGACTGGAACATGTGTTTTTGAGCTAATGTTTATTTTCAACTGCCATGTTTCTGAAATAGATTTGAGAATATATCACCTGATATTACAGCATTGCAAAGATTCTTAACCTATATGAAAGAGTTTATCACCTATTGCATGTTATCTGCTTGGGTATGAAACCTTGAAGCTACGTCTTTCTCACGCTTAAAGGAGCTAGCTGTTGACATAGGCACAATGCTGTTTGCTGTCCCAGGGCACGGGCAGTATGTCTATGTATCTGCATGTTTGACCTCAGTCTATACATTTAGGTGGCTCAGCAGAAATGGCGAAGACAAAAGACACAGAAATGTAAAGTGACAATGGCCTGCACAAGTCTATAGGCTGAATGGATTGAGATGGAGGGCTTACCTGACCTGCCCCAAAGAATAGCAGTGCAGTGCTCACAGGGGGCTCCACAAAAACGATGTCCTGACCCCAGAGTAAACGGACCTATTTATACATGCTGGTGCTGAAAAGCAGCTGGTCCTGTGGGTCCGGGCAGGAGTCAGCACATTGCTGTTCCAGTCATTGTTCAGCACTGAGCTACTGGGCTTTAGTTCGCCGCAGTGGGACTGGATGGAGGGCACCGTGCCCAGTGCAGATAAGCGCAAGTTCCAAATGGTCCGTGACCAGAGGGCTGGACCAGGTCCTGGCACAGCCTGGTCCAGGAAACAGATCATCACAGATGTGCATAGTCTTGCCAGTGACTCTGGTGAAAAAGGAAAAACACATTTCGTGGCAAAGCAAAAACACAGAAATGACATTCTGAGTTCTCTTTTTTATTACTGCTTTTTAATTTCTGAATCCAAAAATACATTCACTCAAACTGAGGACCCAAACAAAGGTGCCTAATAAACAAGCTGGATTTGTATTTGGATTATTGCTTAATTCATTTAGTACTTACCACCTTCCACACCGTACCGTGCTCTGTCTCCGATCTGTGCATCATGTCTACTTCAACTGACCCCACACCTCTGGTCCTTTCACCTTTTCACTCACTCCTATTTACACACATGCTCAGTCATGCACACACACAGTCATGGGCAGAGAAAAGGCCTGTTCATGCAGACACACATACATTCAGAGCATACAAAGGAACTCACACACTTAAACGCTTACACACATCCATTCAGACTTCTAGTGTATACAGGACACTCAAAAGGTGGAAAACTGTCTGTCTGGCCTCAATGAATCATACAATGTTAAATGTAACGATATAATTTCATTCAATGCTTTTTTTCCCTTAATCTCCAGAAAATAACTAATTAAAACACTAATTTAAGCCTAAAAACACTGTAAAGGTACATTCAGTTGTAGAATGTAAGTAGGTACATGTAGTCAAGTTCTGTACATTAAGACACATTCGAGGTATGATCAATTTAATTCTATTTTATGCAACTTTATAATTCTAGTCCATTACATCTCAGAAAGAAATATAGATATTTCATTTAATCTCCTCTCTGATACAGAAAATGTAAAACTTCGTATGTTTCACTATCCCTTATATGCAGCTCTTGAGTAAAGTAGCCTTACTCAATGTTTCTGTACTTTACTCAGTGCTTGAATACTTTACACTTCTACTTAATTGTAATAGATGAGGGAAAGTCAACTGTACAGACTGTTGCAGTCTGTACAGTTGACTTCATTCAGATTCTGCTTGGATGGTTACGAAGCAGGAATTAAATTCCAGTAACAAATATAAAATAATAGAACTTTGAATGAAGGCCTTCTGCATAAGCACTTTCACGTTTAATACAACTTGTTACCACTACTTTCTACAGTGTAGAATTGCTACTTTTCCTTAAGTAAACTATCTTCAATTCAATATTTAACTGTGATATTTTATGTTTAAGCATCCTTTCCATTCTGTTTTCAGTGTACCAGCCGTGTGTTGTAGTGAAAGTGGTTCTGTGATCTAAACTCAAACTGAGCAGTTAAATGGTTAGAATCAGAGTGAACTTGATCTTGTTGTCTCTCTGTTGTTCTGCTAGTGCCCATTCTATCAATGTGCAAACTAGCTCAGATGTCAGGTGTTGATATTGTCTTTGCATTATGACAAATATAAGATGGCATTTCCTGTGGCTTCTTTTTCAAGAAACTTCATTTTCAAGCTCATGCTGTGAGTATTTGCTCACAGGCCTTTGACCACTGTTTAAAATCATTTAAACTACAGGCATTTAAAAGATCATATTTCCACATATATTAGGGATTAAGGGGCAAATGATCGTACAGTCTACATGTAAAATCATGTATTAGAACACAGAGAAAGCCGTCAGACCAAATGTGAATGTTTCATTTTGTTTCTGGAGACTGAAAAGGCATTTAACATATCTGTGGCTTTGGGTCACATAATTACTATCTTCATCTATTCCACAAGTCAAAGTAATTTATCTGTTGGTGTGCATGTATGTCACTGTACATGTAAGAATGTCTGTGTGCACATGACAGGAGTGTGTGGGTGGGGTTGTATGATATGTGTATGTATGGATATAGCCTGTCCAGCACTATAATAAGAAAAAAGACTGTCCAACACTCGCCTGTCCAAACAATAGAGAGATGGATGCCGCTCCTGCAGTCAGCACATTACAGACACAGGGCTCAAAGGCTTGGCCGACTGCACTAAGGATCAAAGGGAAGAGAGACAAAATATGAAGGTGAAAGACATAACCAGATCACAGAGAAACTGGAGACAATGATAGAAGGGAAGGATAAAAAATCAAGAAGAATAAGAAAGCAAGAAAAAAAAAAAGAAACATGGAGTGTGAGAGCCATGGCTGCAAAAGTAACTCTGTGTGTCAGTGTGTGTGTGTGTGCGCGTGTGTATGTGTGTGTGCAGAAAGGCAGGCAAACTTTCTGCTGATGGCAGTGACTGTCCCCGGTCCCCCACAATGGTGCCAGACAACAAAACAGGCAGCCGAGTCAGCACGACTTGTCCGCAGATAAGCAGCGCGACCTTTGACCCCGCACCGTGCTCCAAACAGCTTTCAGCCAATCAGAAGCCAGAATCCTGCCTCTATAGACTCGGGCTGGTTGTGAATGTATATATATATCCCCACTAACAAGGCCTGCGTCCATCACTTTCTCCAAAGGTCGGTCCGTTTCAAGCTGCAATTGTAACTGTAAGTTTCCACTCTAACTCTTTAAGAGCTGCTAGAATCTTTGGATATTAAGGGGGATATTGTGGTTTTCCTGTTTACTCACACTTTGGACTGAACAAACCAAGTATGGATTGGCTCCTCTCTTAAACCATAATTTTGGACTGAGTAGATGGAACATTGAAAGGCAGCAGGGTATGGTTTCAGTGTTGGTAAGAACGATGTGAAAGATCGGGGACTGTGCCTCATCCTGTATCCTTAACAAACTGGATCATGGCAGGTTTGGATATTTTAAGTCTTCACAGCTGCTTTTCTTTCTCAGTACCAAAAAAGAGCATTCTTGATGAAATCTACAGAAGAAATTCCACCTTGAGGGCAGAATCAGATGAAACTATCTTGTGAACTGAAGGTTGTCGGGATGTATTTGAACAAGTAAAACATCAGTTACATTTCACTTTTACCGGAAACAGAATGATTTCCTCCAGATTGCTTTTCAAATTTAAATTGAGCGACAAAAGACGAGAAAAGACATTCAGCTTTGAGGGTTATGTTTGGTCCATTATAAAAGAAAAAAATTACAAAAGAATGAAATATACAGGACTGTTTGCACAATGTTTTAACCATGATAGAAAATTAACACCAGATGAAAATCTTGTCTTTACAGCTTCAAGTCTTTTTTCTAACATTGCTACAGTGATGTAGTAGGACACTGCATCGTGTTTCGTTGCTGGGTGTGGTTACAGAGCACAATTATTACCACAGCCGTCAGTGATTCTGGTTATAGACAGTGAAATGCTGCTTTTCAGCCTGGTGTTACTCTGTAAAGCCTCCATCAGGATGCACACTCAGACACTGGTCTCGAAGGTGTAAATCAAGTGCGATTTCACGGTGTGCTCGTCACAAAATAAAAGTACATCTAGTAAAATGTTCCCTTTAAGTCTTTAAGAGTTTTTGATCTGATTTCAGTCCTTTTAAAGACGTGAACATCTTCATATTGCTTTTCAGTTCATTTAAATATCAAAGGGTGCTTCAGTTCATGACATTTGCTCAGGGCCTTCGGACAGTTGTGACAGGTGACACAGTCCTGAATGCTGGATGAAAGTTGAAGTTGAAAGATGAAATGAAAGTTGAATGAATGACACCTCACTGACTTTGTGTTTCTTGTTTTTCTCCAGATCTGATCATGTCTCACTCAGGTGCTCAGGGCAGTATTGGCAGCCACTCTGCCATTGGGCTGCGCAATCACAAGGTACTTCTACATTTGTTGAAACCGATCCTAAAAACTACATATGTATACTTAACTAATTATGCACTGAAAATATTTGAGAAACTGCTGCATCCTGTTTCTTTTACTTTTCAGATATACCTCTATGAATTTGAGAACTTCCAAGGCCGCAGGATGGACCTCTTCGGAGAGTGCCGCAACCTGTGCGAGAAGGGTTTCGACAGAATCGGCTCCATCAGGGTGGAGTGTGGACCGTAAGTCACCACCGCCTGCCATCCAAATGTGTGTGACAGATCTGTATATCTCTTCCTTTAAAAGTAATATATCTGTCTGTCAATCTCTCCAGCTGGGTGGGTTATGAGCAGCAGAACATGACTGGTGAGATGTTCATGCTGGAGAAGGGAGAGTATCCCCGCTGGGACACCTGGTCCAACAGCTACAGGTGTGACCGCTTCATGTCGGTCAGGCCCGTTCGAATGGTAAGTTGGTTGCACTTATATGTGTTATATGTGTATTGTAGTGGTATTTTTTAGATAAACCTTTATTCATCCCACAGTGGGGAAATTCATAAACTTTTATTAGCTGACATGTTGTTGCTGACAGTGCTGTTTCAATTTGAGAATTTTCAGACTGAAAAAATCCAAGTACTCAGTGTTTCCCCCAGAGGTTTGCTCTTGGCTTATAAAACACCCTTCTATTCAAACTCATAATCAATATTACTTTAAAAAAAAAAAAAAAGTAAGATGTTCGCTAAAATCTGGAACAGGGACTGAACCAGAAGTTGCACCAACACCATTTACAGTACGTGTATTAAAAATGGTCAACATCCAGAAAATATATTTTACATATTTATTTATTTTAAATTTCTATTCTATTTATGATTCTTGACTTTTGCAGAAGTTTCAAATGCCTTGCATGTGAAAACTTTGCTACTTGCTAAAAAACCTGACTCTGATCTTGATCTTTGGGTCTGATAGGATCCCCAGGACCACAAGATTTGCCTGTACGAGTGTCCAAACTTCGAGGGTCGTAAAATGGAGGTGTGTGATGAGGATATCCCAAGCCTGTGGTCTTATGGCTTCCAGGACCGTGTTGCCAGCCTTCAGGTCACCGGTGGAACGTAAGTCATTTGTTCTATCCAGAGACTTAGTGTGAAGTGTCACGTCATTAATAAAAGATTATTAGGTAGTGTATAACAATATCTATAAGGTGATAAGATGAAAACTAAAAGGAAAGATATGAGCAGAGCTTTTTGGTTCACATGTGTTTCTCTCTGCTTCCACACACAGCTGGGTGGGCTACCAGTACCCTGGTTACCGTGGCTACCAGTACGTGTTCGAAATGGGCCCTTACAAGCACTGGAACGACTGGGGAGCCCACCACCCCCAGATCCAGTCCATCCGCAGGGTGAGAGACATGCAGACGCACCGCAGGGGCTGCTTCGAGATGACCGCGTAGACCAGACCAGTCCAGCAGACTATGGGCCAACAGGAGGGAATAGCAAGGGATTCAGGCTTGCAACGCTGCTAACCATCCCCTGGAAATTCTTCAGCGGCCACTTAGCCACACAAGCTAATGGCTTTTGAATATTGTTATTGCTTTTACTGGCAGGATTTTGGGAGTATGTGGCATCGTGAGTGATTCTGACGAGGAGTTCCAATTGTCACAGACTTCCAGAGCGACTGTAACGCCCGTAAAAACGGTAGCAATGCTCTCTGTCTACAGACCTCATAGGAAGATGATATGATTTATCATATTTATGAAAGCGGGATTATAGTGGATTAGCAGATTTAAGTTGATAGTTTGTGTTTATTAGTTTGTTCCAAATGCTATTATACCCCTTTTATTTCATTTTTATTTACTCGCCTATGTGTTTCTAGCTGAAATGATGCCAATAAGCCTGTTCACCGAAGCGCTCTTCCTCTCATGGGATCCACTGATTTTAGAGAGTAAAGGGATAAACCGTCACATCACTCCTCACAAAGTACTACCATGGACAGCTCTCAGCTCTGCACATGCCCTGCAGTAAGTTTGCCAAGCAGAGGGAGGCACTATCTCCTCGTCACAAGGCAACAAGGCTCCCTTCGGTGAATGGAGGGCCGGCCTGTGATTAAACCAGAGAACGGTGGCTGGCAGTGCAGGGTTGTGTTTTGCAGATGTGAATATCTTTTTGGCTGGCCCTGTTTTCAGCCCGTTGATGGGCCTGTCCAGAAGATTTGCATTTTACACTTTCTCAGGGATGCTGGCATCTGTAAAGCAACTTTCCAATGAAAGAGATGAAATAAAGATATTATAAAGCTGGAAGACAGTCTCATCTCCCTCTTTGTTTCCCTGCTTTTGTGTTTGTTTCATTCAGGGTCATTATATGGTTCTATACTCAGGTGTTATAACTGGACATTACACAAAATGTCACCAAACAACATTTTATTACTAATGGATCAAAGGAACGTGGGAAATGTGAAACGGGTCACTTGGTGTCTGCAGTTCCTATCAACTGCATGGAGCATTTTAGGTCCTTTCAGCAAACTAGTTTTGGTATACCACCCACAATTTTGCAATTTTACATGACCTGAGATTAAGATAAGATAAGCCTTTATTCGTCCCACAGTGGGGAAATTCACAAGAGACAGTTAGACAGAGACTTGACAACATATTGGAGCATTTAACAGCTTAAGCTTAAGGAGTTGGTGGAGACCAAAACTGATCATAAACCAGATTAAATACTGGACTTCACTCGAGAGTATTGCACATTATGAGGTGGTAATATGTTAATTGTGGTTAATATGTGGCCAAAAAAGGATGAATGTCAAAACTGATTTAAGAAAAAAAAATGTTAACACTACAACTACAGTGACAAACGTCAAGAGGATGTTTTTATTTCAGTTGGAGTGTGAACCTATAACCTTTATTTCTAACGGAGATAATCAGTTCAGCAGCGACACAAACAGCCTTTCTCTCTCCTCACAACATTTCATTTCCAGAGCCTGTTTCTGACACCTGGGAGCTTGTGCTGCACAGGCGAAAGCAGCTGATCTCTGAGTAACGAGTAATCAGTTACTGCTCTCCGAGTACAGCTCAGCCGTGCAGCTCCGGTGCACCTGAACGCACCACCGGTCGGTTAAAGCCGCAGGATTTGGATTAAATAGCCTGCGAGGGAGCCGATGAGCCTTGAGCGAGGGAGGGAGGGAGCCGAGGGGCTGATTTTTATCTTTTACCGGATCGAGAAGGGGAGGAGGAGGAGAATGAGTTATTCTTGTAGCAGCAGCACAGAGCCTGTTTGCTGCTCGGCGCATTAAAGCAGCGAGCACGCAGCACAAGAGCCTCAGATCCCGACAGCTTGCACAACCAGCAGACCTCTCGTGTTGGACATGAAAGTGCAGCAAGGCTGCAACTCATCAGACATGGGCATCCCGGTGACAACTGAGGAGGAACTGCGCAGAAATACCGTAATAACGCCCGAGGATGTGCTCGGGCTGCAGAAGATCACCAAGAGTAAGTAACCTGCTGCTGTAATTGGCACAGAGAAGAAGAGTAGTTAAAGCCTCACAGAGCAGATTAGTGCAACCTGTGTGCATCCTTCTTCATAGTGCACCCATGTATGTATCGTAATATATTCTGTGCATGATCTTTCTGGCTTTGTTGGCTTTCTGGAGGAAGCTCACATTGATACCATGGACAGCGACCCAGTGTGAGAGGCTTTGAATAAGACTTTAAACCACAGCCACTGAGCTGTTTAAGGTTTCATGTCTCATCAAGGACACTTCTAATTATTTATTGCTGCATGTGGCTCAGTTTCCCTTTGTTATGATACTAATGTGTGTTTACTGGTGTTTGTAGATGCACACCTCTGATAGAGAGAGAGAGAGAGAGAGAGAGAGAGAGAGAGAGAGAGAGAGAGAGAGAGAGAGAGCAGCTGACTGTATGTACTGTACTTCCTGGTGTGCTTCTCAAATCCTGCTGAAGACAATCTGGCTCTTACTACATCCTCAACTCTAGACACCTGTGGCTCTGAGGTAACAGGTGGCCAGAGATGTGATCCACTGATTATGGTTGGTCACAGACTGTAGTCAGCCGGGACAAGTGCAGGAGGAGACTACTATCAGCCTGTTGTTTAACATATTACAGAAGCTGTTTTGATACTGTGTCATGGAAACAGGATGTGGAAAGCTGTAGGCTTTACTGTCAGTCAGGCCTGGTTTCAAGCCTCTGAGTAGGAAATTTCACAGACTTTGAACTATATGCAAATCTATTTCATGAGTAGCTCATAACACCAGTAATTTGTCATGGTTAAATTTGGGTTTTTGCTGACAAAAATGTTGCCGTTGTGACTGAGGGTGAGATGGTATGAAACCAGCATGAGACCATTGATACAGTTAGTATATAGTTTGTGAAGGTGGCACGGAGTCCAGATTCACTGTCTGAGTCTGAGGCCTTTGGACGGACTTGTGAGTAGTAAAGTCTACTTCATAATAACAAGTGTGAAAGTTCATTCATGACCTTAGAAACATTAGTTTGACAAATTAGATAAAAGTCTTTACCCAAGGTCTCAATACTAGTTGTTTTTGTGGAGCTTCATCAGCAAATGTTGTTGTCAGAAATTTTCCAGTCAGGGTCAAATAAAGTACATTTATCTATCTATCTATCTATCTATCTATCTATCTATCTATCTATCTATCTATTGATCGATCTATCTATCCAAATGTGTGCAAACTCTATTATTAGTGACTGTGAGAGGGAGTGAAAGCTCTGAGAAAAGCTAGTGGACCTTAAGATAAGATTTTTTTCTCTTTAGTAATTTTTTAAAATTATTTTCTCCACTCCTAACTCGTAAACCAAATTTCCAAATGAGGAAAACTCATATTAGGTTATTTTCAACATGAGTCATTCAAATGCCACCAGCGACAAAAGGGTTAACACCATCTTTGACTCTCAAAATGACGGATGAAGTAATGAAGTAAATCAAAGTTATTATTGTTTTCTGATGCTGTAAAACTTTAATTTCCATTCATTGTCTTTGATTCATGTTCATAGCAGTGAAGTCCAAACTGAGCTCCCAAACCCTTAACACCAACTCTCTGCTCCGTCCCCTCTCAGACCATCACATCTGTTTTCATTTGGAAAAGCAATACTAGGGCTCCTGTCAGTGCAATTATACGTAAATCAGTCATGACGGTGCAGTAATCTCCGCTCTCTATTGACATCTAAGTAATCTGGATTATGTCAGGAGGGCTGTAGCAGCATTCTGCAATGACGTGATAAACCTCAGGTAATTAAAGACCCTGGAGCTGACGTGTAAGTTTGTTTACATTATGGATATCAGATTAGAACTGTAGCTACTCATTTACTGGCTACAAATTGTCATAGAAGCAATATGTGTAATATCCACTGAAAATTAAATATTTTCATAACCTCCCCCTGATGAAATTTCTGTTCATTTCAGCCAGAGCTGGATGATATTAGGAATTGCACAAATGAGCTGATGTTGAATCTCCCTCCTTGTTTCCTGTAAAGTGATGAGAGAAAAATTTCTTCCAAATTTCTCCTCCAAGGCTCAATCATTTTAAACGACAGACCTTACAAAAGACCTATACAGCAGAGATAAGCATAGTGTGCCGCGCAATCCAGGCAATCATTTTCTGCTGCAAGAGAAAGAAAATCGCAGTTGGACAAGAGGGAAGCAGAAAACACCTCACCCTACCGTGTGAATGACTATTCTAGTTGTGCTTTTGGGAGGTAAATGCCACCATTTTGGGGCAGCCCAGCTCCAGTCTGTCACGGTGGTTCGGTGCTGATAAGCCAGGCACAGCGCCTCATTGTCACACGGGCTGAGAGCAGAAGAAATATAATCCAGACAGTAGAGAGGCGCTGCTGAGATATGAAAAATGGCACATTATCAGTTGACATGATTTATGATAAAAACAGAAATACCGCTGTTACGTTTATACTTTCCATTTTGCAACCTTCTAATAACAAGAATTGCAATAATTGTTTATGGAGATAGAAATCTGTGGTTGTTATTCAACATACATTTTATAAGAAACTTCCACAGTTTAGCTGTTGCATGATGATCAATTTATAATGCTCAGTGCATTGCTAGAATGCTTTTGTTATTGTTGCTGTTGAGATTATTTGCTGCTCTTTTCCCCCCACTTTCCTCTCATCTAAATTGTGTTTCCATGTAAGAGCTCTGGAGTCAGCAAAGACAGTGATCGTCACTGTCTTTGCTGACTCCAGAGCTCTGTGTTGATAAACAGTGAAAATGTACACAAAATGCTCTTCATCCTTTTAATTTGACAGCAAGAGTTTTTAAAGTAAAACACAGATTTAAAAGAAACAGTTGGATCATAGCCGCCTCAGAGCTCCAGATCCCCAGTCTGACTCACTGTTACTGGGGCCCCCTGTGTGCATTTGGTTTGAGGTCTAGGTGAGACAATGAAATATGATCCAGGAAGTCCAGATGAACAGATTAGTGCATTTAAAGGTCATATTAGACACAAAACAACTGCACAACAGTTTGTAATACTGAGACACCATTGTTTGGATATTTGTCACAACTGCAACCTATATAATAATAATGTTGTCATTACAAAGTAGTGCACCAGGAATGTGCGCTTGAATGTGTTTGACTGACCAACACAGTGCTTTGCTAAATGATGTTGCTTTGCTGCAAAAGTTGAGCCTGGTTCAACTTGAGTTAGTACTGTAATTCATTTTAGTACAAAACTCCTGAGCACAGAACAAGGACTTTGAATTTTGTCCACCATTGCTTACATGGATAGCACTTGAGGAATCTCTTAATGTCCAGAAAGACAATGGGGAATGATTATAAGCGAAACCTCTGTCAGTGCCTATATGGGCAGCAGATTATTGCTGTCAAAAAATGACTACCCTTTGTTATGCATGAGAAACTAGATGGAGGGGTAGAGAAGATGATAGCTATCATCCAACCACGTCTGAAGGCAAAAGTGTTTATATGCGTTCTAAGTGGCTGCTCAAAGGTTGGGTGAAAGGCCTCCCACCATGGGATAATGGTGCTCACTGTGCTTGTCAGAGACATTCAGAAGTGTTGCAGGCAGGTGTAAATGTGAAAAGTGAAGGAAGGAGCTATACGTAAAGTGAAAAAAACAAGCTGAGAGAGAGGTTTGAATCTGGCCACCTGTTGTGTGGAGTGGATGTGTGTTGTAATTTGTGCAAGCTATGGAGTAGGAATATACACAACAGGACCCAAAGGCAGACCTGGTGCAGTTCAATGATAGTTATTAACAAAACCGGACGGATAAGGCAGTCCAAAACGGGCAAACGAATCCAAATGGGAGAAAAGGTGACAAGACTGGTCTGTGGACTGAATCCAAATGCACGACTCCAAGACCAAAAGTTCAAAATAAAAGATTTTAATGAAAATTTGCAAACTGAAAATCACTGTGAAGAGGAAAAATACTTGGCAAACGACGGCAAGACAAAGTAACAAATGAAACAATAACCTGACATGGAAACAAGCGATACATGGATGGCGTGGATAGCTGCTCGAACGAGACAAGACAAACTGGCACAGGACAAAGGGAGACGCAGACAATATATACATGAGGAAGTGGGTGAACAGGTGGAAACAATCAGGGCGGGGCAGACAATCACACTGGTGGGAAACACACTAGGAAGGGCAAGTAATCTGAAAGGAGAGGGAAAGTTAGATTTTCAAAATAAGACAGGAAATCACAAGACAACACACAACATAACAAAATATAACTCAACATATTTTTCTTGACGTGACAAAAGTTCCAAAACACAAGGACAAAATGAGGAATAATGTCTAGGTTAAGATGAACACTTCACACAAGGTACAAGGACGAACAGGCAAATACTAAAAAGGACAGGAGGGGAGGAACACAGGTGAAACTGATCAACAAGCCTAAAGGTAGGAAGTACTCAAAGACAGGAAGTAAAGCACCTGAACATACCTGAAAACATATGAGGAAGGAAATAGCTGAAAACACCAAACCGTGACAATGTGCTTGTTGGATTGTCAGTTTCAAAAGTTATAGATGGAGTTTCAGACACTGCTCATTTAGAAGCATACTGATGGCTTCATGTGTCCGTTAGTATCAAATAAACCATAGCAATCATTTATGCTTCATTCCATATATGATGTTAAGCTGCTGATATGTTATTCTTTATTAATCTCTTCACAAGAATCCTGTGAAGTTACAATCAAAGCTATTATTTATATGATGTTTATCTAGATCACATTATTTAACATAAAAAAAACAAAAAGAGTAAAAACAAAAGATGTGAATAAAAGTACATTTCAATACCACACACAACCAAAATTCTTTACAATAAAAAATACAATTAGAACGAAGACACATTCAAACAGAGCACAATTGCAAGTAAAATGCAATGGGTCATAGAAGTTTAACCACAATAGATGCTTCTTGGTATTTTTGACTCAAAGGATCCACGCCGGTGTGTGATTTTGCCTCATCCAGATGATTTACTCCCAACAGTCTGGTTCCTTTTACACTAATGGGTGATCAGTTATTTGGCCTTAATAAGTCTGGGACACAGAGCAGTGCTTTATCTACATCGGGCGGGATTTCCACCCTGTGATGTCTGCCAACACAATGGATACAGCTTTAATTAAAATTGATTGGTGCTGCCGGTTCTTAATCTCCCGTGCACAGCTGTCACAAGGTTGCTCTGTCAGAGCGATTTGACACGGAGAGAGACGGCTTGTTGCATCCACATCAGTAATCAACACAATCTAATGCTTGGTTTTACGCTTTGAATCAGGCACTTGTTGCCAGATTTAGGATAATATTAACTCATTATTACAAAGTTTAACATGATGAAGGTGCATTATGTAAGAGTACACTCCTATATCTGAATTCTGGGTATCAGAGTTTGATAGGGTTATTGATCAATACCAATAACTCAGTGATTACTTGCCGGTGTGTTTTGAGGCTTTTAAAAAAAATACCATATCACTGTTCTCTCTCTCAGCTCTCTATTTCAGGTTTCAGTTCTAAATCATATTAGCTCAGATCAACATGCAAAGAAACCCAGAAGACTCTTAGTACCGATAAGAGAATAATCTTAAAGACCTTGTCACTGCTGGAGGACAGATGTCAAACACTCGGCTTTTAATCTCTGCTTGACATTTCTCTCTGCTGAAATCAGACGCACCGGCCAAAACACAGAGAGCGGCAGCAAACATTTCTCCACAGTCAGACGCTCCCTCTCTGCTGCACGTGCCAGATCAGGGATGATATAACTCTTACGTTGCGCGAGTGGATTTTCAATGGCTTGCACAGGATAACTGCAGTATGTCCGCTAACAGGCTTCCCAGCATCATTATGAGTGAAGCTGAACGTGGTTGCAATGCAAGAGTTTCCCAACCTGTTTGACCTATGACCTCTTAAAACAAACAAAAAATGGCTGCTTGTGAATCAACCCTAGTTCTCAATGTCTGTAGAACAACTAAAGAGGGATTTGTTGTTATTCCTGTTTTAGTTAAAGTCATGTCAAGTCATTCATGTATAACTACGGTCGTTTAGCCGAGACGGTGAACGCCCCACCTTCTCCTGATTGGATGAAGTTTCTGAAAGATCTAAATCAGATTAAACGGGGATGATCCTGAACAGAACGCAGCCAGCCTCATTCGCTATTTTTGCGTTTTTGCTCTAGCGTTGGCAGCCTTTACTTTTTGTTCCATTTTCGTAACTTTTGGTTTGTAGACATCATAAGAAATGTAAATATAATAAAATGGCTGTTTCAGTCCAGCACAGAGGGATAAATAAGAGCAGGTCAATGGCTGTAGTTGCTTCCTGACACCTGTTGCGCAAGTGTAAGCTCACTTAGACAGACGACAATAGCTTGACTCACACATTCACTTTTGTTTGCATGTTGAATTTTACATGTAATTCCTATGGGGAAAAGACAGTCACAAACATTACACCATAACCTAATGCATTTTAATGAAGATGCAGCATCGATTGAATGATCAGTGCTTCCTTCAGGGTAACTCAAATGGAAAATCTGGTCATTTTATAAGTAAGCTATTCAGTGAAAAGCATCAATTCTTTGTAAAATTCATCCTAAATTTCCTGTTGTTTGAAGGACTGGCGTGTGTTTCTTTGTCAGAACTTCTTGGGTACAAGCTGTGACTGTCTGCAAGGCTCCTTCTCTTTTTAGATCATCCCCATAGAGAGGAGGGGAAGAGACAAATCATTAGTGTCCCTTCAGGTTCCTCTCACAGCCTGACCCTAAGTGTGTGTGTATGTGTGTGTGTGTGGTCGTGAGTGGTGCAGCAAGATTTAATGACATTGCTTCAATTACATGTATTTGAGCCCAAAACCTTCAGCTGTCAAAAACCATTCACAGTTTTGACAGTTATTTTACAAACGCGATTTTCCAATTTGGCATAATCTCGTGTCCTCGCAGGAAAACATATTAAAGACATTTGGAGAAATAGGCTATTTGCAGTTACATTAATGCGAAATGAGAAGGTTGATTCCACTCTCGTGTCAGCAACAAAATGAACACTTCACAATCAACACTAAAGCTCAATAATTATTACATAAATGAAACATAGCATGTTAATTATGGATCCTTAGAGGCGCTGCTAGGCAGATTTTGTTACCTTTGCAAGACATTTTCTGATGAAGATGACCCACCACTGTCAGCACCTTTATGTTTACAGCATAGATATGAGAGTGGTATCAATCATCTTAATCCATATGTGTTGTTTTTTCAGTACTTAACAAGAAGTGCTATTAGGCAGATTGAACCATGAAGACAGAAAGACATGAAAAAAGCATTACTTCCTTCAGCCTTTAAGCAATAGTTTGACACTTTCTTGGCAAGAGAAGAGAAGAGAGGAGCTGCAGCCAGTTAACTTGGCTTATAGGCCTAAGCCAAAGACTGGAAACAGAGGGATTCATCCAACAAAGGTAACAAATCCAACAACCAGCACCTCTAAAGCTCACTTCTTAACACATTATGTCTCATTTGTTTAGTGTTTCCGGGATGTAACTCACACCTAGTGTACAGATATGAGCTCGACCTCTTGGCAAGAAAGCGAGTAAGAGTATCTCCTCTTTTTGGTGGTTCACTGTCTTTCTCACCCAGCTTAGATCACAATATCTGTCAGTATCAGAAATATGTTTTATACCTGGTGATGCAGGCCAGAGGAAGATAAGAGGAAAGAATCTCATCTGCATTCAGCTGCTCAGAATTCAACCCCTGCGTGAACCCCAGCGATTGCCAGTTCGCCTATAGCTGCTCTTAACCGGGAGACATGAAACAGCCTGCCATGTGCAGGTGCGCTGTATATCATGATTTGAACATCAAGGTGTAATGTTAATGTCGCCATCTGCCTTCAGCTGCGGATTATTTCAAAGTGAAGACAGTTAAACATGTCCGCATTGTTCCTCCGCATGTTCTGGGATTAATCGAGCGCACGGTCTGGGCATCAATTGGAGACCACAGAGTGGAAAGAATAAGGCATGTGAAGTCAATCCCTGTGGCTGAAAGTCTGTAACTCCGGGCTAATCTTGGGGATTAAAGAGCTATAAGTGGCAGCTCGCTTGCTCTTTATGAATGCCACTTTGGTGTCAGACAGACTCTGTGTATCTGAACGCAGGAACACAGCATGACTCAAGACTCGGTGCTAATTTTACTCGCTTTAGAGGGGCTGCTGCCACGCAGAGCTTTTCAGGACAGTGTTCACTTTGTATTCCAGGAGAGTAGAAATTATTATGTTTAACAAGATTTTGCTTTTGGTCTTTAGGTCTGTGACTGATGTGTGTTAGCATAGATGTGAATGAAAAATGTCTTAAAACAAGAAATTAGACACATGGTAATCGCAACAAGAAGTGGAAAAGTAAATGCAGGATTGCACATGCCTCTTCCAATTAAGTACAGTCAGATCACCTATGCTGGGAGTTAATAATGTGTTTTCCTACAGGGACAATAAAAATGATTGTAATCTATCATGTCATGTTGTAACTGAAGTCACTGTTGACACATACACCTTCTTATTATTCTGCATCAGATCTGCACATCCTGATTCCTCCTGTGCTTCAAGGATGTGAAATCAGGCAAGAGGAGGGCCCTGCGTCTATAGGAGCAGGCCTCAGGTATATGAGGAACATTTCATTTGCATACCACTGATGCCTAACCTGAGATACTCTCCTTTGATTCGCTGCTGCACCTTGTTGTTGCGGAGCAGCCAGGTGGATGAGGGGAAGGAAAAAGACAAGCTAATCGAGCTGGCACACTATCAGAAGGAGCGTTGCTAGGTGACAGTGTTGAAGGAAGTGAAGTGGAGCACTTTGTGTGTGTGTGTGTGTGTGTGTGTGTGTGTGTGTGTGTGTGTGTGTGTGTGAGAAAGAAAGAACGAACTGTGGTATGAACATGTATATCATGGTGTTTTGGGCACATTGAACTGGAACATTTTACCCTCATCGTTTCACGACAAGGTGAATCATGCAGTGGGAAGGTTAACTGGCAGATTTTAGGTGACGATGCCTGCCGTATGCTTTGATTTGGCCCATGAGATGTCTTCAGCGAAAAAAATGTTTTTGATTAATTAACCCTAATTTTAAAAATATATATATATTTCTTTTTATGCGGTCTTATTTTTTGCAAGGTAAAAGGCTCTTTAAATATGGAGGAGCCCAACACTGGGCCGTCACACTGTGTGTAGGAAGTCAGTCAGTTAAGGCAGGACTTGGGATCCTAGTACCATTGTCCATCTTAATACAAAACAATAGGTGTTTGCTTTTGGCTCACCATTAAGTTTTACTTTAGATGCAATGTTATACCATAATTTCCTTCCATTACTATCTTTTCCTATTAGAATAACGTCACAGACAAGTATGTCAGCAGATTGTTTTTTCTTTATGCAACTCAACTACAACTTTAATTAATTAAAGGAATAGTTTGACATTTTGGGAAAATCACTTTCACTATCTTGTTTGTTTAATCCATACAAAAACTGTAAAAAAACAAACAAACAATGAGCTGTGGTTTTACAGGAGGTTATATGGCCAACTATTTAGCATCCAGGCTAAGCTAATCTCATTTACTATATACTGTATTCCCATATTGACAGGACAGACATGAGAGTATATGAACTGTATATGTTATATTGTACATGTATCCCCAAATGTCAGTGTCAATCCTTTAACAATGCTTCGTGGTTGCAGAAATGTTTCTTAAAGTTTTGGGCCTGCTGATGAAGAGTTTTCTCCTTTTGTTCTCTCAGCTAGTCCGAGTCCAAATATGTCTTTTTGTGAACACTGTTGCACTAATTCTTACAGTCAGATATTTGGGATATATGACAGGCGTCACTTAAGAGATTTTTTGCACTAGTTCCCAGTGAAAACTTTCCATTGTAAGGTCTTGTGACAAGGCTGGTCTGAGGACTGAGCCCAAACGCACGACACAGAGGCAGCGAGTGCAATAATAAAGTTTTTAATGAAAAGTATCAAAACAAAATCACTCACACGAGGAAAAACACCAATACAAACAATGAAGCAAAGTAGCAACTGAAAATCACACTTGCGTGGTAACTTAATAATAATGCAGCAAAGGCTTAAACAAAGTAAGAACCAAAAATCACTCCTAAGAGGTAAAAAGGTAAAATGGCAAAAACAAGGCAAAGTAGCAAAATAACCTGAATCATGAAGAACAAGAATGCAAAGGCGAAAACCTGACATGGACGGCACGGTTGACTGTTCAGACGAGACGAGACAAACTGGCACAGGACAAAGGGAGACGCAGACTATATATACACAAGGTAATGGGGAACAGGTGGAAACAATCAGGGCGGGGCAGACAATCACACTGGCGGGAAACACAAGGAAGGGCAAGTTACCTGAAACGAGAGGGAAAGTTAGATTTCAAAATAAAACAGGAAGTCACGAGACAACATAAACACACGACATAACTGACTCAAACTTAACATAATCTTCTAGATGTGACATCTTGCTCTGAATAACTGTGATTTTTTTTTCGTTGCTCGTGATTGTGTTTGTAAAATCTACTTGGATAGATACTCTCGCTTGTATGATGTCATTTGAGTTGATCTGTTTTTCAGTATAGTTATACTCAGAAGGTCTGAAGCAAAAATATTTTTGAATCCTCAACTGCTGAAAAAAACTGTGCATGAATTATATAATTACTCTGACTGCATGTGTAAATGAGCAATAATCATTTGGCACAGTGGGCTTGTCCCAGATCTATGTGTTCAGAACCCAGTTTAAAATCTATCCTCGCTTAGAAATAAGAAATCTATTTCGTAATATTTCTAAATATTCCCAAATGCAAGTGTGTGGACATCTGTTAGTGCTGTGAAACAAGGTCCTGATTCATCATAAAAAAAGACTGTGACAAACTGCAGCCTGTAAAAGAGGCCACATTCATCAGACACAGTAGTCAAGACCATGAATTATCATCTCCCACTGTCTCTTGTCTCTGTGTTTCTCCCTCTCTGTCGCGCACAAACTGAAAATGACTCTCATCATTCAGTGTGTGTGTTTTGTTCCTTTTTCTCTCCCCACAGCTCACACCTCATTTTGTTTTCACTAAACAGCGAGCGTCTGGAAAAAAGGCAGGTTTTTATTACTACTCCTACAAGTCGGCCGTCATCAGTCAAGCTGCCCCATGTGCAGAGGATATGAAATCTGAGTGTGTTCTGTGGTGCGGACGAGAGTCGTTAACGAGTTCTGGGCCGACCGTGGGAGCGACGTGGTTATGTGTGAACGCTCGCACCGGACTGGGTGAAAGTGACTTCTCTGGGCTGAGCTATCAGATGAAATGCTCCATCTGCCTTTTTCAGCAGGTTTGGCAAGTGGCCATCTCTGATTCACAAAACACATCTATCGGTCATCTGCCCACAAAGAGAGCTGCTCAGCGACAACTACACGAGATGCATTCAGAGTACTCTGCCAACAGATTTTCAATTAAGTGCCATTTGTGTCAGAAATTACACATTCAGCCGATGGCACATATCTTCCCCTTTGGAAATGCTGTTTGTGGACTTTGCATTGAGAGAAAAGAAAGATGATCTCTTTCTCTGACTGTTCTTTTATATCTATTCATATAATGTGACTATAGGTTGGATGAGATAATAAAATACTTAGTGATGTGGTTAGGATGCATTTTTTTTGTTCATTCAGCTGAAACAGACAAAAAAGTTCAGAAAATTGTGTTAAAACACTTCAATCTATATGGTAATTACATTTCATAAAATCTTACAGATGGTAATGATCCTTTATTAATCCCGTTAATTAATCCTTTATCTATCACATTACTTTAGTGATACTGAAAGATTTTGCTTCATTTTAGTGACCACACGGTGTTCGAGTCGGTGGCTTTTGTTTTTCGGTACAGCGTGAGAACAACTTCACAGTGTTGGCAGTGTTACACATGGGCTAAATATCAATATAACACATTACATAAATCCTCCACTCTGAAAATCATGTTGGCTCCAGTTGCATTAGGAACTAGTTACAGCTAAGTTTGGTTTAACTTTTCCTCTCCTCCTGCATTTTTTATGTGTGACTGTTGAGTTGGCCTAAGACCAAGCATACATGCACATTATCTGCTGGCATGTTAAGCAGGAGCAGTAAAAAGGTACTGATGGTATAAATCATGTTGCGGATTTATATATTTTTTAATACGAGGAGCCCAAGTAGTAGACAAACAGTTAAACTGAAAGCAGTGTTGGTCTCTGTGAACTGAAGAGTATTACATAACAGTATTTAGTCCAGTTTCATGATTGTTTAAAGCTTCTAGACAAGACGGTTTGAATTCATCTCAAACTAACTCTCTACAATGATTCCAGCCCACAGGCCACATCGTGCTCTATAAATAGTGTGTGAAAGTGTTTCCTTGCTGTTGCTTTAGAAGTCCCAGTCTAACAGTAGGCTTATAGTAATTTTCTCCGAGCAGATAAGCTGCTCACATCAAATGAACTGGCACTAGAGGGCACTGCATCAAACAGCAGCTCTCTAACCCTCTTACTGTAGTTTGGACGGCAATATAAAGAGACTTTCAGAGCCAGAGCAGCTTTACATGGAAATGTCTTGACCAGTCTTATGATGATGTTCGTCATGAAAACACTCCACTCGCATTAAAATCATGAGCAGAGATGAGCCGAGCGCTCTCTGCAGATGCAACAGTGTGCATACTTACACATGAAAACATACATATGAAAATAATGAAACATCCCTCTCATCAGCATTTACACAGCAAACTACCTTTTTACAGCTGATTTGTCCTTTAGTTCTCATTTTAGTTTGGTTCATTACTTTATTTTGACAGGGACAGTGAAGATTTTTATCATTTCTGAAAATATGCCAGTTAGCCAGAAAGCCTAACTGCCATCTATAGTTGAAACATTAAGAATAAAAGCATTGAAAATACAATCAACAATAAAAGCAGTAAAAATATGGATGTCTTTTAATGTGGCTAACTTTAGTATTACATTTTTCTTAATCAAAGTTAATGCAGTATTTCATGTTCAAACGACATGAAAATTGCAATTAAGTCACATTAAGGACTTCAAAATTAATAAGATTCGATGTATTACAAATGTTGATAAGGTTCGTAAAGTCATGCTTGTGAATAATAAATCAGCCAAACTCAATCACTGTAGTAAACCATATATATTTGCATTTAAAATATCTAATTATTCAGTGGCATCTTGTCAGCATCAAACCAACAATAACTGTGAGATGTCACAACCTAATCCCATCTGTCATCTGTGCTGCGAGTTTCAATATCAGACATTTCCTGATGTCAGCTTTAATTAATTAGCCAGCTCTAAATAGTCTTGTCTTACAAGAGGGACGTTTTTAGACAAGGTGTCAGGTATGTTGTACCGTACGTTATGAAAAGGTCTATAAATATCTTCAAGCAGGTGGCTAAAGCCTGTGTCGCCCATCTGCTCTCTAACCCTTGGAAACAGTAGATGATGTGTACGCGCAGACTCATGCACACATAAGCACTCGCTTTCATGCATGTTCGTCTTATTTTGACCTCTATTTATTGTTGCCCCATTACTGTATTTTTAAAGGTGTTGCGTGAGGACATCAGGGAGAAAGACCCTTCAACCTTTATGCAACATGGACCGCCAATAATAACTGCCCTTACCATAACCCTAATGAGATAGTAGGTGTGTGTGTGTGTGTGTGTGTGTGTGTGTGTGTGTGTGTGTGTGTGTGTGTGTGTGTGTGCGCGCGCGCGTCTTTCCTAACCAGTTGGTCCATGTGATGGTAAAACACAATAAGCCTCTTAGGTCTAATCCTGCCCCATTGGGAGGGGAGTGTCTCACACATGCTTACACACTCACTCACTCACACACTCACTCACACGCACACACAAAGTGCTGGCATGGCCAAATCTGTCACCCTGCTCAGGGTACTTGGGTTTTCTGTCTTCCAGTGGGCTTGTGTTCACTCAACTTGACGATCCTGCCGTTCATTGCAAACAAAAAAGTTCTAACAAATGTGAATGCATAAAGAACATATGGTGTGAAGCAAGCTGTCTCGTTAGGAGTGTTATAATAAGAAGGTGTGTTTTGCTTTGAAATTGTTATATAGTGTGTATGTAACACTATACATTGAATTCTTATGCTCAGCAAAATTTAATATTTAATACTTTGTGATTTTAATCTCCAACTAGTCCTCCAAATCAAATGACTAAATTGAAAGAATCAGCTTGGATGAATTTAGATAAAACAGAACAGAAATCTCAAGAGATCACACAGCTAAACTGGAGTCATAGAAGAAGTGTTTAAAAAAAACAACATAAAATTGCCATAAAGAACTTAATGCATAAAAAAGAGAAGATAAACATAAAAAGCTAAATGACAACCTAAACATTGATACATAAAAGCAGCTTTCCCACAGGGATCACGACCATTAAACAAATGATGGGCAGGACATTGTTTTATATGTGAGATTCATTCTGAAAATATTTGCTGAATATGGTTCTTGTTTTTCTTGTGTAAGAAAAAAAGATATAGTCAGATGATATATTTCTTCTTTCTTCTATAGCAGCAGGCAGCAACTAGCGAATGAGTGAATGAATGAATGTTGTTTTATGCTTGCTTTGTATTCTGGCCGTTCTTTTAACATTATCCGACTTAATGCAAAGGACAACAGAGAGAACAACTTCACACTGAGTCCATGCACAGAGTGAGATGATGTAACAGGAAGAGAAATCCCTCCCTGCTCTTCCTGAGGCCTTCTGAATTCCTTAACTGTCAATTTTTCTTATTCAAATTAAACAATGATAGAACGTCTCATACATTTGCCAAATTGTAAAGCCAGTGTGTGGCTTGTACCTTTGGGCTACATGAACCTGACTTTACTTGACGGGTTTGAAATGTATATTACCATGATGTAATTCACACGCACAGCAGGATTAAGATTGATTCTTCAAGATTGATTGATTCTTTGTTCATTTCATTTGACATGGAGTGGTTGTGTGTTTGCATTGGCACCACATCATAGAGTTACAGTGGGGTTTTTTTTAACCAGATGAGTCTGACAGTCCACATTCAGTGCGACCTGAAGTGCTCTCTGAGCCTGTACAAGTGCAGCCGAGGTATTCAAAGCCAAGTCCTGATTGTTGGTGTCATACCTTGGCACAGAGATCTGACGTCTCAAAAAATAGCACCCTTGACCTTATTGTGAGGTCACAGTGAGTGTGGAGTAGGCTTGAATGAATGGAAATGAGATCAGTTCAGACATGCTGATAACAACACATATTACTGTATCTTGGCAGAGAGCTACAGAGGTGACCGTTTTTCATTCATTGGCCGTTTGCTTGTGACAGGTTTGATTCGCTCACAGCGATATCATGAGAAGTACAGGAAGACACTGTATTGTATGAGAACAGAGCCTTAAGGGTTTTTTCTCTCTTTCACAGATTATCTTTGTTCTCCAGAAGAAAACGTCCACATGATCGACTTCACCAGGTTTAAGATCCGTGACATGGAAACAGGGACGGTGCTGTTTGAGATCACTAAACCTCCAACACCAGGTCAGCTCTGAACCTCAGGAACCAGAACCAGATTCTGAGGCAGATCCACACATTTTTGAATATGTTATGAACACATATTGTAAATGGTATGGAGGATAAGCTAGTTGGGACAGTGTTGACTTAGGAAATTGTTGAATTCAAGAAGTTTTTTTTTTTTTTTTTTTGAAGTTAAACGTTCATTCTTGACCATGGAAACAGCAGCTGAGAAAGCCAGACTAGTGTCCATTAAGGAGCTGTCCTGCAGCTGTCAATCATATCACATGATATTCATTAGAAGACAAGCTCATTAACTCTTAAACTGGCATGTGCGCTGATTTCATTGTGTATTAAGTAATAAAACAAGTGTTGAACATTTAATATGTTCAACCATACATCATTCATCTTACAGAGTCACGGACAAAAGGTTTTGTTCCTGTATAATAAAAGCAGTATTTGACCCCTTTTTCCCCCCCAATGTCTCCTCTTTAGCAGGAGGCAGGAAGCAGTGTGACCCCAACGCCGGCCGTTTTGTCAGATACCAGTTCACCCCGGCCTTCCTGCAGTTGCGGCAGGTTGGAGCCACGTAAGTCAACCTTCAATGTGTATTTCTTCCATCCAAATGACAAACGTGTGTCAGAGAGAAGGCGTGCGTCCCGAGCCTTGGAGAAAGCTGAATGATGCACTCACGTCCAGTCCAACCCTGCCGCGCTGACTGAAGACCACATAGCGGATGTAGGAGGTGCGCGTGGGCGTCAGTGTGGGACGACAGGCTGACGATGATAAGTGTGAACACGCAGAGCGGCCCGGCCCACCTGCTGAGTCAGGCACCAAATAGCTGTCAGTGCTCCTGAGTGGTGTTCATCATCAGACTCCTACTCTGTGGCTCATTTCAATCCAGCCGACTCATCTAGATGAGCGACTTCATACAAAAGATGGAACAGCCATCAGGAGCAAAAAGGGTTCACCATCTTGCCCAAGGACACTTTGACACATAGACTGCAGGGGCCAGGAACTGAACCACCAAACTTCTGGGGTGCACATGAGAAAAGCTATGTGCTAATTGTTGTCCTGCAGGCCAAATTAAAGGGAATAGGACCTAAGTGCAGACACCAAAGACAGAGCTTGTGCAGTTCAGTTTGTATTAAGAAAATCAAAAGACTTGGCTTCCATGGGTGAAAAAATAAGGCCAACAAAACCAAAGTCCAAAAAAAAAAAATCCAAAAAACTCCAAATGAACATGAAGAATAAACACTATGAAGGGCTGGAACACTTGATTCAAGGTGCAAGAGCAAAGTGGCAAAGAGAGAGAGAGAAAGGAACACACGGCATAAATACACAAGCACGGGGAGGACAACAGGTGAAACCAATCAAGTAATCCCAAAGGGAAGACAAAGACAAAGGCAGAAAAAAGTAGTGAAACACACCTGAGGACATGCTCTGACAAAAAATGAATAGGAAATGACTAAACTAAAACTCAAAAACTTGACCCATGTTCACACTGACCAAACACTATTCTAGACAGAAAGTAGACATCTGAGAGCTCACTAAATCAACTTGCTCCTGAATATTGAATCTTGTTTTTGACTCTACCTTTAAGGTGGGGATTTATTTGTGACCTGAAGAGAGAGTAACCAGTGCTTCAGTCACAAATGGGGATCATGACCAATTCTTCCATGCAATGACAAATTATTATAAACACTGCAATTGCACACTTCAAATTATGTGTTTAGATAATCTGGATCAATTTGTCTGATCCGCTAGTTTTGCCCTAATCTACTTTATTATGATGATGCTTGCTGTGTTCCCATATGTCAGTAATTGATTTGCTAGAAGTGATCAACAAAAAATACAAAATTAAGACCCAGAATGTTTGTATTTTCATTCACTTCCTGGTCAGTAAATGAATGTTCTCCCCTTGGTCTCTGCAGAGTTGAGTTCACAGTGGGAGACACACCCATCAACAACTTCCGCATGATTGAGAGACACTACTTCCGCGATCAGCTGCTCAAGAGCTTTGATTTCGAGTTTGGCTTCTGCATGCCCAGCAGCAAGAACACGTGCGAGCACATCTACGAGTTCCCCGCTCTGTCTGAGGAAATCAGTGAGTGCCACACACACACACACACACAGTCCAACACACAGGCAACCGCAAGAGACGAATACACCCACACGCAGACGTTTTATTAGATCTAACAGGATTTAATGATGCAAAATCCTTGAGTGTTGTCGCGTCTCTTTTCCTCTGTCAGTGCGTGAGATGATCCTGCACCCGTATGAGACGCAGTCTGACAGCTTCTACTTTGTGGACAACAAGCTGGTGATGCACAACAAGGCAGACTATTCCTACAGCGGGGGGCCGTAGGAAGACCACCCTCCACCCATTCACCCCTCCCTGTTCTAGACATTGTCCACCATCCGTGTACCACTTCAGGACCAGAAACAGACGGACTGATGGACAATTCGCTGGCATTAAACACTTCTTGTCTCGCTCCTGTTAACTCCATTCAGGTATTCAGCTGCCAATAGATCTCTCTCTCTCTCTCTCTTTGCAGGAACATTGAATTCTGTCGGTTTTATCATCAGTCCGTGCGTGTGAGTGAGTGTGTGGGCAGCAAACACATGCAGTGTCTGTACATACTGTTGATTTCAGTCTGTATATGTGGGCTCCACTCGATTATCAGGAAAACATTGATTAATTTACATTTTATGTGTTTTGATAGCTAGTGAAATGAAGAGAAAGTGAATGTTTGTCTTCACTAAACCAAACGAGGCAGAAACACACCATGAGACAAAGAGAGAAAATTAAGTAACCCTAAAAAAAAAGTTTATTAATAATTAATCCATTCAGATGTACATTTATATAGTTTGTATAGGAATCTCATTACATTTTTACTCCTGAAGTTTCTTAAATTTCTAGTAGCATACATCTGAATTATTTCTCCTACAGTCCTGGTCTGTCATCGTTCCTCTGAATGACAAACAGAAACGTGTACTTTGTCTAATGTGAGTGTGTCATTTGTTGTATGTTTCCATGTTCCATAGTACTACTACTTCGCAAGTATTTTTTAAATAGCCATTTTGAAGTGTCAGAAAACCCACATTAGCCAAAAGTCAGATACCAATTTTGATATCCAGTACGTTCTCTGTAGTACTGAACACTGTGTATACTTTAATTATGATAAATGTTTTAAGTATAAAATGAAAAAGTATGTAAAGTTTTGACAGTGGAAATACCATCACTGCAATAAATATGGGATTTTTTCGAAATGTCGATATCTATTTGTTTTGTTTTTCACAAAGGATAATCAAAACAGTGAAGCGTGAAAAAGAATCAGAAACAGAAGAGACAAAATTCAGCAAATGAAATCAAATAAATATAGGGTAAACTATTGTGTTCTCATTCATCAGTTTATCATTAAATTCCTTTTGTCTCACTTTCTTTCATTGGTGAGATGGAAAAGATATATTGCCTTCCAGACGAAGGCTTGGAAGTTTATGAAATTCCAACAATCTTGGATTAATAATATGTGTCTGATAAGGTGAAGTAACAATGAGTAAAGAAACAAGGACATTTTTCAGATTTATTTAAAAATAACACTCTTTGATCGTTTACAAAAAACAGTAGCTGTTGAAACTCAATAACCCAAAGTGCTAAAAATCATGTCTGTCATACGAAGTTTGCAGGTTGTCTATAATGTATTTTTCCTCATGTTTCTCAGGCTGCTTAATGTAGAAAATGTACTAAATCAGGAACAGAAAGTAAAAGATGTGACATCAGGTGATAATTCCTCATATGAACAAGCTGCAGGTCACAAAGCGTCTTTGCTGCCATCTACTGTGGCAACAGTCTTACTGCATCGCTGCCATGACAACCTATCAATCATCCATAAGCAAACATTGTTTTTAGACATCAGTGTAAACAAATGGAGAGCTTTTCTTATGCTGAGCTCATATCACAGTGGAGTCAATGACTGTAAGATATACATTAACTCACTGGTTTATTTCTAATACAAATAATATCATATCATATTGAAATCCAATGAGTTCATGTGCTGAATTTGTTAGCAAACTGTTGCTTATTTACACATCCAGCAGGTGCGGAGCAACATCATCATTAATTTGGAGTCGTCTTTGTGTCCCCCTGATGAATGACAAAATAAAACAATTTAAAAAAAAACATTTAAAAATAGGTTAATTAATACCACAATAATGTAAAATTTGTAAATCAATCTGGCAAGACAGTTTGTAAAAGTTAAATAAATAGTTAAATTCACAAATAAATGTAACAATAGTTAGAGTTTTCAATAAGATATTAAATTACAATCTTAATTTATAAAGTGTTTCCCTTTTTACTTTTTAATTTACCAAACCTATTGTTGTTCATTTATAATGAGATATAACAGGATGTGTTGCAAATTATATATATAAAAAAATGCAGGAAAATAAATTTGCATTTGAAACAGAGAGAGTTCCTTTTTTTTTATCAGCTGAACTTGTCAGTGACAGCAGATACAAACAGTGAATATCTTTATAACTAGTCCCTCCACAGTCTGTCACATGGTGGTAAACAGAGGATCTGATGGCTTAAATCACCACCAAGCTAATACTGTGGCATGAAGCTGCCTGCGATAATATTCCCCAGTCAGGTTAACATGAATAGTCAGGGGGTGTGAAACAGCCGAAAAGGTTCCACAAGGTTTTACATTAAGGAGATGGATGTGGTGCAGGAGGTCAGATATCCAGCCAGACTCTCCACCCCTGAATAAACCACAGGGTGCAGCCCATTCAAACAGCCATTCTGCTCCAAGGTTCGTCCACTGTCTGTTTTTTCGTCCTCGTACTCTGCTTTCCGCCGACACACGGGAGGAGGTGTCACCTGTGGGCAGCCGGCCTGGACGCGGTGGTCCTGCAGGGCAGAGGTCGCGGACGGGTCCGTGGTGGTGATCTGTGGATCAGACACCAGGCTGTCCTCCCTCAACTCCTCCCATAAGTTACCTGAGAAAAAGAAGAAGCATTAGATGTACTCAGGAACAATGATGCTTCACCCAATCACACATTCACTTCCTGATTGTCTTACATGTGGATATTTTTTTGATGAGAAAGATGTGAACAATTAGAAAATAAATACAATAAAATGACATAGACCATTTAAGTGCATGGGAACGTTAACATTAGCTGACCCCCGTAGCTTAGAGTATGTTTCAACCCTGGTCACTGTTTCCAGTCCTGCCTTATTTTCACTGTAGGTTGCATGTAAAAGCTAACATGCATGTTGAGCTCGCCACACAGTGAACATTATTAATTGCCAAACACAGGCATAATTCAGAGCATTAGTAATGGCTATGGTAGATTGAGACGTGCTGGGGACACAGATCTGGTATTATTAATGGCTCGCTGACATGGCTCAGTGGGATGCCAAAATGGCACGTGATGAATGTAATTAACTGCAGCTGTACTTTAGTTTCTTCAGGAGCAGACATCAGTTGATAGCAACATGATGGTTTAATTTACAGAACTTGTTCATCAACTTTGTTAATCAAAAATCATATCCAGACTCTGATGTGATTGTGATGAGTTGTCTTGTTTGCGTGCATGTACAGTTTGATCTCTTCCTGCATCCCAGCTGAACGTGAACCACGATGCTTGTTATTAAAGTGGGACTTTCTAGTCTCCTGCCACAGAAAATTGTTTTTTGCAGGGGTTTCAATGGAAGTAAATAATGCACAAACGATGCACATACACACAACACATGATACAAAAATTATTTTGGATAAATCTGGCTATAAAAGAACTATCACCAAAATCATGTACTAAGCAGAGTTGGAAAATAAACTTATTAGTGCCCTCTAGCGGACAAATGATGTAACTGTGACATATTGCTGTAGCTTGAACACGTCTTTCTGATTTCTTTTCAAACAATATTTTATTGAAGAAAAAACAGAAGCATGTTGTACAAAATGTATGTAGAAACGTATAGAAGAATATTAGAGTTTGCATTTTCAGGTTTTACAATATTTTTCCCCAACCCTGAACACCCTGCTTACAACCCATCCTGCAAGCCTCTAAGACAGGGAATAAAATAATTATTGTGGATAAAAAAAAAAGATAGAATAAAATATATATTAAATTTGGTATAAAATAGAAATGAAGAAAAAATAGGGGAAAAAGTAAGTATATGAATTAAAAACTAAAACGAAAATCAGTTAGTAATATTTGATTTGCGGTTGTGAAAATTTGAAGAGGGAGCAGGAAAGTAAAACTATAGTGAACATTACATACCAATTCCTAACCAGTATCCATCTTTTGCATTTCTGTACTTAGTTATTAACCACTGATAAACAGCATGAAATTCACTGATAATATCAACCATGCTTGTATATCCGTTGTTATGTAATGTAAGGTGAGTTTGATGAAGTTGAACAAAACTGTTTTGCACTGTTTTCACATTAGACCACCACAGTGTTTGTTTTCTACTCATCACATCGTCTCTACCTGACTCTCGTACCTTGCAGCTGCAGGTCAGTCAGACTGGGGTTGAGCGTGTCGATGTCATAACCGGCGTCTCCCTCCAACAGGAAGTCCTGCATGCTCCTGGGCCCAAAACTGTACTCAGCCTGTAGAGTGTCATTGTAAACGGGTGTCATCTTACCAGCCATCGGGGAGTTCAGGCCCCCAGTGGCTGTTTGCGGTCCACAGGGTGAGTACAGGGCAAATGAGTTGCTGGGGGGAGCAGTGGCAGGTGGAAGGTAGCAGTGCTGCTGAGGATGAATATACTGTGAGTGGCGAATGGATAGGCAGGGTGGTGGGACATGGGCTGGGGCGCAAGATGACGAGGTGGCCTCTCTGGATAACAATGCCGCGCTGGGGTACGGTGGCAAAGACCTGAGCTTGTCTGGTCTCTCTCCCAGGAGACGATCAAGACATTCTGTGGAAAAAGTGTGTATTAAAAAGATTTGAATTAAATAAGATGCATTAGGAATTACCATCCAGCATCTTTTAGGGGCCCCACCTGGCCTCGCCATGCTCCTGCGAACAGTGATGGGGTCCTTGCGACGCCACTTGTGCAGCTCATCCTGCATCTTCTCCACCTTGGCTGGGTTGAGAGCCCACAGACAGCCTTTACGGGACGAGTTCCCGTTTTTGTTCTCCACCTTCACAAAGCACTTGTTCAGGGAGAGGTTGTGTCGCACAGAGTTCTTCCATCCGTCAGGAGCTGTCTGAAAACAGGAATGGTTGGATAAAGGCAGAAGACAAAGGGAAAGACAAGGTTTAAAGCAGCTGTTCTTAAGCTTTATATCAGACTACTTCAGGGGAAAAGAGCAAAAGCAATGAGCACACATGATTATCTCAATCCAAACAATGATCAGTGGGACACTGGGCAGGTCTTTTTGGACATTTGTCAAACTATTGCAACTATTGGGTCATAAATTTAAACCAAACTTCTACATAATAGTAAAAAGTTGTCTGGGCATTTGACTTCAAATTTCTAATGCCAACGTCATGGTGTCAAAAGAGGATCACTCAAATCTTTTCCAAAATCAACCTCATGGTGCCACTACAGGAAGAGTCAGGGGATCAACAAAGTCAGACAGATTCACCCTCTGGGGAGCATGAATGTGTGCACAAAATATCACAGCAAGTCATGTAGTAATTGTTAAGATATTTTAGTCTGGACCGAAGTGATGGACCGACCGACAGACTGACATTAGAATCCCTTAAATTAATTACAGTTTCACAGAGGGATCAAAAAATTTGCTTACACTTTTAAAATATGTATCACACTTACATACCCTATATACCTTATCTTGTCATTTTAAAAACTTGGCAACTTGTTTAAATGGTGTGAGTGCTGTTACAAATCACTGAAATCCATTTAAAGAAACCAAGACACCAGGCCCTCCATAGAGTGAGCTATAACTTACTATAATGTTTGTTATCTGCACGCCAAAGTAAGTGTCTACTGAAATGAACTCTTTACCTCTGAAATGAGCTCCTCAGTTGTCAACTATTTTGGTATTAAGAAAGTATTTAGGTGCATCTCTAAAATCACAGCTTTGGCAAAATACCTCGACTTTCCTGGGTGTATCACTAATCATCTGCCTCATTTATTTTCTGGCCCTGCAGCCTGTGTTTAATGTGACAGGCAGGTGTTTGGAAAGCAGCCATCTATAGAGCGCCTTCTTTAATATGAATGGCAGCCAGTCTTTGAGCTCTTTCCAAAAGTGAGTCTGAACTTATTTGATTTGTAGATACGTGGAATCCTTTGAAAAATGTACGTGATGACCCAAATAGAGGTGCAACCCTGCAGCTGGCTTATTTAATCAATATCAAAGCAGAGGAATTTATAGCACGTGTTTTGATCTACCTTGTCAAGAATATTATATAATTGGGAAATCTCTTCTATTCCCGGCATATCCACACAAACTGCCAACAAGCAAACACATAAAAAACACTGTTGATATTAAACAAATACACACGCCTCCTCATTTCACTCCTCATGCCAGCCTCATGCCTCGACAGGTTACTATCCAGCTGGTCCATGGCCACCGAGCTGCAGGTGTAGCACGCCGCTTTCTGCAGTGCGTCATTACCCATAAATGTCACAGCTCACAGCCCAGTGAGAAAAAGATCAATAAATCAAGACAAAATGCTTCAACAGGTCAACTTATTTCAAAATAACCTGCATGGGAAAATGAAGCTCCAATTTTACCCACATCCACCCGCGACTAAAAAGACTGATCTAAACCAAATCAGCATTTGCTGGCGATGTTATGAGCAGCATAAAAGTTGATTTAAGCCATTTGGCAGATTTCAAGATACAGCAGAACAAATTATCAACAAATCACACTTTTGTAAATATTTGCAATTGTATTTTTTTTTTCAATGGGTTAAATTCAGCATGTGATATAGAAAACATAAATTGCGATACCTTGAAATAGGGGAAGTGTTCAGTCATGAAGCTGTAGATCTCACTGACTGGCAGGCTTCCCGTTTTGCTGTTCTTCAGAGCCATGAAGATCAAGATGCTGCAGTCATGAAGGAAACATTTTTTCACATTACCGTTTTTTATTTTAATGACAGGTGTGGCGCAAACAAAGCACTCAAATTGAAGGTGCTCCACCCGTATTTACTGGCATTGCCTTATTTTTCTGGCAAAAACAAATGCCATCAGACTAATTTGAAGACATTAATCAGATAAGAATTTCACACATTGTTGTTTTCATTGTGATTATAGGCATAAGACTACTGGATCTGCAGGACACACTTCTGCCTTCACATTTACTGATTTATCATCAGTATATTTCTTTCTATNAACCTGCCTGTGCCAGTAATTTAATACTATGAAGCAACATGTTTGTCACTGCAAGAGTCCATTTCAATTAGATTCCGGTTTCAGAACAATTCTCGTCATTTTCTTTAATAAAAAAATATTCCATGTAAGATAAAATGAAAATCAATTCCATACATTATGCCATCAGAAACAGTGATTTATGAGTGTCTTTTGAAAAGTCAGGGGAAAACATTCAGAGTCCCCGAGGCAGCAAGATTTATCACTGACTTCGCTTTCTGGCTCAGGGTGAGGCAATATAAATTCAGCAATTACTTTGCCCTTCCCAGGGATACTGCATTTCATAATAAAAATGTGCAGCTGTCTCCCCAAATGAATGTTCTCAGTATGTTCTATTCACAATTACCATTCCATCACCAATTCAGGTCCTTTATTAAAAAGCAGGTTCAAAAATGTTCCGTGTAGGTGGTAAAGTTTTCCAGGGGGTATGATAATTGCAGATGATTATGCACCATATTGGTTCACATCTCATTAACAGTTCTTGCAGATGGTCTGTAACCTGAGACGTACGAATACTAAAACTAAAGCGGAGGTTTTGAGCAGAAAATGTACTGCAGCAGGAGACATTCTGCTCGTCTGTGATCTACTCAAAAGTCACAGAACACACACAGGGACGGGACTGGATTAGACAAGTAAGACAGAGATTATTGTGATATAAAGATCTTATCTTACCTCTGATAACAGACATCCATCACACCGCCATTAACTTCCATTATTGTCAGAGTCAATATAACAAGAGTTTTTCCTTCGGCTGTCTTTCGTTCTTTTCCAGAAGAATGGTCGCTAGATTAAACAACGTTTTTCTGACCTCTGTGTACTTTCGTTTCACCATCTTAAAATCCCTTTGGCTCCAGGCCTTCACATACAGCGGGTATACGGACCACTGCCAAAGAGCTCAATGAAATGTTTTCACTCAGTTTTCTATAATTGAGTTCCCTTACCTTCAATCCTTTTGCCTTTCTCCTACATTGACCCTATGAAGGGATTTGCCTTCTGTCCTCTTGGTTCTATTTAAATCAATTGGGGACCCAGTGGTCCTAATCCTATGGATGGCAATGAGAGTTGAGCCCATCATTAAACGTAACTATCTCAATCAAAAACTACAGTGAACCTGCAGCATCTCAATTCCAAAGATTTATTTTCTTGGAAGCTGAATACTCTGTTGCTGACAGGCAACAGAAATTATTTTGAGTTACAGTATTTTCAGAATTGCATGTAGTACAGTGTGTTTAATTTATTCCTAGTAACCAGCTGAGACAGTAGGGATGATTACTGCTCTCACACACACACTCTCTAGCCTTCTTATATGTGGGCTTTCCACCATGGTTATTTTACTGTATAATGGCCTAAAATCTGCCCAAAATAGTCTACAGAGACACATTAGTGTGCAAACATAAAAACAAAATCATTTGTGTTTTTTTATGTTGGTTAAAGTTTATTACATTAGGATAGTGTAACAGTGTTTATTACAGATGCAACAAGAACTTACAATATCAATATATTTTGCCTCAATATACTTCCCTCTGCAAATCAGACTGGCATCTACTTAAATAAACACTTGTTTTTAAATATCACATGTGGTGGGTGAAAAAATATTAATCTTTTATATAAATGATCATCAAGTTCTGATCTGCTTTGTTGACTGTCCAGGAGATGATTTACTGTACCTAATAAACTGAAATCAGTTGAGTCAAAGCATAAACAAAAAAGGTGCTGCACTGTTTTATGAAGAGCTTCACAATGTGTGGATAAAAGAGTACGAGCTGCATGGAAGAACCTGTGTCAGCACTCAAGGACAGGCCTCTGTGCACATCAGGCTGTACAGGCTGGAGCATTCAGGGGAGCTATAAATAAAAACACAGAGTCACCTGCCAGCCCAGTCCTCCACTGGTGGAATCCTCATAAATAAGCAGACATTGTTCATCTCCTCCAGCTGCTCCCCGTTTTTCCATTTCCCTGAGTTTTTGTTCAAGGAGCTTCGGTGACATTAGCCCAACTGGGAAAGGTGTTCAGCTGGAACATCGCCACACCCCACGTGTTAATGGCTATGTTGATGGTTGCGACTCCAAAAATGTTCAGCATGAATCCGGCTTTGGCCTTGAACAAACAGAAAAATAACACAACATAAGTACATTTTTGGACTACTATGCAGTCATACATTGCATTTGCTGCTCAGTCTGATCTCACTAATATTCTATTATTATTCAGGAGATTGTGTGTGTGTGTACAGATAGATAACAATGATCAGATAAAAGGATTAATATAAGATGCTTATCTAAAAACTGGACACGAGCCTTTGTCTGAAACACTGTGTGCATGTCGACATGCTCACTTACAGGGTCTCTCTCTTTTCTTACCATGTCTATGACTTTAAGGTTGCCGTAGGAGAAGGCGATGGCGTTGGGTGGGGTGGCTACAGGCAGCATGAAAGCCAGCGAGGCAGCGATGGTGCAGGGCAACATGACGTAAAGTGGGTGTATCTTGATGGCAGTGGCCTGGATAAACAAAGATTAAAAGGACATTCTCACACATGCTAAACAGGGAAGGCTATGGACAGTTTTTCACACAGGAGCCAAGTTATCATGGTTCATTAGCAAGCAAACAAATGAATATATAAATGCTTTCATAAATAACCTATCATCAGACTGAAAGACCTCGATATAGATGTTGAATAAATGAGATCTGACATTCCTGTTGCAAATGATAAACAGCTAAAAGGCAGACTGGATTTTAAAAGAAGTTAATGTGTAGCCCCATTTTTACAGGATTGCTTTTCAGGAATTACTTAACATTGCATAGCTTTATTTTTCTGGATGCATGAAAGTGAGAGATTTAAAAAAAAAAAAAAAAAAAAAAACTACAACTCTCATATCTGTGGGTTAAGTGTTGGTCTAGAGCCAAGAGTGATTATCTTAGTTAAGCATAAATACTGGAAGCAGAGGGAAACAGCTCAGAAAAAGCTCACTAATTAACACACTTTAGCTCATTTGTTTGCAACTCATATACAGGAATATATACATAAGAATATATTTTACATTGCTATTTCTTGAGGAACAACAGTTTATCCATCCACCTTGACCTTGGCTGTCATTTGTGAATGAGCATATTAACCAAAATATCACACGATTCCTTTAAAAGATTGAGATGGTATTATGTTGGGTCTCACCATGGAGGCCAGTATGGGCAGAAAGAGAGTGGTGGTGGCCGTGTTGCTGGAGCACTCGGTGAACATGGCCACCAGCAGACACAGCAGGATGGAGATGGCAAAAGGAGGGATGTTCTGCAGCGGTATGAGACACTCTCCCAGCCACAGAGAAAGTCCAGATTTCTTAATGTGAGGTGGGTAAACACACATTAGCGCAAAAAAAAAAAAATTTATGGAAATGACTACAGAAAAATGTGGGCTTGGTGATCAGCTGCATTACCTCACTTGCGTGGGCCAAAGCAAAACCTCCTCCCAGAAGCAAGATGATGTTCCAAGGCATCTTTTCGTGGACGATGTCCCAGCTAAGCAGAGGTACAGGAGCTTCAGCAGGAGCACCTATTAGAACAAGGAGACAAGGAAGGAAAGGAAATCTTTGGAGCTGACAGTTTACTTTCAGCTCTCACGTGTCTCTAGGTATCTGGTCAGCAACAGTCACTGTTAGTCATAAGAGTCATAAATGCTATATCCAGCCAAACTGCAGAAAAACATAGTCTTTATTTTCTGATGACAGATAAGATGCTGCGACAATATGACACTGTGATAAGCCATCAAAATTATCATAAAAATGTGATGTTGCAATTGGATTCCTACTTTTAAACAAATGTTCACTTTTTGTCGGTGAGAAATGAACTTTGGCACTGCGAAGTCATGCCTTTTAAACTACAGGTGTGTTAAACACTGTGTCCACTTTTCTGTGTACAAAACACACTGCTTCTCCACTTTTTGAGGAGTCGCAAAAACCTTTGTTGCTTATAGGCAGGAGCAGGACATGCTTAACTGAAGTTACCACGGGAGAAAAAAAAAATCATTGATACAAAAGTAATTTGTCTAAGGAAGAGTACAGCATGAACTGTTGTACAGGCTTGACCTTGGCGCTATCAGGCTACAACTCAGGAAGGAGTCGGGATAACGTTTACTAGAAAACACTGAATCAGCGAGATTGTCAAGGGCAGTAAAAGTTATTGACTGTATCTTTTTTCTGTTATAGTACACAGATACAGAGGACAGACGTGACTATAAAACTGCACTCCTATCTTCATGTGACGGACCTGCTAGAACATGCCGCAAACATAAACGTGGTGCAGCGGCGAATGAACACTTTCCATTGTGCCGTTGTGCACAGATGCAGGGAAAAAACGGATCAAGTTCTGCCTTCTTGTTTCAACATATTGTATAGAGTCTTATTCCTCTTAAAGTGTACTGATTGATGTATTTTTTTTATCAATGTTGCTGGAGCTCAAAATGTGATTTTCAAAAGCTGCGCAGTCAATTTGTTTCGACAGCTTTTTAAATACTAGAAAAGCACTCAGAGAGCGCAGACCTCCGCCAAGCAGCACAGTCCCCCCAGCTTATTGTGACTTACACCTATTTACACCATCTATTTCAATGGATTCCTGGACCATAGCAACGTACCCTCAGCAACTGGAATCACATCGATAATTTTATAGTTATGTGCGGAAATCTACATTTATATAGTTGTAATTAGTACATTTTGTAGAAACTATCATGGCCATGTCCTGTATTTTTTTTTGCAAGCAATCTGGGTATTTTTCATGGAGTTATATACACCTTTGTTGAAAATGCCCCGATCTCGCAATGATAAAGAATAATTTGTTCCTTGTCCCAGAAAGGACATTTCCTGAAAATTTCATCAAAATCTGTCCATAACTTTTTGAGTTATGTTGCAAACAGACAAACAAACCAATGCCAACAAAAACATAACCTCCTTGGCGGAGGTAATAAGACGTAGATACCAATGTATATGTTGGCAAAACTGTCAGAAACATGCCGGCTGACCTACCGTCCCTGGACTTCCCAAAGCATCTCGACAAATTGGATGGGATGCAGAAGAAGAGTGCTGACATTAATATGGCCACTGTACCATCTGTGACATACCTGATGAGAAAACACATTTAAAATATCAGCATTTTCTACTGTACTACCTCTGTTAACCTCCTGAATAAACACAAAGACTGGACACAGAATTACAGGGTCAGGCCCATTCAAACATGAGTACTCACGGTTTGTCTTGGTTGAAGAGCACAGTGGCCCAGCCAGGAATGAACCCAGGCTCTCTGGTGAACCACAGAAGAACCAGCAATACGAAGATAGTCAGCACACAGGCCTCAGCGAAGCTCATCCGGCCCAACTTTTTGTACTCGTCTTTGATGACCTGGTATGCCTCCTTGTCATCCTCATGGTTTGTGCCACATCCAAAGGACTTTTTCAAGCTGGAACAGAACAATGCAAAAAAATAAATCTCTTGTTTTTATGATGCAGATGCTTTGGTAGTAATTAAATGCTAGAACAGGGAATGACTTACTTGAAGCCCAAAAACATAAACTGTAGCCACAACCAAGACAGGGCCAGCATTAGCACCATGTTGGGGAATGCAAAGCCAAACCAGCTCGCAAAGTTGATCGTGCCCCCGTTTTCGGGGAAGAGTCTGTTGACGATAAAAAGAGATTAGAGGTCAAACATGTGGCTGGAGTCGCTTGTGAGATTGACAAGTCTGCAGGCGTCAACAAGTTACAAGCATTATTTTGTTTTTTTACAAAATGTGTGTAATTCTTGTTTTGGTGATCACTCATCAGTTAGTAGCCACACTTTCTTAATCATTTCATTGCCAGATCTACTTCGCATGGCTGTAAAATGAAGGGCACTTGACACATTGACTTTCACATCCAAATACGAACTGAATAAGACTAGATACTTGTTTAAAACTTGCTTAGCCTGGACTTTCACTCTAGTAGAAGGTGTGGTGAGCGCTGATGCGGCCACATGGCTAAAATGCAACGTGTGAGTAAATACGTATCAAAATGATGAAAAATAAAAAAACATTTTCCTAAAGAAAAACCCTTCTGTAGTTAAAATAGACTTTTAGTGGATAGAAGTCAATCTGGCCCAACCAGACAAAGAGTGAAGATAATGATATGATACTTGCTGCTGGAACTGTATTGTCACTTTGTCATAACACTAAGTCACTTTGGATCTGCCATTTGAACCTCAGTTGTACATACCTCTTCTTACATAGATAGATATATATATTCATTATGCGGTTAATCATTATCTCTCATTTTGCAATATTTACAGTTGCTGCTTTACTGACGGAACTATCCTGCACTATCTACCTCATATTCTCATATTGTACCACCTACATTTGCTGCTGTTTTGTAAACTGATGATTGTCACTTTATCGTCACTAAGCCACTTTGGGTTCCACTTGTGCTTTGTTGTTACTTATATACTAAGCTGTATATACCTTTTTTATATAGTTTTTTATACTTTATACTTCTACCTGATTGTATACTTGTGTTGCTGCAACACCCGAATTTCCCCTACGGGGGATCAATAAAGAATTATCTTATCTTATCTTATATAACTGGGTAATATATATGAGTTGGTTTCCACACATTGGGTCTAGTCAGATGAATCTGCATCCAGGCATCATATGTGTGTGTATGTGCTGTGTGTGTATTTGCACATATGCAGGCCATACTCATCAATCTGGCCTTTCAGGATAACGTTGGGTGTGGTTCCAGTGAGGGTGGCCGTTCCACCAATACTGGCAGCGTAGCAAACGCACAGGCTCATGCCTTTCATCAGCTCCGCATATTTCTGCTCCCTCTTCAGTCTACGCTCCTCCGCCTCTGGACTCCTGTCAAAAACCTCTGCAGGGACAGAGAGGACATCTTCAGCACTGGAAAAAAAACTGCTTCGTCTGAAATGTCTTGGATGTAACATGAATTTATTTTCCACACTTTTTTTTTTAACCCTAACCCTAACCCTTTTTCCAATTTTTATAATTGTTCATTTCTGTGACAACAAATTTGCTATTGGAACCACAGCAAGAATACATTTGGCCTGTACTGTGGCACTTTGTTCCTCTACTTTTATGTTGGGTTTGACTTTTTATCATCCTTTCCTAAGCTAGGCTGTAGCTTTAAAGACAAAGTTTAAAAAACACCTACTTGAAGTAACGTCATTTTCCTCCATGTCTTTGCTGTCACCATCTTTATCTGCATCTGCAAAACAACAACAATTAAACCACAAAACAGTAAAATAACAACGGTTTTAAAAAAAAAAAAAAAAAGAAAAGGTTAACAAAGACTGTCTCACACACACACACACCCATGTTGATGCTGCTGTCCTTTGATTGGAGCTCCTTGTCGTTGCTTTCTTTGGTGTCACCCATCTCAAATGACTCATTTTCCACACCATCCTTTGCAGCGGCCAGTCTGTATTCCCTCTCTTCAGCATTGGCCTCTGTGTCACACAGCTGCTGCAGCACGGCGTTGGCGATGGGCAGCATCATGGCTGTGGCCGCCGTGTTACTGATCCACATGGACAGGAAGGCTGTGGTGGTCATGAAACCGATCATCAGGCTGGAGAGGACGCAAGACAAATGATTAGATAGAGGGATGAATTTTGAAGAAAGCATTTAAAGCGATTAAAGTGACAACTATTATGGCCAAATATATTACACACTTGTGTCTCATTCCAAAACTATGAGCAATATCAGCTATAGATCACAAGTATAACCCTGATTCCAAAAAAGCTGTGTAAAACATACATAAAATAAAACGTGATAATTTGCTCATCCTTTCTGACAAATACTCAATTGAAAACAAAGACAATATATTGAATGCTTGACCTCATCAACTTCATTGATTTTTGTAATCTGATCGGCTCTTTGTAATCGGCTTATCCTGAATTTGATGGCAGCAACATGTTTCAAAGAAGTTGGGACAGGAGCAACAAAAGACTGTGAAAGTTGTGGACTGATCCAGAAACACCTGTTTGGATCATTCTACAGGTAAACAGGTTCATTGGTAACAGGTGATAGTATCACGATTGGGTATGAAAGGTTCATCCTGGAAAGAAAGTCGTTCACAAGCGAGGATGGAGAGAGGTTCAACACTTTGTCAAACACATGGTTGTAGAAAGGAGATTAATACATGGGCTCAGGAACGCTTAAAATCATAGTTAACACAGATAATTTGCAATTTAATTCATGTTTTACGCAGTGCTGCAACATTTTTGGAATCAGGGTTATACACAGAGGGAGGTGGACAGGGGTATCCACATACTTTCTATTGCAGCTGAAGTATGTGTATGCATGCAAAGAGTAAAGGTTCTTACAGAGATGGCTTCACACCCACAACAAGCAACACTAGAATGGCAATCCTCCTGTGAAGGTTCCAGTGCTCAACAGCAATGGCCACCAGCAGCCCACCAATAAAGAGCATGTTGGAGTCTTTCAGGTACTGGATACAAACCTAGGTGAGGAAAGAAAAAAGAGTAAAGAGTAGGAAGGAGTAAAGAAATCCAGTAACACTTTATTTGACGCCTATCTCTATAACGCATTATAAATGTATTTATCACTTGTATAATGCATTATAATCACTGGTATAATGCATTATAATGTGATTATAAGTTACTCTATCAGTAAGTTTATCAACGTAGCCACTCACTGTGAATGTTATAATTGAGATATGAGTTCCAGCTGATGACCAGCTTGTAATGTGTTATATCAGCCTATACCTGAGCAGTTTCATCACTTTACTTGAAGCGCCCAATGAGCATTTAGAGTAACTTATAATCACATTATAATGCATTATACCAGTGATTATAATGCATTATAAAGAGTTTTAATATATGACAACTATGATAATTATAATACCCTTTGATCCTTGCAACAAAAATCAGTTAGCAAGGGATCAGCAATCATGAAGTATTATAATACTTGACCTTATAAGCCATTATAAAATGCTCTATAATGTGTTATGCTCATTGTTATAAAGCCTTATGATGATTTATGAGTGTTTATAATGATAGTTATACACGTTTATAAACATATCATAAATATATGTATAATGCATTATCTATGTGGGAATTGTCAGTGAGTTGCCAACAGTTAGAATGTATTATAATACCTGACCTTATAAGTGATGATAAAATGCTTTATAGTGTGTTATTATTGCTATAAAGCATTATGATCATTTATGGGTGTTTATAACTATAGTTACACAGTGCTATAATGTCAGTATAATGCATTATAAATACATTTATAATGCGTTATAGAGATAGGCGTCAAATAAAGTGTTACCAGAAATCCAAATTGCTTCATGTAGGAGCATAAATGTGATTCCTAGAGGTGACCGGTTAAAATGTGTGTAGAGGGTATATAGTTGGAAATACCTCGCCTGACTCCATGATGTTCATCATGGGGAAGAGAACAACAGGCAGCAGGGCGGTCACAGCCAGAGGGATACACTCCGTGCACCAGTACAGGGCCATGAGGATTATTGCATAGCCACATTTTGCCTCCTGTAACAACAGACAAGAACTGTGTTGCTTAACAGTACACATGTAACACATGCCAAAATTGGTTGATGCTCTTGACACGTGTATGAGCGATTGACACTTGAGAAAGAGAAGAAGAGGTGACGCGTGTTGAAGCCTGTGAGGGAACTACAACACAGCAGAATTCTATGTTGGCAAACCTACCGAAGTTCAGTTAGTCTGGTTTGCATTTCTCTGATAACTGATGCTTTTATAACTAGAAGACGCTACGTTTCCTGTAGAGAATCCATGTGTGCTCACTACTGACATTTTGAAGTTGAAACATTTGTAGACAGTCATTAAAAACTGCATAACACACTTCTGTGTAACACAAAGTGAACTCTTCTGTTTTAGTCTGTGGAGCTGTCTGGAATTTCTGAGACTTTGAAGCACGGCTGTCTAATTTCACACTAATGTCTTGTATGAGCCACTAATTGCTTGTAATTAAGGGTGATTACCAAAATAACTGCTGACAAAATGTCTTTTCTTAATTGTCTGACTTATGTTTAATGATACTTGCCTGTGTTTAATTTCATTTTTTCTTCGCTGAATGTTCTATTTATATTCATGAACTCTGTTACAGAACAGAAGTGTATTACTATCATTTTATCATATTTATTTTTATTATTACTATTATTCCAATTATTTTTTTGTGTGTGTTCACATATACAGGGTGTTATGCTGGACAAAACATGACCAGCTGAACAAGATCAATCAAGCAATCAATCAAGCAGCAAGTGCTTATCTCCATTAAAATTGACTAAAAATTCATTGTGATGAGCTGAAAGAGATTGTTGTCTTTGGTTTAATGGGACTGATTCAGCCCCTGAACATGATCCCACTTTTCAATTTATCATGGTCAAAGATTACATGGTACAAAGGGTCACTGACGGAGGCCTTTCCTGGACATGGACGAGACAATGTAAAGCAGTAAAATGAATGTGCTTTCAGACTTTGATCCTTTTTTGATTATCAGAGGTTACCTCTTTCATTTTGTTGCAGCGGTTTCACAAAAAAAAAAATGGCTGCAGATTTGGATGCAGTGCTGTTGGAACTTTATCTCTTCTCAAATATGCTTTGTGGATTAAAGAAATAATTTGGGGGGGGGATAGAAATAGATTATCATTTGATTCAAAACCCACAGTGAAATGACCTGTCAAGTGACTAAATAATGAGGTTCCTAATGAGCCTCTGATCTCCTCTTCAGTGGTAAAGGGACATTTTCATTCACTTTCATTACTTCAGTCACAGGCAGCACAATCAGCCTGTATTTGCCTCATTAACTTCTTAACACATCACTACAAAAACAATTAATCATATATGTCCTATTCAAATTACACCTCTCTCCTAGAAATTACATAGTAGTAGTAGTAGCAGTCTCCTTATATAATGGTCAGGCAAGGGTCAAGAAAAAAAAATATGAGGTCAGGCCGAACTAGGCCTTTGCAACTGAACTTGACATTTATTATCATCAGCAAGAGTTGAAGGTTGAGTATAAGAACCAGCTTCTTCAGTCAGTTCTCCTTAATACTGGTTTCCTCTGTTTTTAGAGGGCACCATGCAACCACCTGCCTAATGTTGTGGTGTAGTTTGGACTCTGGTTGGGGTTTTAGAGACTTTACCTGTTAGTGATGGATGACGTGGTATCAAGTGTTGTGTATAATGAACTTGAGGTAGTTCCTAACAGGTTTTGCTATCAGGACAAACACCAAAAGGTTACAGGTCAGATATGATAAAACAACTGACAAGTCCTTGCATCATATCGGTTCTTTGATGTTTGACCTGTAGCTGTGTGTTTGCGTATAGGCAGGGAAAGACGTCTCATCTAATCTGAGCTGGATGAGCTCCCAGATAAACCCCTTTAACCATAAATGTGCGGTGAGGGTGATCTCTGACAGAAACACCATGACACCATGTGTCATAATATGTTTCAGCTCTTACTTCTTTAGCAGCTGAGATGCAGCTTTTCATGCAGCCACCTCAGGAGATTAACAAGTGTTGGAGATTTGTATGCTACACACACATATCTGCCATCCCATATAAGGCCAATTTAAGTCAAATTCCTCAGCTTCCCATCAGTTGCTCTGCAGATGATTACTATAATGCACCATGTGGTAGCAGTGATGTAGAGAAAACTCTGCACTCAGCCTTTTAATGTATGCACATATTGGACATTGGTCTACAGCTAAATTTGTGGCTAACATTTTTGGGAGAGCTGTGTTATTAAATTACACAGTATCTCAAATAGCAACAATGCAATTCAGCACAAAAACTGCATTTCAAGAATCCATCCCTATTCAGCAGGTCTGAAATTTAAAACATGTCTGCAACAGGTGAACACACACATTCATTTTCTTACCGAGGTCTGGCTGATCAGCGGCAGAGGCAGAAGCAAAAGAGGTGTCAGGACTATCACAAAGTAATTCCTTAACCTCCACAGCCATCTAAGAAATCCAGCCATGATGCCCAAGGTGTGATGGACATGCAAGGTATTGAAAAATCAGAGGAAAACAAATATCGAGTGACACTGCAGTACTATCTAAGAGACAGTGGCAGACAAAGGCACAGTATATATAGTGGTGTATACAGAGTGTCACCCTGAAAAAAAGATTGAAAATTAACTTAAATGAGGGTCCTATAGGGTGTGTTTCCATATGTTTAGAGGAAGGCAGATAAGGTACGCAACCAGGAGCAATTATCTACAGAAAAACTTATCTTTTTGATATTGGCTGTAAGATGTAACGGCTGTTTTGTCTGCGTCAGGTGTAAAGGATCAAAACTGTGACTATTAATAGGTCTATGACACATCTACCACATTCATACTGATTTCCCACATATGGCCAATTGATGTAAGGCCAATTGATGTAAGAATGAAGCTTAATAACTGTTGGTCAAAGTGAGCAAGGTACATTGCACCAGTTCATGAAATGGACTGTCAGGTCTCGTGATGATCAAACCCAAAATAAATCAGATAAAATCATAACCCCTAAATTTGACTAATAGGAACTACAAAGTGATAAGTGTGCTGTCCACAAAAACAAATCCATCAAACAAGAGTTAAAAGGTCTCGCAAATAAGTCATGTGGGCGTAACTTATGAAAAACAATGTTGTGATTCCTACGAAAAGCCTCCCAGAGAGGTTGAAATGTGAACAAACCAGATCATCCGCCTATTGTGTGCATGTGTCTGTAAAATGAAGTGATGAAAGTGTTTTGCAGGAGAGAGTGATGATTGATGTTTTATTGCCTGAGGCAACCCTGAGTTTGTATTTAATTACGGGCAAAGTCTAGTTACTGCACGGCAGAAAAAGACAAACAGAGTACACAAATCCTATTACAGATTCAAAAAGACAAGGAAATACATGATAAAAGATTACAGAGGGCATATCGAGACAGTGTCACAAAATGCTATTTAAAGGTAATATCACCATTTAAAAAAAAATAAAAAATGAGCAATAAGCGTGTGTTTACTTGGGTGGGATCATGTGTTGTGAGACATAAACCCTGTTTCAGGTCACAGAGTTTGATATTAATAAGGAGCAAGAAGTTCATTCAGACCGTACACAAAGACACGCTGTACCACTCTAACATTTTGTTGCACAAACTTCCCTGATTAATCATTTATTTGCAACACTTTAGACTTAACATTTGTCATTTTGTGACCTTGGAATAAATGTCCTGTTTGCTTTTAGAGTGGTTTTATAATAAGTGGGAAGTAGAAGTGTTATTTTTTTGGCCACTTTTGCAGCCACTTTAAATAAATTATATTTCAGGAAACACATACAAATACATCATAAAAGGTGAAACAATAAACTCTAAAATCTGCAAATGGAATATTTCTAAAATATGTGCAGTATATTTCAAGTTAAACAGATAAAATATAGTGTTCCTTTTCCCACCTTTTAAGCATAAGATTAAAATATAAAAGGGTCTCAGGAGGGAGGCTCCTATGTCTTTTGCCTTATGTGCAAAACACCCTACACAGTAACACATGGATATATTTTCATCTGGCCAAGAAGACAATGCCCTGTAAAAACATAATCATCAAAGACAAAACAGTAACCAGATTTATAGCAATTATCCTGGTTTGCCCCTAAGTGCCCTGTTTGCTACTGACATCTCGTCAGAGGGATAGCTGGCTCACCATCAACACTGTTGACCTCAAGAATCTTTCTATCACTCATTACAGAAAAGATGGAAATGTGTGGTTGACTAATTTGTTTTCTATAATTCTTTAGTATATATGTGAAAGTGATGAAAGTACCTTTTTTGTCCCCCAGCCGTTTCATGTTAAATCCCACCTATGAAGCAAGCAGAAAAACATTTTGAAGTCTTGTTTATTGTCATAGCAATTTAGATTTAATAATGCAATCATTTTACAAACATACAAAAACAGTCTATAACCTTCAATAATCTACCTCAGCATACACAGAAAGATGCTTTATGCCTATAAAAAGACATGTTCTTTCAGTCCTCCAATTTTTCTTAAATCCTAAATAATTAAAATTGAAGGAAAAACTAATAATGATAATTTCAAATTATTTCTCCGGTGCATTGTGCACAGCAAGCAAAGCAAATTGCAAAACACACATCACCTATGATGAGGGAAATATAAACAGGTCATGAGATCTATGAAGATCCTTTGATCAATCAGACAGACAAACTCGGCTACTAACTGGATGATAAGTACATTCCTGCCGAGCATTACAAAGTACTGATGCATTGTTCTGTAATTCTTTCTGTCAAACTGACCTGAACAAAGTAGGAGGGTGTGTTCAGGTTGGCAGTTCAAGTTGCAGCCGCTGGATTGTAGGAAGCAGACAGAAAAAATGTTAGACTTCAAAGGAAATAACTCAATAATCAGATTCTAAAGGTTGTAGTGTTAGTTGTAATCTGCAAATATACTTTACTCTAAAATTACTTTCAAAAACAATTTTAAATTAATTTTTCATTAACACCTCATTAGAGTTAGTTATGAATTATCAATAGAAAAGCTTAGTTTAGTTTTTAAAAAAGGTCACTTAGTATCTTTAATAAATTTACAAAATTAACTAACAGACTAGTTCAATTTAGTCAACATTAATGTGCTCAAAGAGATAATCTCTGTCCCTAGTTGTCTTCTCTGCTGCCACCTTGTTGCCTGTCTTATGTCTGTCCTCTGCTACTCTCCTGTCCTTCATATAATATGAAGGGTATTTATCAAATCATATTAGTTTTATTAGATATAAGTTATGTCATTTTATTATATTTTTAGGTCGTCTTTTTCATTTCTGACCAGGGACGACAAATGTAAAACATGACTCCCCGCCTTTTTTGCTCACAATTAATCACCTCTATGGATCAAGTAACTTCCATAAACTCACATAAGTAAAGTCCAGAAGAAGTTAAATTTCATGTTTAACTATGTAAACTATAAACTATATTTAAGATGAATATCAATTAAACTTACAAGTAGTTTGTAGCAAGGATGTTGACAATGTGTTTGCGTGAATGTTGGGCTTTTTTAGAAACTGCTGGAAGTTATACAGTTAAAAAAAAAAACTTGGTGGATATGAAACAAGCAGGTTCAGGTGTTTTGAAAGTCATTTATACCTGCATGTCAGGAAATAAAGGTGTCTATTGTAGGAACCAACTTTTAATGCTCACAGCAATTGTTAATATAAATAGAAAGTTAAATCTACTCTTATAGACTAAAGTGTTTGTCCATTAGTCTTGATAAAAACTGTCATTCACCTCTTTGTGCACACGGGGTCGCTGAGATCCTGCTTTAACCTGAATCTTTATCGCTTCCTTTATTTTGCTGAGCTGGCAGAAAATAAGTTACCTAAGAAGCAGAAACTCTAACCTGCTGCTTTATCTGTGTACGTTACCTTTAAACTCGTTCTATTTCACCCATCAAAAGAAACAAGCAGCGTAAGCAAACTAGCGTTAGCATGATTAGCTAGTTAGCCACACAGCTAACTAGCAGCTACAGAAACAAGAAGAGAGCAAGTTAATGTCTCACTTGTCTTCAGATATTTTGAGTGCACAGTAAGCACCGGGGACACGGCTCATGTTTACGGTTCTGTCGGTTCATCATGGACGAGTCAGACACCGCTGCCATCCTCCCCGGAGACGTGCTCGCATCCCCGGTGGAAGAAGAGTCGACCGGCGGCTCTGTTGACCATAAACCGGAGGAGGCTGATGCCCCGTCCGCCGGCTCCGGAAAATCGCCGCTCACCTGCCCGCTGCCGGTGTCCGTGGAGCCGGTGTTGTTCCTGTCCATGTTCGCTCTGGTCCTGCAGACCCCTCTGTCTACTCAGTACCTGTGGGACCGCATCAGCGAGGACCTCGGCTACAACGGCTCCAAGAGGTCGGAGTGCGGCAACAGCTCCGTGCCGCCGGACCCTCTGCAGAAGGTAGACAGCAGGTCCTAACGGTCATTTACAGTCTGATATAATCATCATTACATTCATATTTTACAGTGCAACAAGTCTGCTGCTGTCGGACAAATCTGTAGGTTAATATAACCGTGGTTGTCAGCTGTTTACTCTCACATTTAAATGACTCCGTTGGTTAGCAAGTTAGCTCATAGCCACAGGTGATACATTATGCTAGTTAGCTTAATACAGAGCAGGTGAGGATCTGATCAGGGGGAACAACAATTCTCATAATAAAGTTTGTGATAGTCTGACGTAAAGGCATCACTCCACAAATAGGATGAACTAAATACTTATTGAAAAGGTTGCTGCAAACATTAAATATGTAAATGCACTGTCAAGATTAGTAATTACTTTGTTAAGTGCTTTAAACTGATTAATGTATGCAACACAGACACGTAATACACAGATGAATATTAAAGATACATGTAGTAAAACAAGATGACACTGTGCTACATTATAAGACACTAAATGTGCAACACACAACATTCAATATGCAGACAAGAAGCAACACATGTGGAATGTAGAATGCAACACATAAGTAAGACCACAATGAAAGACAGTAATGCAGTTAGAAGCATTTTTCCCCAAGAAATATGTTATGATCAGAAATGGAGATTCTAAGAGGCAGAATCATCTGTTTCTGAAACAGAGGTGAGTAGATTTTAAGCCTTTTGAGCAATCAAGGGAAGCTATTTTATAATCATTGTAGGAATCACTACAAATAGACTGAATTTTATTTATTGGTTTATTAACAGGAACAGTACCAAAGTGCAATGTGCTAAAACAAGTGTGTTACAATATAAGCTACTAAATGTGCAACACTACAACATACAACATACAGACAAAAAGCAACAGATAATAAATGCAATGGTAGATAGTTTTTTTTTTCCAATGGATGATTAAGTATAGAGATTCAAAGAGGCAAAACTATCTGTGCCTAAAATGCAGGTGCATAGATTAAAGCAAAGACATTTTAGAGCAAAGACATCGCAACATTTGACCAAGTAACAGTCTCTACAAAGAGGAACCGCTGTCACGAGTTGAAACTATGTAACAGGGATATGATGAGCATGCAGATTTCAGTCAGCAGTTTTCAGTATTCATCAGGACCCAGAGCACTAACAATTTGTTGCACACATCTAATTAGACACAAAATCATGGGGAATGTGATTATCGGTAGGGCAGGGACCAAGCAGGAACATCTTGAATATCTCTTACTGCCATCACTGTATCTAATGATAACAACTCCATCCTGTTTGCTGATGAATGACCAGATTCCACTCATTACTTCCTTTTTTGCAGGAGGTGGAAACCTTGACGGCCCACTGGAACCTGTACATTAGTCTTGGGGGCTTCACTGTAGGTGTGCTGGTGGTGCCTTTCCTGGGCTCATGGAGTGACCTCGCAGGTCGCAGACCTGTTCTTATCCTGCCCAACCTGGGCCTGGCCCTGCAAGCAGTGGTTTACTTAGTGGTGATGTACCTTAAGCTGCCTGTGGTTTACTTTTTAGTGGGTAGGCTACTTAGTGGCCTCTCAGGTGATTTCAATGCCGTCCTGGCCGGCTGCTTTTCATATGTGGCTGATGTCAGCGACAGAAGGTCTCGCACCTTCAGGGTGGCAATCTTGGAGGCTTGTCTGGGCCTTTCAGGGATGCTAGCCAGCATCATCGGAGGACAGTGGCGGCGGGCACAAGGGTAAGCAATGTGTGTTGTTGCACAATCACGTTAAAGTGGTATCATTCACACTAGTTCTCTTTGTTCAGAATCTGTATATTTGCTATCTGAATTGTTAATCATTACTGTTATATTTTTGTATTGTGTTTAGGTACATCAACCCATTCTGGCTGGTCCTGGCCTCTTACTTGGCTGCGGCTCTGTATGCTTACCTATTTGTCCGGGAGTCTGTCCGACCAGACCCAAGTGCAAAGCTCCTCACCCTTCGCCACCATAAAGCTGTCTGGCACCTCTTCTCAACAGGAGGCAGTACTAGTGAGGAGAGTAGTAGATCTCACAGATGCAAGCTGTGGCTTTACATGCTGTGTTTCTTTGTGGTGGTGGCCATACACTTTGGCAGCAGGGATTTGTATGTGCTGTATGAGCTCAGCTCACCGCTGTGCTGGGGGTCGGACCTCATTGGCTATGGATCAGCAGCTCAGCACCTGGCCTACCTGACCAGTCTGCTGGGGCTGAAGATCATGCAGAGATGTCTGGCAGATTCCTGGGTGGCTCTTGTGGGTCTGGCCTCCAACATCACTGGCCTGGTGGTCATCTCTATAGCTGACACCACTCAGCTCATGTTTACAGGTGAGAGAATGTGGAGCGAGTTAATGAACTCCACATGTTTTGAAACCAGTTAGACTGAGTGTTCGACACTATGGTTTTCTATCTAATAGAGTTTCTATTAGTAAACAAAAGTAAAGTCAGGACAGTACAAATGAGATGACTTCAGTGTCTAGTGGGGTCTATTACTCCACTGTTTAGCACAGGAGTATTTATTTAAGCATAATAAGGCATGTTTGACCTTCATAAGGCGTGATTACATATGTGGCCAACTAAAGCCTACTCTTATTATCTCTTTGCAGTAATATTGCAAAGTATATGCATTAAATATCCATTTAATGACCACATTTAAATTTGATATGCCTTTTTAACTCTCATTATCCTCCTTTACTTGTGCCCAGCTCTACTGAAAGGTTTTGAAAGCATGTACTTTTTTTCAGCGACAGGTGAAAATAATCTCACGTTATTAGGCGAATGCAGTCACGCTGTCACAGCTCAGCAAGTGCCAGACTGAACAGGTTGTGTATGTTGGCAACCTTTAATACCAGGCTATAAAAAAAAAACTTTCTCAGCTTCATATGTCTGGACTATCTTATGGCAGACTGAGAACTAATGTCACTGTGTGTTAATGTGGGGTCACTGTCCATTTGTCCGCCACCAGGCTATGGTCTGTCTTTCCTCTGCATGACCTCAACGCCTGTAATCAGGTCAAAGCTGTCCAAGTTGGTGGACTCATCACAGCAAGGTCAGTCCCTGAAAATGTTCAAACACTACACGTTTAAAACAGCTGTTTTGTTTTCTTGACCTTATGGAATTGTATCAAATTATCAGGACACATCTGGAAATGAAAGCTAGCTCAGATCTGTGAATTTAAGTATGAGTATTTTGATGCTAAAATGCAATGTAATTTAAAGCACATGTCCCTTTGTCCTGAGGAACAGCTTGTGTCCTGCAGGGTGTATACATGATCGTGTGTTTGTCCTCTCTCCCAGGTGCCCTGTTTGCCTCTGTTGCCTGTGTGGAGAGCTTATGTTTTCTAGCGGGCAGTGGCCTCTTCAACTCCCTTTACCCAGCCACACTGTACTTCATGAAGGGATTCCCCTTCCTGTTTGCTGCCATCATCCTCTTAATCCCCACTGGAATAATTGGGTGAGTTTGCCCCTCAATTGACCATATCAACAAGAAGATTAGAACTTATTATTTACAGTTGCTCATGCGCATGTTTCTTTCTAGGACTCTGCAGTGTTTAGACCAGAGGCGAGACCAAAGAGACTCCACAGTATCCTGAGCTAGACAGGCAGAGTTCACCTGGTGTCAGTCTATGAGGTGAGCAGCTCTGACACAGAGACGTCCATCATGTCCATCTGTGATGCTGGAAGAGACTTTTTCTCCCCTAACACAGTGACGGGGCAGCTGAATGTTGTCAGCTGGCTCAGCCTTGGGATTCTTCTGACATGTCACACCGAAGTGATCAAGACCAATGGACATTGACATGCTTTCATTTTATGATTTGACACATTTTCACTACAGTGTAATGAGTGCCAAAGAATGTACCTTGCATTTCCATTTTAAATGACACAGTACAGGTTGAGGTGCTAAACATAAGAGGAAAGTGCCAAACCCCTCAGTTGTTCATTTCAAGCATGGGTGCGACAAAGTACATTTTCAGAGAGTAATTTAATGATAGAATCAAACCAATATTTTGTCAAGTTAATGACAAATTTTGGTGGGTAAGTGCACTGTATAAATTTTCATTTGCAACAGACCATTTTTGGCCAATCACGATGCACCTTGCTGAAAGTCACACACAAAAACATCCTCTGACTGTTTTTCTTTCTCATAATTCTGTGCTTTTTAGCAAAAAGGGCAAAAACTATGACAACATGTGGAAAGGGAAAGCTTAACAGCATTTGTTTATATGCAGCTCAGGAGTATGTGAAACATTTTCCAAACTGCTGTTCTAATGTTGTTTATTAGTTAATTGTTTTTTTTAATGTTTTTAAATGTTTAGTTGATTTGTTTGTTGTCAGTGTGTTTATGATTCTTTAACAATCGGCAAGGAAGCTAATGCGTGGATTACCAAAAATGTCGAACTTTTCATTTAAACACACAGGACTTGTTTAATGACATCCTCATCATGTAAAAAAACAAACAAAAAGTAACTAATTACATTTACGCATATACTGTACTGCAGTATAATTTTTTACGTGGGCATTTCAATTTTGTATTACTATGTACTTCTACTGCACATTTCAATTCAGAACATTAATATTGTAGTTTTTACTTTGCACTTCTTGCATAAGCTGCTAGTTAAATTTGGATGCTTTTAATATGTTGAGCTCAACGTTTAGAGCTGCACACATAAATGCATCAATTATTATAATCCAATGATCTAATATGCAGAATGGTTCATGTTCAGAAATGGATCATTGTGTAATTTTAGCATATTTTGATGCTGATTCTTTTGTATTTTTACATTACTTGAATTTTGAATACATGACTCTTACTTCAAAATAAGAGTATTTATACACTGTGGTATTGCTACTTGTACTTAAGTAAAAGTACATCTTCCACCACTATCTCAAATTTGCACATTTGAGAGTCAGCCATGTTAAGGGCTATCCCAAATCTGTTCCATGGAAGTCGCCTCTGGGACACTCACACAGTGAACCAGTGATTCCTGGTGTCACATTATACAGATAGATCACCTGTGTCAAACACATTCAAACACAGCTATCAATAATCCACCGCAGAGAGAGTGAAACTGTAGCAGCCGTCAGGGATTACTGAGTTGCACCTTGACCTTTCCTCCCTCTTCTTTCCATAAAGCAGATAGCACAGTCCAAACTCCCTGAAGTGCTCTCCTCCCTCCACCACAGCAACACTGGATAGTCCCAGAGCACAGGTCCACAGCCAACATGTGCACAGGGGTCAGGCCCTAGTCACACAGTGAGGGAACAAGAGCTGCCAAATCAGCTTTAAATTTCACAAAGTTTAGAGGTTAGGTCAAGTATTAATTCAGCTACTGTGAACTGATGTGCATCGAAATTGTTTTTAACAGTCTGTTGGGATCCTGTGGTCAAAGCCATTCTCCAAAACAAAACTGTCTTTTCTCTGTTGTGCAGTATTATTAGTTGCAACCATCTTATTTATCAGACTAGAAGCAGATCATTTGTAATAAAGAAGGTTAAATTCCGTTTACATGTCAAACAGTAATTAAATGATGTTCAAATAAAGGATTTCACATTTAAATGTTTTACGACACATTTTATTTTTTTACCATGTTACACATAAAAGGAATACATTATGAAAAGGATTGCATTTATTTTTTTATGAAGACCGACATGTCAGTGGATGCTTCAGAAATTGCTAATGAAACTTTGCTGCTGGATTCTGCTGCCAGTGACGGCTGATCTATCACAGTTCTTTTCCTGAGAGAGGGAAGGCGTATACTGTACCTGGTTACATACAGCAGTGTGAGGATACTATTATTGAAGGCTAACAGTTTATTATATACATTCTGAAATCACTTTCTTTAATCTCATTTATCGTTCGCAATATATTAGACCTATTTATATTAGGTCAGATCAAATTCACTTCACATGCGTGTGGGCAGAGGGGTGGAAGCTGCCGGCCAGTTCACAATAGGCCATGTGGAATTTGGCATCATTGAAGGTTATTATAGCTGGGATCAAACTGTTTATATTATTTATTATCTAATTCTTTCTTTTTCTGCCCTTTGGAGGCGCCTGAGCTGTCGATTTGGTCTTGGTGTCCTTTCAGAAAGCGTAGGATCTTCTCGATTGTGGCCTCCTGGTATTCATGAGACCATCTGTGTCAAGAAATGGCAACAGGCATTGTAAGCAAATCAGTTGTTGCTGATGGCTATTCTACAGCTCTAGGAAACATCTCACAATTGAAAGTTGACGCTTGTATTGATAAATTCATGAAAGAAATAAAAGATTTAATAGATTAATAATGTTAGCATGAAAAGATGCTGTGTCACTATCACACAACCACATCTCAAATTAGCTGTTAAACCTGTTGAGACAAGGATTTCCCCTCCTATCAAAGTTTACTGTGGGTACACCACAGCTAAGTAAATGTGCTGTCACAATTACACGGTTGTGCTAACCAACAACCACAGCATAGCTACGGTTTATTTGAGTTTTCAGGTTATGCAGTGACTCACTTGATGCCATTGAAGTTGAGAACTCCTCTCATGTCCTCCGGTAGAGACGTTGGTTCAGGCCACACGAAATTATCTGTGACAGGAACTATGTTCTTCTTGTTAGCCATGGCTGTGACTATTTCCTGCAAGATCAAAGATAACATCTTTGAGTGTATGAAACAAGTCCGGACATGATAAAAATGCAAATGAGTGGAAACATTTGCAAATAAAAAAATAATCTGACAAGAAGTTTTAGCGACAACATGAATGCAACAGGACTAATAAGATTACGTAAGCACTTCTGCAGAAGACAGAGGCTAGTGACATCTTTTGATCCTTGCATGCATTTTGCAAAGCCAAAATAAATCAACAGGATCACATCATATGGCCTAACAGAATGTGTAATCTAGAGATAGATATCCAGTAGATACATGCAGCCAACATACAGCACTGCAGATCCTGTTTACCATCCAGAGAATCTATTTTCTGACCTGGCAAATTCATGAGTTATTTAATGAATACATTTTATTAAATGCAGCTGATTGGTAATAATAATGATAACTGATATTCCAAAACAAAAGGATCCCTGCATTCATTTGATTAGCCCCATGACTCAAAGACAAATTAATGTACAGTGCATACAGTTTGAATGTTACATGCACCCTTCACATTGTTCATGTGTGTAAACCAACATACACATGGAATATCCTAAAAAAGAGCTGAAGGGGCGAAGGAATGAAAGTATTAAGCTAAAAATTAGATTCTTTAACATGCAGTGATTGGAAAATGTCTGACCTTATGCACCCAATCCTTCATGGCAGTGTCACCCATGCACTTGTCAAGCGCATTTGCGGACAGGATCAGGATGAAGTTCCGTGCTCTCTGAACACTCGTAATCAGTTTCTCCTGGAATTTACCGGCCTCCAGCTTCTCCACATCTATGAAGACGCTGTAGCCTCGGATCTGCAGGTGCACCTTCAGAAGGCTTGAGACAGAGGAGGAAGTAGCACAGGTAAGGATGGTTAGAAACATTAGATACACCTTCTTCCTTGTCCAGGCTTTAACAGAACCATTTTCCTCTTCCTGCATTCCCCCCTTTTCCACTACACCTGTCTCAGTTCTGACCTGGCCAGCTGGGAGCCGGTCGTCCGCCGGTAGCTGATGAACACGTCGGGCCCTGCAGGCTGGGCGTCTGTGTGACACGGTTTTAAGGGTCTGCGGCTAAACGACAGTATCTTGGCTCTGTGGACTCCGTTGTTTATGTTGCAGTCGTGCTGGAGCTGCGGATCGGTCACGTTCTGCACATTGCTGCGATCCACTCCAGACTGAACCAGGCCGTACGTGTACTGACGGAAACGAGGGTCCACCTCAACTAACCAGTCGGCCATATTGTGGGGGTCACACATGGAGTAGTTGGCGTAAGTCTTCAGCACACGTAGGTCTCTCAAAAACCTAGATGAGACAGAAAGAAGATGATATGTTGCTCGGACTCAGATCCATGTGCTGAAAGGTTTGTACCACTTGCCTCTTGCGAGTGAGGCCTGCAGTCATGCCCAGATCAGTGCTCAGATCCTGGTCTGTGATGTTAAGCAGGAGGTCTCCATCCACCTGGAGCTCCTACACAGGACGACAGTTAGAAATGTCAGATATACTGTACAACAGGTGGCTCTTTATGCTCTCTCTGCTTAGGTGTTCAACTTACCTGGAAACGGTCACAATAGGCACTAAAGCCAACCTGCTGCAGCCAGGTCTGCACTTCGCAGGTTTTCCAGTTGGGCACACATGACAGGATGCGTTTCGGCACTTCCTCTCCCATCATGTTCAGCGCCCGTTTGGCGAGGGCAGTGGCCGTACCATTACTGGAGTACATGACGATCCTTTTTAGACTCTGCACCGCTCCGATCTCTTGAAATATCTTAGAAGGAGAACAAATTAATCACAACAATGTTAACTAACATTTGGAGTTATATGAAAAGTGGACAGGGATTGTACCTTGGTGTTGCGTTGGCGAGACTTGATGCTGGTCTCAACACAAAAGTAAAAGGCTGCAATGCACTTTCCCTCTACTCTCGTGCCGTCCAGCAATGGTAAAAGATGCTGCAGATCTGACGCCGTCCTGCCCTGCATGCAGTCCGCACTGTCCAATAAACTGCGGGCAAACTCATCTGGATCCAAAGACACAATGAACGGCTCCACCAGCTCCAAGGTTCCAGATTTCACCACCTCTTTCTCAATTTCCCGGTTTGCAGCTAACACAGCCACAGCCAGACATGCGTGGAAGCGAATGAGTTCGTCCTCTTTGGAAAAAGCCAGCGGGAAAAGCCACTCGGCCGCCTGTTTCTCAATCATCCATCGCTGGCAGCGGTGGCCTCCGTACATGGCACAGTTGGCCAGTGCCACAGCACAGTGGCGCAGCACAGTAGGATCTGTGCTCCGGCACCAGAAGAGGAGAGCATCCAGGGCGCCGTTCGAGATGAGGTGGATGGACGTCTCCTCGGTGTGTTTGAACATGTGCTCCAGGATCCCAGAGACACTGCGAGCCAGCTGTGCATCTTCCTGCTGTCGGGTCAGGTTGAGGATGACCCCCAGACCCATTCGTGCCAAATAATCTCTGTCAAAAGAAGGAACAAAGATATTCCTTTATTAGTCCAACAACAGGGAAATTTGCAATGTTATAGCAGCAAAGACAGAGAGATAAACAGTGGGTAAATTTACAAGAGGTATGAAAAAGTGTCAGCAATTCAACTCAATTTAACTAGAATAAAAAAAGTATCAATAATTTAACTAGAATAAAAAGTATCAACAATTTAACTAGAATAAAAAGTATTAACACTTAACTTAACACTTTAATTAATAAAAGTAATGACAATTTAACTATAGAAATATATAAGTATTAACAGTGCAAAAATCAGGCTAGACAGTATTAATAATTTAAAGGAATATGAAATATGAGAATATGAAAACACTATATACACTATAAACAGGATGAATTGAGATGAAATGCACTGAAATGAAACTATTGCTATGAAACTAATCAGATATTGCTCGGAATAAGAATATTTCACAGAAATGAAATATTGCACAGTACTGATCTAAAGATAGTGCAGTGACCTAATCAGGAGTGTGGTCTACAGGGAGTGGTGTTGGTTGTATAGTCTGACAGCTGCAGGAAGAAAAGACCTGCGATATCGTTCCTTCACACACTCACACAAATCATACAATCAGTTTATCAGAGTGACTGCAATTCTATGGTGAATAGTAAACAGAGAACCCTGAAGGAGAAAGGCGAACAGGCACATACGTTTGTCAACCAATGTCAACAATAAGCCTGGACTGAAATGATGAGACAGTTCATGAATTAGTTGACCAACAGAATCAACAACAACATTAATGGGTACCAGCTGCTTTTCCCTTTTTTTCTATCACATTTACTTTTGGACTGCAGGTTGGACAAAACAAGTAACTTGTTACCTGTGACTTCTGTGATGTTTTCAGCTGTCAAACCTTTTATGGACTGAACCATGAATAAAATCAACATTGCTATTTAAAGGGGTGGACACAAAAACATGAACACCGCCTTTAACATCTGCAAGCCAATACAAAGACCCTCGGAGTCAACTAAGTGGTAACGTTGGCAACAGGCGATGACTCATGTCGGTCATTTTGAGGTCGTTTTATATCTGTTATATCTGTGTCTACCTACATGTACGAATGTGATGCTATAAAGACAGACAACATCCGGGCCTCAAACTACCTGAGGATAATAAACACCTGTGTGACATCAGCATCTTCCGCAACTAACTTGCTTCTTGCTGCTGTATTGGAACATAATGTAAAACTTATTGCACACACACACACACACACACACACACACACACACACACACACACACACACACACACACACACACACACACACACACCTGTTCTCTGAGATGAGGATCTGCTCCAGCAGCTTGGCAGACTCATATGTGATCTCCACAGCCGGAGTCTGCTGGAGCTGCAGCAGCAGCTTCAGGCCTCCATCCAGCCGGATCCTGTTGCAGATCTCCTCGGCCACCTGACGGCCTATGGTGGGCAGGATCCAGGCCTCCTCCACCAGCTGGAAGATTTCCGCTATGGCCCCGCGGATCTCGTCTGAATCCGATGTTTCCTGGCCGCTCTTCAGCCTCCTGATGGCGCAGCGCAGGGCGGGGAGGGAGGTGTCCAGAGCCGCCTGGACGTCAGCGCCGAGGCCCGGGGAGACGGCCCGGGGGTCGGAGCCGCTCCTGCCTCTCTGCAGCCGGCTGACATAATCCGGGACTGTGAGCCTCTCTGAGCTGAACATGACGGAGAAATGTCGGTAGATCCTCCAGAGGAAGAGGGTGAGGGAAAAGAGCATCTACCGGCTGAGGCGTGTTTGTTTACAGCAGCCTCTGATCTGCAGTGTCTGTAAAGGCAAGGATGAATACACAGATCAGCAGGGATGGCTTTCACCAGGTCGCATGTCCTTTTTGTCTCGATGGCACAGTAACAGCAGCAAATCCTGAGCACGTCTGTCTGCGCATCTTCCTGCTTCACCAGCTGCAGCTTTGTCTCTTTATCCCACCGACCAATAAATGACTTAGTGCCTTCACACCATCTGTCCGCACAAGGGTCCTTAAAGAGGCATCATCTGTGCACAAAAGCACCTCGAACTGAAAGCACTTCCAGTTTGTTGTTGTTTGAATTCACTCAGGCTTTGCAGACAAAGGAGGCCTGTTGTCCTCATACAGACTTTTTTCTGCATGAGGCAGCAAATAAATATGAACACGGCTCTCGGACCTACTGCATCCTCCGGTCAGCATCCGCAGGCCAGCTGTGTCTTCAGGGGTCTGCACCGCCCACCGGCTCCGGATATTACTAGGGGTGAACAGGAAGAGCAGTATCCCATCATCCCTGCATCACAGACATGATCGCAACCATAACAACCTGTCACTGTCTATGGTCAGAGCATGCTCACCACGCCGGTAAACACCGCCCTCTGCTGGACGAGCTGAGTCACAACATCAACGGTCCTTAAAACGCGTTGTATGCAATTTCTGTGTTATTAAGTCATAAGAAGTTATATCACTAGAAAATCTTTTTTGAGTCGGCTGACACGGTCTAATATATTTACAGGAACAGGTATATTAAAAATATATATGTTGACTATGATACAGAAAATGCATCAAGTATTAGAAGTAAGAAATCTATGCAAACTTAGGCCAACCACACTGCATGCAAGGAGAGAGTGTGTACCTCACATGTACTTGCTGCAGGTTTGCCCAATACCTGTAAAGAAAAACAATTAAACCAGTGGATTTCATTTGGTTCAAAGTCACAGCTGTAAAAAAAAAACATTCCTGAATAAGACTATGGGCAATGTAACAAATAGTTGACCAGAGTACCATTCACTCAAAACCTACCAGTGAGTCCAATTCAGAATAGGCACATTAGGCTGGACAACATGAATGGACTGGTCCAGGCAAACCCTGGCAAAACAGGCGAACACCAAGCAAAGCACAGCAAAGCCAGGCAAAGCAGCAATCTGGCATCAACTCTGCAAATAGGAACATAATTTCAAAATCATTTTATCAACTGGCCAAAATACCAGAGGGATTAACCCTCCTACATTACCATACCTTGTTGTTGTTACCTTGCTCAATATAAGGCCCCAATTAAGGGATACGCCAGGCAAGTTGACAGGCTGATTACTGTGGCTCAACAAAGGCTGAATCTCCTCTTCAACATGGGGCTACAGAGCAGACCGCAGTCATGCTCAATCATGACACAGCTTCACTACAACTGAATGTACAAGAAACTGATCATTAGATTTCTGATCAAACCATAGAACCAGCATTTCTCCCCAGATCTGTCTTACCTGCACACAACGAGCAGTCCTACCATGCTTCTACAAGGATTCAGGAAAAGAGGCACTGATTTTCCACACCTGTCCTTACAAAGGCAGGGAGCTGTTCCTATCTCTGCCTACAGAGGGCGATGTTTCCACCCTATCTCAGCCCTCACAACAGTCGGTCTGGGGATTTTACAGAGTAACTGTTGCTGTTAAATGCCATTTTTTTCAATGCTCTTAGCGACACAAATAAATTATATTCACCTCCATTTAAAAAATGATTGAAGGAAGATAATAACAGTGAGGAGATAACAGAAAGATGTTTACTTGATGACATTCACTTCTCCCCAAAGAGAACAAATTTAACAAAGAACACGTTTCACTTGTTTTGTACAGCTCAAATTCCAGGAAAAAAATGTTTACACCTAGTTGAAAAGATATTTCTTGGACCACTGAGGTCCTGAATACATGATAAAACTCTCTGAGCTGCACTTAAATGTAGCCCTCATTTGACTGGAAATGAAAAAAGAATGTCAATTTATTTTTAAAGTATTTATTATTTACAATCCCTCCAGTTTAAGGTGACAACTGACAATAAATATTGTTGAAATATTATTAAAATTATTCCTTCTTTATTTGACTGCACAGTCAGTTGTTGACTACATACAGATGTTGATACAACTATTGGACTACTGCAATATGTATGACACTGAACCATAACGAAAGCTTCATATTATGATAATATGGACCTTTGTCTAACTGGAACTATCTGAATTTTAACTGGGGTAGCTGACTAGCTTTGGCATGAACTCATGAATTTTATTAATAGTAATGATGAAGCAGTAAAGATGTCATCCATTCACTGTCACATCTGGATAAAAAAACTTTTTACACTTTGATTCCAATGCCAGAGCTCTCTGGCTACTGGTTCAGATAGACTGAAGAGGTGTGTGTGACCTCAGAATAATTCATATAAATATAATACAGTCCTCATTGTTGTGATTAGGAAAACTTTTAAAAATTGTAAAAGTGATGTAATGGTAAGAATCATGATATTATTAATACTGATGAAGGAAACTGATTTAGAGATGTGTATATGTTAGATTATGTTTATAACTTCTGGGACAGGACCACTAATCTGTTCACTTTCTGTGACTCTCTGACAGAGAGGAGAGCTTCAGGAAGGAGCTCTCCAAGAAAGAAGCCACCTTCCACAAAGAGCCGTCCAAATTCTCTGAGAGTTGGTCGACCAGAGCAGAGCCATGGCATCAACAAAAGAGACACCAGGAGGAGATGTTGATGGTCAACGAGAGAATCTGGAACCATGAGGAGGCAGAATGAAAGGCAGAGACCTGGCACCTCACACAGGACAGGAAAATATCCAGCTTCAGGTTTACTGCTTCAGCTCATGTTTTGGATTCAAACGATTTATTTCAGAAATCTTTGGAAATGAAATGAAAACATGTTCTTTCTCTTTTCAGAATTTCACAAGGGAAAACAAACTCATTCCTTCCTCCTAAAAAGAGATGAGCAGCTCCAGGCTCAGAAAGAGGAATCTGAAAGGATGGGAGCCAGTTTATTACTCCAAATGAAAGGCTCCAGGAGGTTGTGTAGAGAGAGCACAGAGAAAAGGTGGAAGAATTCGAGTCAGCCAGCTGAAGAAGCTTTTGGTCCACTGAGATCCTGAATACATGATAAATCTCTGAGCTGCACTTGTTGCTGGCAGAGTCAAGAGTTCAGCTCAACACTGTTTCATCCTCATACTGTAACATTTATACAACTTATAAACAAGAACAGTTAAAGGTCATGCTGAAGAAAAGCCAGGAAACAAGCCTGAAATTCTGAGACTTCAGGTGCTGCAACTTTTCTACAGCAATACAAAAACACCTGCTGTGTTTTACTGTTCTTATGATAAACAATAAAGTCATGATACACCCAGTACACCACATCATCTCTCTTACTCAAATCTTTATTTCAACTTTGACTTTAGTTACACACAGGGCTTTCTTCTGTATTCATTATTTAATATGAATTTAGTTGGTAAACTGACTGAACAAAATCACATAAATGATGAAGAAATGTCTGAAGCAACAAATATGTTGGAGGAAAACTGACACTTCCTGTGTATGAGGTATTTATACAAGATATTAGTCCCTGCAAATCAAGCAGTACAGTACTTACTAAGATAAATGCTGATACTAAAACACTGATCATAATTTCTACTTACTCCTCTAACAAGCCTGAACCGGATTCAGAAAAGGAACAGTCACACTACTAATGTGACTAAAGAAAACCTTGCATGTTGTATGACCTCTTATAGTTTAATGAGAGTCCCTGCAGCATCAGTGAGTCCTCCTCTCAGAGCAAGGTGAAGAACCACGTCAGTAATATGCGGCATAAACACTGAGCCACTTTGTGAGGCCTCTGTGGAGACATTCAGTCTGAACAGTGATGGTTCAATTCATCCAATCAGCAATCACATTTTTTATTATACAACCTTTACACAATGACAATAAAGAAAGTCTGTATTTCACTCAAATATGCTCATTTGAAATTTAGTCAAAACTGTTTTTATTTTAAAGAAGAGATTTGAAGGCACCAGGTACCTATTCAAGTAATGAAATAGCTGTAAATAGAAAATAGACTTTTCAAATGCATATTATCACAATGACCTAAAAAAAACTTCATCAGTAAAATGTAAAAGTAAAAGGCAGGTCTGCATCTTGCAGTGTTGCTAAAACACAATTATTTCACAGTTAAACTTGGTATAAAATCAATTGCATATCTGTTCATGATTATTTTTCAGTGTTGTCTTGAAATTACAAAAAAACATAGAGTAGCTACAGAGGCAAAATATGTTAACATCAAACCAAATGAATGTTTTTATGATGACACCTCGTCACCACACCAGTACAGCAGAAGTTATACTGCACACCTTTAAATCATTTTTATCCTATTGTATTCATCGTTGTACTTTGACCAGTGTCACCATGTGACAAACTCTTCTCACGCAAAGAAAAGACTAAAACGTCAGATTCTCCTGCTCCTTTTGATCTGCACCATTGTTGTCTTCACATGTTGACTTCTCTTTACTTCTGTGGAACAGAGACAGATTGTGGTGGCAAATATATGAGAAAATTGCTTCTTGCCGATAAACAGAGAGGGAAATAGTTCTCATCATTTCCCTACGTGATAGTGACATCTTTATGTGAGTCTGTGTGTGCATGTATGTTTTGACAACACATGTTAATTAGCTCATCATAGCATTTTACATCAGTTATATTGTATATTATATATGTGTATATTGTATTGTATTGTGTGACACATAATTCAAATCTGTTGTCCTCATTTGTCATCACAATGCTATAAAACAATTAAATCTGGTCATCTGGACATCATAAGGTCCCCATCATCCATTTCAGTAACATTCACCATGATAACCTGAGAATCAGGCTTGGTTGGACCTCATCATTCATTTAATGATGCATCTGTACTCGTGTGCTGCTTTTCATACCCGAATCCTTCAAACTTCCTCTCTCGATAAGAGTTGCCCTTCTTTATCAGGTAGAGAAGGACCAGGTCACAGAAGAAAGCTCCCTGTTAAATTAAGTTTTTAAATCAGTCCTGCGACTCTCACAAACGGCAAAATAAAAGTCCAAAAATCTTATGCAGAAATCTTTTCAGAGCAATGATCGATGGTACTCACAGCACCCATCAAAGCCAGTCCTGAAGCAACATTGATAGCTGTGGGGACGATGCTGAACTTCCCGGCCTATAAATAAAAGCAGAAATATAAGAAATGTGCTTTCAATCAAATCACAAAAATCATCTTTAAATGTCATTGTCTTTAAACTGTCATCAAAAGCTTATAATTTAATGTTATATCAAAATAATCTCCTGTGATCTAAGAAAAATTCAGATAATCAGGTCACAATATCATATTAATTATGTTATCTTGCTGTTGTGGATAAGCAAGCTGTTGCCAGTTTGTTATTATGTGCAAAATTGGATTATGAATGTAAGCCTTCTTCTCCTCCTTCTAATGAGCTGTGCATTGCATTTATCTCTTCAATCATGTGCCATCATAATGCTTTGGCGCAGTGGACAGTATTTCACACATTCACTCTGTAAAACACACTTCCCATACCTTTCCATGCACCATGATGTTAAAGCGGATACCATAGACCTTGAATAGAGATCGATGGCTCTGCCCGGCCGCATTTTTGAAATACCGAGTGTATCTGTTGGTGGAAAAACATAGTGAAAAATATAGAGGCTTGAGAAAAATAAAACATGTTTGGAGACAGACTGCCGATCATTCACGTAGTGTTCAAACCACAACAACTTCAAGATTCACATTCAGTGGAGTCTGACCTGAAGTTAAATCCTGCTGCAATGGTCTTGTTGGAGACACTGATGTCCAGGCGAGTGAAGTGGTACTGTGGATGGCAGTTAGAGTAGCCTTTGTCAAGGTCGCAGTCCCACTCTATCATAATGCCAATGGAGCCACCCTGGAAAACACCACACAGATTTGAAAATCATGTTAATTTAATTATGGTAAATAGTCTGGCTCTCCACTACAGTCCTACAGGGCCAATGGACATCAACACATTGATAATAATAAGACTAACTTTATTTGTACAGCCCTTCTCAACACAGCCTTACAAAGTGCTTTCTGACACCAGTGGTTAAAATCCATATATCTCACCTGAACTGACAGAATGAATGTGAATGAGACCCTGAATATTACGATGACATGGATGAAGAAACTGGGTGACATCATTACCCACTCAGTTTAACAAAGTTAGCATCTGCACCAGTGGGTCACGTTGAATATCATTTGTGAAAAAAAAAAAAAAAAAAAAAAAAAAAGCTTAATACTAACAAATGTGTCCAAGTCCTGGAAGTTGTATCCAGCTCGCCTGGTGATGTCGCCCAGGCGGAAGATGGGGCAGTAGGGGTGGAGCTCCTCATCATATCGACATTTCTTCAAATAGGAGGCATCATTCGTTTCAAGGACGTTGGATCTGAGAGTTCACAAACACACAGCAGTACAGAGCAAATATAAGTGTGCGCTGTACACAGTTGTATCCAGTTTGTGAGGTTAACTACATGGAGAGGACATTGTGAGTGTTAAACACAGATGAAGAAAACTTACTTTGAAAATGCAAATTTGGGAAATTGGATGAAATTCTTGATGTAGATGGTGAAGTTTTCAGCATTTGTCAGCAGAGGCTTTCTGTAAAAAAAAAAAGAAAACAAAAGAAAAAGAAAGAAAGAAAACAATGATGCCTGTAATTAAGTTTGTTTTGGTGTCTGACTTCTTGTATTAATGTGGTGCTATGCAAGTGTCTGAAGGACACACACACACACACACACACACATACACACACACACACACACACACCTGCACTTGTCACTTCATACCCTACTCACCTTACTGGTCTCTCCTGGTCTGACTATTTGCATCTTACAATACATATCCTGTTTACATAAATATCCTCAGGGACCCAGAAACTGCTTTCACTGCTGCTCCTGCACTACTACACTTTACACTTTTTACATGCACTTATATTTACATTTTCTATTTTTATTGAATTCTACTTGCATTGTTGTGCATATGGAATTACATGAATGTACCAAGCCTCTTGTCTGTATCTTCTTGCACCTCATGTGTGGTTTGAATGTTTGCTTCACTCCCACTGAATTTGGCATCATTAATTGTTTCTGTTTGTCACGAGGACCAGGGGAAACACTATTTCGTCCCTCCATGTACTGTACTGAACACAGATAGATGACCATTAAGGCCTCATCCTAATCTATGTGTATGCTTGAGCGTAATCAGATCCATCAGAATAGACAAGGAACAATCAATAACTTCACTTTTGCATGTATGCAATAGTTGTTTCTTACTGTGGTTTGAATTTTCTTTCAACAGGACACCAGCCGTAGATTTCACAGGAACCAGTGGAGTTTTTGTCTTGTCTTAAGCATCGGCCACTCATAACCCCTGAAGAAAAACAGCAGAATCTTATCATATGTGGAAAGATACTACATTTAAATTTCTGTTGCAAAGATATGGATTCAAGTGAGAATTCAGTTATTTCCAGATTCCTTTTAAATGATATTTAACACATAGATTTTAACAGACACAATTTAATTATCAAGGAAGGTATTACTTAGAATATTTCTTGTCTTCTATCTTAACCACGAATGTTACTCTGTTGTTTTCTGTTACGTGTTGCACTCATTTTCACTTATTTGGAAAATACCATGATGTTGAGAAAGACTTTAACATTGTTGTATTTAGACTCAAATAATATAAGAATGGCACAAAGTTGACCAACTTTAATGGCACAATCAATGATGATTCTTTCTCACCGTTACCCGCCATGACCATCTTTCCTTCTTCACAGTCCTCGTCATTTTGACAGTGGCCACCCAGCACTTTAGGGCTCTGTGAAAAAAGAGAGACAAAGTAAAAAAGGGTAGAGGTTCAATAAAAAACTAACCAGAAGCATAACAGAAATTTAAATACTCACAGCAAGGCAACACGTAGACTAGTTAAGTCAATAATGTGAGATAGTATCTTGTTAATTTGACCTAATTTATTATTTCATCATTTTGAATTAGTATTTTTTACTTTCTATTTCATTTTGACTTACTAGTATTTTATAATTTTGATTTACTCACTTATATAACTTTGACTTAGTACCTCATACTTTTGACTTATGAGCTCATAATTTTACTTCCAAATGTTTGACTTATTATGGCTATTATTAGTATGATATAAAAAGTGCTCAAATCCCACCTTTCACACATTTTATGGCCGTAACATACAGTAATACAAGCTCATTCAAACCACATTTAACGGCTTCCGCTTAAGTGTGCACAGACTTTCAGATGCAGGGGCACTGCGATTGGTGATAGCCGACATGTATACAAGAGAGGTGTTTTATGGCTGTGCAGTGCTTGTGCCGGCTCGCACTATTCTTCTTGGCTGTTGCACTGAGGCAGGAGACCAAGAGTTTACATACCAGGAACCCTGTGGAAATTTGTAGGGGATGATACAGTTGAGAGAGAATGGTATAATTGACCCACACACACTCTTAGAAAGAAGAGTGGGGGTGTCAGCCTCTGTTGGAAGTTAAAAGTCTTTTGTTAAGACTGCGTGATGTCAAGAAAGTGCAGACCACTGTTCGCCTATAGATTTGTGGTACCACTGTTAGATGATTGGCTGAAGAAACCACTCAGAGATAACATGCCCTTCTCTATAGTTCAATGAAATGACAAAATATCTGATGACAGCATTGACTTTCTGATTATGTTTTTCATTGAGCTTGAGTACAGTGCAGGTCATTTCCAGCTCTTCCCTAAGTCACTGTCTGCTGTATCTTTGACATACAGCCAGCCAGAATAGTTTCCAGATGATCAGACGTCAAACAGTGGAGAGTAAACAAAGTAACCTTAAAACAAGGGCGGTTCAGTTTCAGACGGCTCAAGCAGCATTTTTCAAAGAGAACATGGCGTCTAAACAGCACATCATGCCCTCCAGCAGGCTGACACTCACAACAGAAAACTCACTCGTATCATTCTGTTAAACAAAGTAACATGTTTGTCTTAAAGTTCCACATGGACTGACAAGGATAATTAAGGATAACGGATAAGGATTTATCTGTGATGCATTTCATGGATTGTTGAGGTGGATTTTTTTTTTTCAGAAAATGAGTAGAAAAATAAATTTATATGCATACATGACAAACAACTTTGAATTGGTGAGGCAAAAATAACACAACTGCTCTGTTAGTCTGCAAAATTTGTTAAATTTTGAATCACATTGACATAACATGATAATTACTACTGATATTATGTGATCAAATATGAAAATAATGATCACCAAATTAGATCTAAAATAATCATTCACTTTGACAGCTCCTAATAGAGCCACTGAAAGAACCTGTGTGAGTGCAATTTTCTTTATTAGTTCAGTCAACAGTACACAATATTCTTACCTCAGCACAGTATCCCAGCTTCTGATTTGGCGTCTCTAAGAAATTGGTGACAACAAACAGAACAGCTTCACCCTATATGTAGAAAAAACAATGTCAATTGGCTTTATATTTACATTGATATTATACCATGATGATGATCACCTGATCCTGCATATCTGGCCTGCTCACTATATAAAGTGTACCAGCCATTTTTCCAACATCTGCATGCTACATTGTCTTATTGCCATATTGTGTTCCAGCTATTTCTCGCTGTAACCTGCTTTTTGATTGAAATCCATCTGATATCTGCAAACTGTGTTTGACCTGTTCAGGTTTTTGCATCTACCTGCCCATCTGCTGACAAACCATGAACCTGTTTTCAGTCTTTATTAATTAGAATCAGTTTTATTGGCCAGGTATGCATACACAGACATGCTGAGCTAAATTAACTGGCTGGGGCTTCATATGCACAGTACAGACTTGAGAGTGGTGTCAATCTTTTTTCTCACCCGACTCTTGGCAAGAAAGTGAATAAATGTATTTCCCAAAAATGTCAAACTGCCTGAGTGACTGTCTGTATTTATACTGCACTTCAGTTAAATCATGAACTGAACTGAAAGCGGGTGCACATTGCTGCTGAGATGTAAACGTTTTCACCTGTGGAGGGATGACATAGTCCTCTGGCCCCCACACCAGCAGACCAGACTCAGTGGTGTTAGTCACAGAGACTCCCTTCAGTTTCGTTATGACAGAACTCTGGATGGCCTCGTCTGTCTCCTGGTAGCCCTTCTTGCTGAAGAAAACCCACCTGTGGATGAAAGCATATGCAGCTAGGTCAGGGCAGTATACCGGTGTCACAGTCATCACCGTGGTGATGTTGCTCCATGATGGATCATGGATTTTGTAATACTGTCATTACTGTGATAAATCAATAATAGCCTAATTAAAACATAAGGAATTTTATTTTCTTCAAAAGTTCAGTTGTGGTCAAGTTGTGAATGCTTGTCCTGACACATTACATATTTTGTTGCAAATAAAAACTGTAAACATATTCACTAGAACTCACTTTGCTAAAAAGGTGGCAGCCATTTTATGTTTATGCTAGGCTAAGCTAAACTACAACTAGCGAAACATATAGTAAAGTCAGTGTAAATTGACTGAAAAGATAAGGAACCTGTTTTATACAGTCTATGGTCTCAACCTGTTTTATACAGTCTATGGTTGGAAGCAGACAGAGTTTGTTGAATTTATTTTCATCATCACCATGTTTAAGCAAACTGAATAATGTAAATGTGGTGTATTATACAGTCATTAACCAGCCACCATTTATTTATTGAAACTCTATACCCTACAGTTTCATTAGTGTCAACATACATTCCTCACAGACATATATTTCTATATAAACATTATGATTTTTTGCTCATGGTTAGGTTATTTATAACATTTTTAATTAGGTAATGGCAGTGTAAAAAACAGAAATTCACTTACCCTATGATGTAGCCCATGATGGATAACTGAATAAGTCTGTACAAAACTCCAACTTTCTTATTTTTGGCGACAATGTATTTCTCTGTTTTGTAGTCAAATAAGGAGGAGAAGCGTCCTTTGAAGAAGCTCCCAGCCATCCTGCAACTGCTCAGGACAGAGGGATGTCAGGAAAGAGAGAGAGAGAGAGAGAGAGAGAGAGAAACACATACACAGTGAGAGGGAGAGAGAGAGAGAGAGACAGTGAGAGGGAGAGAGAGAGAAACAGAGAGAGAAAAGCACAAACAGAGAGAGAAAGGGGGGAGGGAGAGAGAGAGTGAGCAAGAGAGAGAGAGAGACAGAGAGAGAGAAACACATACAAAGAGAATGGGAGAGAGGGAGAGAGAGAGACACACACACACACAAACAGAAAGTTAGAGAGAGAGGGACAGAGAGAGAGAGGGAGGGGGGACACACATGCAGAGAGAGAGAAAGAGAAACAGAGAGAGAGAGAGAAACCACACAGACACACAAACACAGGCACACACACACACTACTCATCACCAGTGTCAAGTCAGCATCAACAAGCATAATATCCGTATTGGACGTCCAAAATCATGTGGACAGTGATATCAGGTATTCTCTTGGACACAGCATGGTGGTTGAAGGATGCAAATGTGAAGTGATGGAAAGGAAATTATGTGATTGCTTTAAAAGAGCCTGACCATGTGATGGAAATTTTGGGTCTTTTCCAGAACTCTTTCCCACCCAAAAGTCATTCAGTTCTGGTTTTTAGAATTCAGCCAAATTTAGCAATGTTTTGACCAATGATTAGTATGTGTGCACATATCCAGTTATTCAAATTACAAACCAACAGACACACTGTGAACCTGGGCAGTTTCTCACTATGCCTAACAAGACCCAGATTTTATGATTGTCAAACATAAATATACCTGACATATATGTATTTTAGAAAACATACATTTTAGGAAAACGTAAAATCTGAATTTAAAAATGTGCTTATTTTGCTTCAATGTGACGATGAACTTTTGTATTTGTTCATCATTTGTTCATTATCTGTTCATCACAACCAACCTTTCTGATGCTTAATGTATGAAAGATAAACATTTTCTGATTTGAATTCTAACTTAATGTTTGACCTGATCACCATACAATTTGAAAAAAAAGGCTGTTCATGTGAAAGTGAAAGACAGACAATTTTAAATTAACTGAAATAATTCTATTGAGATTTGATGTTGATGTAACTGTGTGTGAGTGAAACCTGTTAACAGTCTATATTATATTCTTCTGCTCTCATGTAAAAATAACTGTGACTAGTGTCAGTGATCAGCTGTGAAATCATTGCTTACCTGAATCTACTGGATTGATGATGTAGTCCTGTGTTCTGTTATTATAGCACGCTGAAATAAAAACAAAAAAAGTGTTTTTAAATAACCCACCAGCCCATCTGTTGATCCATCCATCCCAATGATCTGACAACCCAGGTACTCACATATGCATTTACTGCAGCAGTAGCCACCAACAATCAGCAGAATGAAAGCAGCGACACCAACAGAGATATAAATCCACAGCAGCATCTCTCCGCCCTGCCTGTATGATAAGTCGTTTTTTTTACAGAGATGCACCTGACAGGAAACATAATCACTTTTCCTTTCACATTTGTTTGGCATACTACGTTTGCGACCATGGAAAGGAAGAGGCCGCATGCCTCTGCACAAACTGCTGATCAGCAGAAAACTTCCCTTCAAAATTCAGTTACCAATTCCACTCCACCTTGTTCCTGCTTACAGTGATAACAGCCCAGGTCAGAGTTTTTAATCTCATTGATGTAGATCGAGAAGTTCCCTTTTGAGCCCTGGTTTGGAAACACTTTCATCCGCCCAAATCTGGGGTCCTCAAACTTAATACGCCCTCTGGACACAGGACAGGACTACATCATCAATCCTGTTGATGCAGTTAAGCAATGATTTCAGAGCTGATCGCTGATTAGTCAAAGTTATTCTTACACGAGAGCAGAAGAATATAATGTAGACTGTTAACGGGTTTCATTCACACCTGTGACCTAAAAAAAACCCAGTTGACACCATTGCTAGCAGTTACATCAGCATCAAATGTTAATACAAATTGATTGATTGGTTTGTTAGTTGATCGTTAAAGTAGCTAATTTAGGCTGTTTTACTGTTGGCCATGACAGAGCTAATGTTGAGTGCTGACTCCATCTGTGGGCATGTTCAGGGTGAAATGATACTGTGCGCTGAACTGCTCTCCTGCTTCTTCGCTGTTTCCTCCTCAGATCATGAATACAAAAACCCGATTTACAACAGGAGCACAGAGCAGCTCAACCACCTGTAGAGAACCAAGGACACAGTTCAAACAGCTGTTGAGATATTATCAACATTCTCTCAGTCAGTGAATATTCCTTTGACATAAATTGTTGGAGTAAATACATTTCTTGATACATGTCTTATTGTATGTGTTTGTTGTGTAATTGCACTGTATTTCACTGTTTCTATATCTGTTTGGCAATGAGTGACTGCTGTTTGGTAAAATTCAAATTAAGATTGTCACATACAAAAAAGGTCATCGGATCAAGTTCTGCCCTCATTTAATGTTGTTATCTCGAGATCATGAGTTCATTATTTCGTTATCTAAAAAACAACGAGCTTTGTTTTCTCCAGATAACAAGATAACCAACCTGTTATCAAGACAAATTTCCTCTTATTACATATAATGTTTATCTGAAGCTGAGAGATGGGAGTTCGTCTCATCTTTGGCTCCTAAAAAATGACAGTTTGCTCTAATGATGTAACAAAACTACATATTTATGTCTTGACTTACTGTTCAGTCATGAATCCACCCCGACAGCCATGACAGTGATCTTGATCAGTGCAATACTAAAATCAACCACAGTGAACCAAATCTGATCGAATCATACCCACACAGTCCTGATGAATCAGAGTGTTAAACTCTTCATTCTTATTTATTCTTCAATATTTTATGTTACAGAAAGATCTGAAACCACATTCTAATAAGCTGGAGTTGGTTCAGTTTGTTACATCATTTCACTGCAAGACCTACAGAGCAGGGTAATGACTTTTCTTTGGGTCACATACAGATACAATAAAGTTATTATTTGGAACCAAATCTGCATAAAAACAAATATGAAGTAAAAAACAGACATGATGACATTGGAAGGCTTTAAGAACAGAGGGTGGCTTTTCCACACTCTTTTACCGTACACACACATAAAAGAACAAATTAAAACCCATATAAAGTGAGTTTTGTATAAATAGGTCGGGAATTACAATTCAATATTCCAATTTTCCAGTGTGACTCTCAGTTTACAACACAATATCTCTTCAATCAGTCTCAAACAAACCTGTGTCTGTGAGATCTGTTACATGCCTGTGAGAAAAAAACTGTTGAAAATGGAACCAGTTATTTTTCAACAACCACGTTACTTTCGTACTCTAAGTTTCACAGTAGAAAAAAAAACAGTCTTTATTGTGTTCCTTATCTGATCTGAAATGAAAACACAGGCTTTTTACCTCCGCCAAGGAGGTTATGTTTCTGTCGGCGTTGGTTTGTTTGTTTGTTTGCAACATAACTCAAAAAGTTATGAACAGATTTTGATGAAATTTTCAGGAAATGTCTGGGACAAGGAACAAATGATTAAATTTTGGCGGTGATCCGGAAAACCACCATTACGGAAATGTCTATTAAACTCTATTATTAAACTAAAAAGGATATCAATGTGATTCCAATTGCTAAGTGTATGTTTTTATGGTCCAGGAATCCATTGAAATAGATAAATCAAAGGTAGGACTAATATTTTGGGGTGTAAGTCACAATAAGCTGGGGAACTGTGCTGCTTGGTGGAGGTCTGCGTTCTCTGGGTGCTTTTGTAGTTTTACTTTTGTTTTCTTTTGTTTTCTTCTTTTTTTATATACGAAAAACACTCACACCTACAGACAGTTTAGAGTTTCAAGTTCACTTGCATAAGGGAGGAAACCCACACACAGGATATGAGACCATGCAAACTCCAGAGAAGCTCCAGAAAGAAACCAGTTGACGCACAGACAGGGTGCAACACAGGGTCACGCTTATGAGGTGAAAGAGTTACTGAGAGTGCCTGAGTTGCTTTTACATGAGAGTCTTGCCAATTAAGCCAAATGAGAATCAGCTGCTCCACCTGTCAGAGTCTCAGTGTCCCAAGATGATGACCGACAGTACAGACTTTATCCTGGTGACATTCATTTCATTATCGCTGCTTCTTGTGAGCTGTGAAGCTCTTTCACCCTCAAAACAATATCAAGCAACAGCCGTCACGAATGATAGTACATCAGTTTGCCATGATGGGTTCATGTCTCTTTACATACCAAAGGTGCAATTTGCTGATCTTCCTTTCACCATTTATGTTCAAGGTAAGTCGGACACTAAGAATAGACATCCTGTTGACCATGTCACATAGCTTTGAAGTGTGTTTGTTGTGCTCTTTCACAGATGAACACAGCGGATATTACCAAGCCATGGCTGTAGCTGAACAGTGTCACTACTTCCTGACAGAAACTGACACCTTCTCGATGTTAACAGTAGCTTCCCATGGGTGTTTTGTGAGAAGACAAGTAAGCTGGAAAGTCTATTGAGTTAGTCTGTTTATTTTTAATGCGGATATGTACAACTGTCTCTTTCATATTCTAATCTTTCTTTACTACTTTGCTCAATAGAAATATGTCACAAATCTGACTGTTGTCATCATGGCACTTGCAGATGGAGGAAAAGTTGAAATTGTCAAATCAATGCCTCTCGTCTGTGACTGGAAAATTAAAGGTAGTGATTCTAAGTGAACAGATAAAATCGTGACGTTTAGTTAATATCATTAATTCTCAGTGTGTTTCTACAGGGGTGAACAAAAATGATTATCCACTGGTATCAAGACATTTTTTCTGCAGCAAGGATGGGTTCAACATCACCATCCCTCAGAACGCCACAGTCCCACCTCTGAACCTGGACGCAGTCTGGATCCCTTCCAGTCAAAGCCATGACTGCAAACCCAGAAAAAGATCCAAGGATGCTGTTGTTTTCAACTTTCCATTTACTGACTGTGGCACTCAGTCCATGGTAAATGTAAATAAATTACCTCTAATAATCATATGGTATTTATGTAACTGAATATAACAGGTGTGGTTGTGTCTTGCAGATAGTAGATGGGATTATAACCTACTGGGTCAACGTTGAAGTGAAACAGCGTCAGCAGAGAGGCTCTATATTTCGTGACACTCCTTTCCAGTAAGAATTTAAACTTCTCTCTCTCTCTTTTTGGAGGAAGTCAACACTAATCTACTTTTCTTTTTTCTTTTTTTTTAGTCTTAATGTGCATTGTAGCTTTGCACTGGCCCAAATTACTCATCTGGACGTTGAGGTTCAGGGAGAAAAGTCCCTGTCAACACTGAAGAGTGAGGGACGACAGAGGACTGAAATGAGGTTTGCCAAAGGTCACGTTTATATATATTTTAAATTGTATTTCATTCCTAATTTTACCTTAGTTTTCCATTAAAGTTATTCTTTCATAAATGTATGTGTCTTTACATACGTTCTCATTCAACAATATATTTCAAAGAAAGTGCAATCAAAATTTGTTTGTATGTGACATGAAAATGAATTTTTATCTTCAAGAGCCAGTCTCAGAGAGCTTCTATTGTCTCTTTTCTTTTTCTAAACTTTTTATCTACAGATTCCAGTTACAGGTCTTTCTATTCCTCTAATGACTCTCCAGCAGTGATTGAGCTCGGCCAGCCTGTGTATGTGGAGGTGTTTGTTCTCAAACGTGAGGACAAGGATTTGACGCTGCTGCTGAAGGACTGCTGGGCGACACCCACTGAAAACCCACATGACCCACAAAGATGGAACCTGCTTGTTAAAGGGTCAAGTCACATGAAATTAACAAGTGATATTTGACCTTTTTTATATACAGACGCTCATTTACAGTATCTACCTGTACTTTTATTATTTTACTGAAGCTCAACTTTGTTTACAATCCAGATGTCCTTTCAGCGGTGACAGACACAGAACTGTTGTGCTGCCAGTTGTCTCCAGTAAGGAGCTGAAGTATCCCTCTCTTCATAAACGCTTTGTGGTCAAGCTGTTCTCGTTTGTGAAGCCTGCAACATTGGAAAATCTAGTATGTATGAGATTTTTAAAAAAAAACAACAACAAAAAACGAATCACTGGTATTTTTTACACCTGGTAATTTTTTAATAGGATGTTCTCCCACAGGTATATTTCCATTGTGATACAGAGATTTGTAAAGGATCAGATTGCTCACAATCCTGCAGCAATGGCAAGTGGAGCTGCAGCCTATTGACCCTTTATGAATCTGTTCTGGTTTGTTAATTCACTTCCTTGTTTGTATGTAAGACAGTGAACAATGGTTCATGCTTTTTCTTGTTTTTCAGGAAGGCGAAAATTAAGAAGAATCACACCAGGGCCAGGAGAAAGGATTCATTACAGTGTTGTCTCTGGTGGACCTCTTCTTTATCTACTGTAAATAACCAGAAAGAGAACTGCTGCTTCAAGTCATTTTTGGAAACAACTGTCCATGATTTGTAATAAAAATAAATCTCTATCTTACTATAATAGCCTTAAATAGGCTGATTTTACGTCATTGTTATTCTCAACGAACTTGCTGATTTTATCAGATCAACCTGACTTAAAGCATTATCACTTGATATCAACATTAGGTGTGCAGCTGTTCTCTTGTTCAAACCAGAGGCATTTTCCAAGAAGTATGTGACTTTTTTCTACATCTGCTCCGTTATATGGATGTAGTTTTATCTTTGCTAGGTGCAACCAGGGGCAGGGTTTGGTTTTGACTTCGCAAAGGTATCGAGATGACTGTGGTGTTAAAAATTCACAGCTTTCACAATAGACCAGTTACAACAGTGACAATTAAAAGAAACCCTCACATTTCCTGCAGCAGGTTACGTTGGTCCTCTGTATTTGATGATGATATAGAGTATAGAGAAAACTGTCAGTATTCTGAATTATTTGATTTAACTGGAAATATAAACTTGACATATGAACGAATCCACTTAATTATTTTTTTATTCGTATAATTTGGTGTTTGGGCACATTTACGTGTGAATGCAGTTATATTTTTAAAAATCTAGACAGGCTTTTATTGTGGTGGAGGAGCGTGGGTCATGTGCCCCAGCTCGACCAATAGAAACGCAGAATTGATTCGTTTGCGGAAGTTCTTGAACGAGCGTGTCGTCTTTGAAACGAGAGGAAGAAGTGAGAAAGAATTATGCTATTTTTAAAGTTTAATATTGTTTGTGGGCACAAACGCTTCTAAACTGTGTAATTTATGACTAACGTCAATTTTTATTCCGTCAGTTCAGCTCTTCACGTTGGCACCTGCTGGTCATGCCTGTCAGATAGTGAGGGAAGTCAGAGTTATCAACTATGTCCAAATCAACAAGAAAAGACTCCAAAGAAAACGAGTCAAAACACCTCCCGATCTATCAGCACAAAGCCAAGCTGATCCAGGCTGTTAAAGACAGCACCTTTCTGGTTGTGACCGGTGAGACTGGCAGCGGGAAAACCACACAACTTCCACAGTACCTGCATGAAGCAGGTGAGCTGTCGTGTTGCTGTCCTGTCCCTGATCATGTGGATTTAGTCAAATTGGGATCTAATATGAACAACCCCATCTTCTCTCTGTTTAGGTGTTTGTAAAGATGGTAAGATCGGCATCACCCAGCCCCGCCGGGTGGCTGCCATCACTGTGGCTCAGAGAGTGGCCCAGGAGATGCAGTGCAGTCTGGGTAGAGAGGTTGGCTACCAGGTCCGCTTTGATGACTGTACATCACAGGTGAGAAACAAACATGATTCATCACCTGTGCAGAATCCACTGCTTTTATTGTAAGTATTTGATCATGTGAAGATGCCTCTGTTTGAGCCAGGACACGGTGGTGAAGTACATGACAGATGGCTGTTTGCTCAGAGAGGTCCTGGCTGATCCTGTCCTTTCCCAGTACAGTGTTGTGATCTTGGATGAAGTCCATGAACGCAGCCTCAACACAGTGAGTCAATATATGACACAGGCCTAATATCATTAACATATAAAATGTCTGCACTATACATAAATGTTTTCTTTCAATCAGTCTTTCAGTGCACACAATGATGAAGTGTGTTTGTTGCAGGATATTCTCCTGGGTTTATTGAAGAAAATGTTCTCCAAACCTGCTAAGGCCACCAAGGGCCGATCCTTCCCTCTGAAAGTGGTGGTGATGTCGGCCACCTTGGAAACTGACAAACTCTCAGCCTTTCTTGGCGACTGCCCCGTCTTTGCTATCCCTGGCAGGACTTTTCCTGTCACGTGCACATTTGGTTCTGCTGTGGGACCTAAAGACATAGAAAGCACTGGTTATGTAAAAGAGGTACTTAGTTTAAGTTTTGAATCAGATGTTTGGTTTTCTTTATGTTCGCATCCCCCATAAAATTTAACATTGCCTTTAACTTGGTTTCTCAACTTTACAGTCATTGTTAATTAATCAATTACAGATCAAGTACATGCTGTTGTCCATGTATTAATTTGACATCTTTTGCTCCTCAGGTTGTCAAAGTGGCCCTTGATGTCCACACCAGTGAAAGGGCTGGGGATATTCTTGTGTTTTTGACAGGTATAATAATTACATAATTATCAAGCCCTAAGATCACAGTATATCTGAACTCTGACAAAATCTGTCACATACATTTTCTGTGTTTGACAGGTCAGTCAGAGATTGAGCGTGCCTGTGACTTGCTGTATGAGAAAGCTGAGTGTATAGACTACCGCTACGATGTACAAGACCAAACAGTGGAGGGTCTTCTTATTTTGCCCCTTTATGGATCCATGCCCACTGGTAAATACCTACAAGCAGGTTTTACACATTATTCATTGATAAGTAGATTCAAACATTTATCGTTTTTTGGTCTTCTCTTAGATCAACAGAGGCAGATCTTTCAGCCTCCACCTTCAGGAATAAGGAAGTGTGTAGTGGCCACTAACATTGCAGCAACATCTCTCACCATCAATGGCATAAAGTGAGTGAGGCATGTGCTCATTAGCCTACCGATACAACAATGAACTGTGTGTGTAATCAGAATCTTTTATATAGTTTGAGGAAATCTCTGCAAGACACATCATCGTCCAATTCTTTCTCTATGAAGGTACATCATAGACAGCGGGTTTGTGAAGCAACTCAACCACAACTCAAGGGTGGGCATGGATATCTTGGAGGTGGTACCTATTTCAAAGTGAGTTTTTGAATGAATGAGTAACATGCCCTATTCAATCTCCAAAAAGGTTTGTTGAAGTAATTTTCCTGCTAACACTCATGCCATTAAGAAAGCTTGCCAACAGATTTGGACTGGATTCTTTTGGGGGGGATTTTCTGTGATTAGGAGTGAGGCTCAGCAGAGGGCAGGCCGAGCTGGAAGAACCTCGGCTGGGAAATGCTTTCGAATTTACACCAAGGAATTTTGGGAGAAGAGCATGCCTGAATATACAGTTCCAGAAATCCAGAGGACGAGTTTGACTGCAGTGATACTCACACTCAAGTGCCTGGGTGTTCATGATGTCATTAGGTACGCTGACACCCATTCTTTAGCTGTTTGCTTTCTTTCAGTTCCTAATTTTTTAGTGCTCCCTTCAATAATGAGTTGTTTTCTCATAAGGTTCCCTTATCTAGACTCTCCGGAGGAAAGGTTTATTCTTGAGGCGCTAAAACAGCTCTACCAATTTGATGCCATTGACAGGTAAACATTTGTAAACTTAAATCAAGCTTTGGGGTTTCCCAAGCACAGCAGAAGTGGGATGTGTAGTTCTTTGTGAAATTTCACAAGTTCTTATCTCTGATGTGTTGTTGGCTGTAGGAGAGGTAAAGTGACCCAGCTGGGGGAGCTGATGGTGGAATTCCCCCTGCACCCAGGCCTAACCAGGGCCGTGCTCAAAGCCGCCTCGCTTGGCTGTCAGGACCTGCTGCTCCCAGTGGCTGCCATGTTGTCTGTAGAGAACATTTTCATCAGGCCAGGTCAGGACTTTGGATTTAAAGCATGTCCTCAATAAAAAAAACTGTGAGGCAGGGGGGGAAAAAAACACAGAACTTACAAAAAAGAAAACAATCCTGTGTCTAGCAGCAGAGATACTAAAGTTCTGAATTATTTGCTGTTATTTGTTTGATTAATTTAATTATTAATTTCATGTGTCAGGAAAGGGCATATGCAGAGAAGAGCTGAAGTGTAGTGTGATGAACACATTTTTGATTGATCTTGTGCCTCCTGCAGGTCACCCTGAGAGGCAGAAAGAGGCAGATAAAAAGCACAGAGCGCTGGCTGCAAAGAGCGGCAGCATGAATGACTTTGCCACACTCCTCAGCGTGTTTCAGTCTTGTAAATCCAGGTAAAGACTTTTCCTGATTAATTCTGTGAGTTGCAGCCATATAACTTTTTGTGAATGCAAATACATTTTAGTTTCACTTGCCACATATTCAGGACTTAATACTGCATGATAATGTTATCACAAATATAATGAATGTGAGCCTTTCTCTTGCAATCTGCAGTGACAGACCCTCAGCGTGGTGTAAAGATAACTGGATCCACTGGAGGGCGCTGAAGTCGGCCTTTAGTGTGGAGACTCAGCTGCGAGAGATCCTCCTCCGCCTCCAACAGGTACAGAAGTTTACAGACCTGCTGTGATAGATCATCTTTGCTTCTGACAATCATGTTGTACTTGTAATAAACCTTTCTGCAGATTACTTTGGTCAGATGTTCGAACCCGTTGTTTATTTTTTCTGTTAGCGGACACACTGCTGTGATAATTAATGAGTCTGATTTTGTTTTCTTTCAGAAGAGAGATTTCCCTGTAGAAGTGTTTGATGGCAATAAGAGTGAGCTCTTCAGAAGATGCCTATGCACAGGATACTTTACCAATGTTGCCAGGAGGTATAACCAAGTTTCATTTTAAAATGATCCATATTTAACTGTCCTTTGGGAGATAATCACAGTAATGGGAATTTCTACTTGTTGTGAAAAATTGTTTTTTTTCCATCCTACAAAGGTCTGTTGGAAAGGTGTTTTGCACAATGGATGGCAATGGATCCATGGTTCACATTCATCCATCATCATCGGTAAATTTGTTTCTGAATTCATTTTAAGAATCTTGATTAATAAAACAGCTTGTATAGAGGACACACCAAAACTTTCATGCTTCTTCTCTGATTTCTCTTGTGTTCATGACTCCTTGTTGCTCCAAGCTGTTCGACCAGGAGACTGAGCTGAACTGGATCATCTTCCACGATGTGCTGGTCACCTCACGGGTGTATGTCAGAACTGTGTGTCCTATTCGATATGAGTGGGTGAAGGACTTACTACCTAAACTCCATGAGGTGAACGTCTATGAACTGAGCAGTGTGGCAAGAGAAGAAGTGACGGAGAAGGAGATGATCAAATGGGAGACCAGAGAAGCGGCCAAAAGACAACCAGGTTCTTCAGAATAATTAATTAAATATTTATTTGCTAATTGTGACATTGCACAATTTATGGTTAATTTAAGGTCTCTGCTATGACCATGTGCAAAATTATTAAGAGTTAAAGGCTATGTGGGCATGAGGATCTGAAATATTCTGCAGGTTGAAGCTGCATCATTTATAACAAACTAATGGATCACTTTTTTTCTTTTTTCAGAGATTTCCACTGAGGATGTTGCGAAGAAGCTGGAGAAGCGAAACAACGAAACCACTGTCAGCGACGCTCGCGCTCGATACCTGCAGCGAAAGCAACAAAGACAACAAAGCAAAGCTCTTTGACAGAAAGCTTTTCATTCATGCTTTTTTTGTAAATGATATCTGAATAATAAACATTTATTACATTCATAACATTGCCTTTCTCTTTAATCCCCTCATTTTGCACACACTAATGTCACAGTAGATGGTTTCATGAGTATGACAAGGCTAAAGGAAATTGGTGCTTTACACATGTGAGTGGATTGAGAGAAATCTATTGGTTTAAAGAGGGGGTGGGAGCTCTGGGTGAAAAGACCCAATTGAGGACATTTGACTCTGGAAGTTTTTTTGCAATGCCTATCTTAGACGATCAGTACAGCACCTCTGTACAGTTGGCCTGAGGTAAAGGTTACAGTTTAGTACTTGATGTACTTTTCACACCGGCTGTTCAGGTGCAGTGGACCCTCTCCGGCCTCCTACGTCACTTCCTCCTGTGTGCGTCTGCGGGGCTGCTGTTACTGTCTGGCTGGACGGAGGTTTCCACGCTAAGCAGGCGACTAACCACATTAAACCCATACAGAGGCGGGTTTATCTGTCCGAGATCTGGAGATTATTCGTCGTTGTGCTCGACATAACTATCGATCAAGTTGGAGCGGGGTGGACTTTATTCTCTGGCTGGCTCTCATCCGCTTCAGTGAGCCACTGCAGCAGCGACAGACCGAGCACGCCGCCGCCGCTGTTGTTGTGAGAAGAAAACAAGCTCGGGCGAGCAGGTCCGCTAAGCTGTGTGATCATTGACAGAGTTCAATACACACAAGCTTTGAGTGATCGCTGGTGGGAGCTTTTGTGCAGCCAAACTCCCAGCCTCATCGAGGAAGCCACATCTGGGAATATTTTGTCGCTGAAGTCGAGGTAAGAAAAGCCGGGGGGGTAATGAGGAGAACTAGCGCAAGTGGCTAACTGACATGCTAACTAGCTGTTAGCTCGAAGGCTATTTTGGCTAGCTGCCTTGTTTGGTCGTAATGCGGTCATGGTCAGTGTCCTCGCTGCTGTCTGAGGCGCCACTTGGACAAACTGGCCATCAGCTATAGTGGAAGTGTTGTTGCGACTTGTTTACTACTAAAGAGGCGGCAGAAAAGCTAACGAGGCGTCTTGGACTTGGAAGGTACCGTTTGTTGACTTTGCCACAGTTAGCTAGCGTTGGGTAACGTTACTACGCTGAGGATGCGTTAACGTTATGTTAATGTTTACGTTAGCTTGTGGTCGTGCTGGCTCACAGTTTTCCTTCAGACAATGATTAAATATAGTTATCTAACTGGGTAGATGTGTATTTAAATGTATGGTCTCTTTATTATTCCCTCAAGCTTTGTTAGCGACATGTGAACCAAGAGCCACATCGCTTGACTGGATGTTACTGTAGATGTTCCTGTTTGTAAAGATCATTAAACTTTTTACTGGTGTACAATTTACAGTGGGTTTGTTGTGCTTCATATTTCTTATTTCAAGGAGCACCGACAATTACTCACACCATTCAAATTGGTAGGTGCAAAGCTATGAAGAGCCGTGAACGCACCTCTGATGGTCATAAAAAAAAGAGTCCGATGTCGTGGCAAGTCTTATCTGTTTTTATCTTTGTAAACAAAGCAGTTCAAACAGTCTTTGTGTTCTGCTGACTGTATGCACTGTAATATCCAACCCCATCACTTTCACTGAAATACTGTGAAATTCTGCTAAACCTATTATCTAACGTAAGCTGTTGATTCAGGGCTGACCCTGGATCACCAAGGCCTCTCCACAAACATTCAGCAAGAGTTGTGGGAGCCTGCTACATCTGACAATGCAGAACTTTGCAGCTAAACATTAGATCAATGGCTTGTTTGATTTCTACCTGGCATCATCAGAGCAGCACTGTCTGCCATATTTAGGCACATGGTGGCACGGAAACAGTATGTAAGGGAGAGTTGCATGAGATGATGGAGGCGCCTGAAGTTGTAACATCTATCTCGTGGTCATGATAGTCATTGTGTTGGTCCCACTGTGGATAAGACTGTCATAAGTGTCAGATGGTCAGATAAGAGGTGGCGAGCAGACATGCAGATTTCAGCAGTTTTCTTTGTTGTGGAGTTGCGTTTTGAGGCAGCAGAATGCCTCAGAAGGTGAGGAGTTTGTTCAAGCGCGCTGCTGTGGTGTCAACACTCAGATAGGCATCGAGAGCAATGCACAGAAAGTTTGCTTTGTTTGTCGAAATCAGTTTCACTTTATGTCTTAACCTCCACCTTCCTGGCAGTAGTTGTACTTCCTTTAGGCCTCATGTCTTTTCACCTTTATTTCTGTGTTTCTGAGACATCCAAAAAGACAAGTCAGGGTAAAAAAAATATTACTCAAGGCTATGTTTTTATTCAGCATGAGGAATTGAGTTGTAAATAGTCAGAAGTCACACCGCATTTACAAGTCAGCTGAGGTGTTGAACAACATTTTAACAAAGAGTAACAGCACACTATTATTAAGTATTCACATGGCACACTTTGTTTTTCTGATTCGTGAAGTTCATAACCTGTCTCATGTGCTTGAATGTTGTCTCTGTGAGTTGTAATTACATGTTAAATGCACACCAGGCTACGATAAGCATTGTTTTTGTATTTCACTGACAGTGTGACACTAATTGTGTATTAACAGCATTTCTTTTTTTCTCTCTTTTATTCTGCTGTTTTTCTCCAGGTGTTACATTATAGATTTTTTTTTTATTCTGAGCCACGTCGGGCACTTGACCAGTAGGAACAGTGTGCACAATTTCCACCAGCTTGTCTGCAGCCCCCTCCTAATCCAGAGAGTCTTCTGCCCCAGCATGAATGAAGTCAGTGTTGTGAGAGAGGGATGGCTCCACAAGAGAGGTAAGGGGGGCCCCTTGTGTTCACTGTCCATCATCTGAGTTTACATTAAAGTAATAGTCCATGTCAAAATCTATATTCTGAGTATCAAATACTCCCCCCGCAGGCTTGTAAGGTATCATCCCTCACTGATGGCAAACAGCTGTGCTCAGCTTAATGTACTCCTTTAAAACAGTGTAGTGTATGTAGCCATATTAAAACCAAACACACAAGCAAGTACTGTCTGTTTTCCAGGTGAATACATTAAAACATGGCGGCCTCGTTACTTCATCTTAAAGAGCGATGGCTCCTTCATCGGTTACAAAGAGAAGCCTGAGGTATCCAGTGACCACAGCCTCCCGCCACTCAACAACTTCTCTGTCGCAGGTCAGTTTTCCCTTCTGACTGACAAATTTCAATAAGTACTAGATTAAATTGTGTTCAAAGTGTGTTTATATTTTGTTGTTACTTGCTTCAGTTCTTCAGTGTTAGCTGATGTGTTTATCGCTTGCAGAATGCCAGCTGATGAAAACAGAGCGCCCCAGGCCCAATACATTTGTCATTCGTTGCCTGCAGTGGACCTCTGTTATTGAGCGTACCTTCCACGTAGACAGCAACGAGGAGAGGTAAGAGACATTCATTCCTCGAGTTTTATGTCAAGTCATATTTTCTGTCTGTTCAGACATCAGAATATTTGTAAAAAGTTGTCTGTCTACACTGAAACACCAGAACAATATGAAAATAGCTCAATCTCTTCTTGCTCCTAAAACTAAACAAATGGTGAGGAGCGGGACAGACAGACTGGTTACCCTGCTGAGTCTCAGCCCAGTAAAGCTCCCTTCTGTTGCCTCCTGCGCCCCATTTTCAGTTACAGTATGATGTTTCACAATAGCTAAACTCCCTATTTAGTTGTTCTCACTTTCTTTTTCTCTTGTCAGGCAACTGAGTAAGTTTTTAAAAAAATGAATTGATCAAAGCATATAGAAGCTTCCTGTTTACCTAGGCAAACCCATGTTTTTGCACCGCTTTTGCACTGAAACATCAGTCAAATCTTCTATCACATCATTCATGTTTGAACACAGCATAAACATAAATACAGCTTGAAAATAACACCCGAGTGTTGTATTCAGACGTATTGACTTTGGAACGGATTTGTAGGCATGTAAAACACTGGCTTAGTGTGACTTGAGGGCCAAAATGAAAATGTGTTTGAAGATTTGTTTTGCATTAAAAAAACACCCCTCAACATTACACTGACAAATTATTTCTTGAATGAAATGTAATGTCTGTATGTTACCTAAGACAGGCTTTTCTGTAAAGGAAGTAAGAATATAAAGGCACAAGGAACAGCATTCTCACAAAGTCAAACAGAGAGGGCCTAAATGGACTTTTGTTCACTACAGGCAGTGAAATGTACTAAAGATTGCGAGAGTAGGAAAGACCATCGTGCTCGAAATAGAATCCAGTACCAGATTAAACCTGATTTCTTCACCCCTAACCCAAGCAGTCAACACTGAGTTTTGTTTACATCAGCTCTGCCAAGTACCAAATCCCTGCAGCCCCCCAGATTATCCTCTACCTTCTGAACTTAGCTGTTTGAACTCCTGTTTTTCCTTTTTAAGATACATTTTTGACACATCTATACCATCTGTCTGAATATATCGTTTACAAAAATATGTCATTGCTAAGTGTAATTTCTATCTTTTTAAGGCATAACTTCTGCCGATTCAATTTTTTTTAATAGTGGAGTCAGATTAATGTAAATATGGCTTTGGCTAGATTTGATAAGGACAATGTGTGTTTTTTCCTGGGTCAGGAAGGAATGGATGCGATCGATCCAGGCAGTGGCAAATAGCCTGAAGAGTCAGCAGCAGGATGAGGAGCCCATGGAGATCAAATTTGGCTCACCAAGTGACAGCAGCGGCACAGAGGAGATGGAGATTGCTGTGTCCAAATCCCGCACAAAAGTGGTCAGTATTTGCACAAGCAGCGCGCGGCAGCTGAGCATCTGAATGTTTTCCACTTGTGTTGGCCTATCCTTATTTGAATGATTTCCTGCTTTACATCATGTGTTGTATTATTCAAATAGCGATCACTGTCTACATTTTCTACACATCTGTCACTATAGACCTGCAAAAGTCTTAAAGTACCAGTGTGTAGGATTTAGTAGCATCTAGCCATGAGGTTGCAGATTGAAACCAGTTGTATACATCTCCCCTCACTCCTCCTTTTCCAAGCATGTAGGAGAACCTATGGTGGTCTTCAGGTAAAGCAAAAATTCAAAAAGCCCTTTTTAGAGCCAGTGTTTGGTTTGTCTGTTCTGTGCTTGTGTAGAAACACAGCGGTACAACATGGCGAGTTTCATGAAAGAGGACCTGCCTCCTCTGTAGACATAAAGGGCTCATTCTAAACTAGTGAAAACACATAGATTCTTAGTTTTAGGTGATTATTTACTAATGAAAGCATAACTTTGAAAATTTATCTTCTCTGGCAATAAGTCCTCCTAAATCCTACACACTGACCCTTTTCTTCCGTGAAGAAAAGAGTCTATTTCATTGCTGCTGTTTAGTTGTGTTAAAAGTTTAGTTCCCTAACAAAATGCTGTACAGTTTGAAGACCACAAATGTAACTTTCATGGTGTCTGTAAAGTTCCCATGAAATCAAAATCAATTTCACAGATGTCTTGAGCTATATCTCACTTATATGCCAGTATCTGTCTCAACAACACCAAAAAACTTTGTCTTGTCCTGTCATTAAACTGATCTCTGTTAGTATTCAGAGCCTGTGTTTGGTCCCAGTTCAGCCATGTTTGCTGGGAGCTCATAGCCAGAGCACCACCACTAGCTGCATGGTGGGGGGCGTAACACACATTTAACACTGTTGGCTACTGTAAATACCAGTCAGTGTCCCTCCTCAAACATCTGTTTCTTACAGGAATCACCTAAATATGCGGAATCAAATAGCACTTTGACAGCAGTTTCATGGGAACTTCAAGAAAAGCCGAGTATAAGCTCACTCTCATGCAACAGCAGATGTATGCACGTTTCTCATTGTGTGTCTTTGACCATTGCTCCTACAGACCATGAGTGATTTCGACTACCTGAAGCTGCTGGGCAAAGGGACATTTGGTAAAGTGATCCTGGTGAAGGAGAAGGCCACAGGGATGTACTATGCCATGAAAATCCTCCGCAAAGAAGTCATCATCGCTAAAGTTAGTGCTTGTCACATCACAGTAAAAATATTGACTTTAATTTGTTTTTGAACAGGATTGCTATCTATTAGTAGGTGGTCTGGCTCTCATTGCATGTACTGTGTTTGTGTGTTCCTCTAGGATGAGGTGGCACACACAGTTACAGAAAGCAGAGTTCTCCAAAATACGCGGCATCCCTTTCTAACGGTGAGTTACAGGTGCCTGTATTGTTGCCTCAGTTTGTGTTTTCCAAAATGAATGGACCATTTGCTCAGTATAATGCAGTCACTAATTTTTTTCCCTCCTTCTCTACAGACACTAAAATATGCATTTCAAACGCATGACCGGCTATGCTTTGTGATGGAGTATGCAAATGGAGGAGAAGTAAGTTTTACTCTTTCTCATTTTGCTCACAGTTGTGTCAGTGTGTTAATATACCTGTGTATGGCCTTTTGGAAGATGGCTAGTTCTAGTAGGGGTGTTTAAAAAAAAAAGTGTATTTGCCCAGTTGATTCAGTTCATTTGGGCCACGTGAAAGCTGTCAATCAATCCCTGGTGCAGACAAAACAACCGGACAGAGACAGCTTGATATGGAGGATCTCAGTCTGCTTCCAAGCGGACTCTGTTGCACTTTGTTTGTGGTGTGAAAACAAGCGGACCAACTGCAGGATTTTTGATATTAGATATGTGATTTTAGATTGCGAATGAAATGAAAATGTGTGAAAGCACTGTAAGGTTTTAAGTCCAAGTGCTAGACTTTCTGGAAGCATCCAAATTACATCAAATTGTGGGCTGAACGTGGGATTTGATGATGCGTCGAACTGTCGGGAAAGAACTGAAACAAAATTAGTCTCGGACTTTGTTACACCCATTGCGGGGATTGCTTTTCTTACTGCATGTGCTGAGCTGGTTATTAATCCAAAAATTCTGATTAAAATTTCAGATTTTTTTCTAAATTACTGTAGACACACATAGAGAAAAATTTAAATTCACACATTGAAAGTATTGAAAGAATAAGAATATAAGACTCATGAAATTTGTTCATATCAAGTGTTTTTATGAAATTGAGTATATCAAGGAACATGGGGAATTGTCCCTCATTTCTGTGTCTGCTTTATTCTTTTTCAGCTCTTCTTTCACTTATCGCGGGACAGAGTGTTCACAGAAGACAGAGCGAGATTCTATGGTGCAGAAATCGTGTCAGCACTGGAGTACCTACACTCACGCAATGTAGTTTACAGGGATTTAAAGGTAAGACGTCAGGTTGCGCGATAGTATAATATTAATTTATGGTAAGTGTGCTGGGTGGATATTATTTAATCAGACTGTCATACAATTTAACATTAATACGAGGGATTTCGTCACTGCTGCAATTATATACAGTTATTACCTGCAATGACAGATCTAAGTTATGAATAATGAAACACCTGAGAGAATTAAAAATGACTGCATTGGAAAGAAAAAATACAAATTAAAAACACAAAATTTTCACAAACTAACTTCTTTCATACAATGTTTAGTCCTACTCTTTAAAACATACACTGTACCCATGGGTGCTGTACACTATATTCTAAACTGAACTGAACTGATTTTACTGTTGTTTTGTCTTCCATAGCTGTCAACTAATTTGAATCTTTCCCTCACAGCTGGAGAACCTCATGTTAGACAAGGACGGCCACATAAAAATAACAGACTTTGGTTTGTGTAAAGAGGGGATCACAGACGGTGCCACCATGAAAACCTTCTGTGGAACCCCGGAGTACCTGGCACCAGAGGTAAGTCCACAGTGCATTATGTAATTGGGCACTGATGCCACAGGGCTGGATGATCACATGATGAAATTACTTTTGATAAGTTGGTCGTTTCATGTCTGAACATTTTGGAGAAACTTCATTAGGAACTACTGACTTCATTGTGGGGCATTATATGAAAACCAGTTAGGACAGTAGTTCAGCTGGTAGAGCTGGTTGTTGAATTATAGTGTGCTGCTTTGGCTACCACATAATAAAATGCTAATGCTGAGAAACCGCCAATTATAATATAATTATAGAACACTGACAATCAACAGGTGTGATGGGAGCAGATGTGTATCCATATAGGAAGGACATAATTTACTCTGAGCTGAAGTGCTGTAAAACAACTTCTCTTACAGTTGAATAAAAGCACAATTAATTGAATAAAATACGCAGCAGCAGGGTGTATTCAAGACAAAATTGAAGTCATTCTGTATCTGTAAATATTTTTGAAACTTCTAACCCTCTTAGGTACTAGAGGACAACGACTATGGACGAGCGGTGGACTGGTGGGGACTGGGTGTGGTCATGTATGAGATGATGTGTGGCCGGTTGCCCTTTTACAATCAGGACCATGAGCGTCTCTTTGAGCTAATCCTCATGGAGGAGATCCGCTTCCCCAAGAACTTGGCTCCTGAGGCCAAGGCCCTGCTGGCCGGTCTGCTCAAAAAGGATCCCAAACAAAGGTTCGTGGTTTCCTGCCTGTGTTTTTACACCTTGATAGTCAAGCACTAACTTAGTAAATACATGGAGAATCATTGGAATAAAAACAAGCTCATAATAATGAAGGATGAAAATAAAATGATCCCCAAACATGTTTTTACAGATATTTAAGCAAGTTCAGTTCAATCTTTTGTAAAAACCTCTTCATTGCAGTGATACACTATATAAAGACAGCATGAAGTTTTTGATGAGGATCCTTTGAATTTAGATATTAAAGGAGTGTCAGGCAGCACCTGTTGTTTTTTATTCATATACTTGCATTGAAGTTTTCTTTGAAATTGCAAGCACAGTAACATCCAAAAACCCTGAAATTGTGAGTGGTACAATATTTTAATATAAACAACACACTATTCATTTAAGATTGTTTTCTTTGTATGTACTGTGAAAACATGGCAGAATAACTGGCTCCGGATGTACAGCTTGAGGAAAAACATTTTTTTTCTTAGCACCTGTGCACTGTGCTCGGGGGTACCACATATTCCACTATAAAATAAGTAACCACATTATTAAGCCCTTGTTCCTTCTTGATTAGTTTTGGTACAGGGTAATGGCCATAAACAAGGACATAATTGATTGTTGTTTTGGTAGAGCCCCAGCGTTTCTGGGAACAGTCGAATAACTGCTAATATTAGCACATTGAGCACCGCCTGCAGGCTTACCAACACATGCACTTGTAAGCAGTAAGGAAATGAAGAATGAATTTTATCTAGAAATTGGTAAATACAAGCCAGGAGGGAACAACACAACATGAGCGCGTGTTGTACATTTCTAATGACAGTGTTTGCACAATTACCTGCATAAAGAAAAGGTGGCTGCTGAGTGGGTGATGATGATAGTGTTTTTGTTCTGTTGACAGGCTCGGAGGCGGACCAGACGATGCCAAAGATGTGATGAGCCACAAGTTCTTCACCTCCATCAACTGGCAGGATGTTATTGAGAAAAAGGTGAGGTGCTGGGAAACAAACAAAAAAAACAAAATGATGTGGCATTTAAAATAAGGTGTTCAGATTGTAAAATGATGGATATCCTGCTTCTCTTCAGCTCGTTCCACCCTTCAAGCCCCAGGTCACATCGGAGACGGACACACGTTACTTCGATGACGAGTTCACAGCACAAACCATAACAATAACTCCTCCTGACAAGTGTAAGTATACAGAATTTCTGCCATTTCTGCTCTGACACTTGTATATGCATTTAGATCTGTTTTGAACTGGTGGGTGTATTTTTTTTTTCCTTCTCTCTCCCTTTCTGCTTTCTCCAGATGACACTTTAGATGCAGAGGATTCAGATCAGCGCACGCACTTCCCTCAGTTCTCCTACTCTGCCAGCATACGGGAGTGATCACTCAGACTCTTGAACAAGCAGGCAGGCTTACTAACGATCACAATCCCACATACACACTTGCACTGCTGGGGGAATTGGAATGACACAAAACAAAAACTGGCACAAGACACATTTTCATTCGGTCTTTAACGCACATACACTCACAGACACGCACTCACACACGGACACGTACTGGCAAATCAGACAAGACAGGGATCATAGAGTAAGAAATGAACACACAGGCCGCGAATGACTGACCTCAGCAGGTTTGTGTGGATAGACTGGCAGCTTTGTCTCTGTATGTCCTCTCAGGGTTGGCGTTAGGCTTCCCTGCAGGACCTCTGCTGCACTACACTGGGTACCACATCAAAGCCTTGACACTTTGAAAACCAGGTTATGCCAGCAAGTACCACCTCTTTACCAGCTGTACCCATGCTACACACACACACACACACATCCCCACCAACCCATGCATAGACTGCATATATATATATACACACACACACACACACACAAACGTACTTGATAGAATTTTAAAAAGTATAATCAAAATTAGGAAAATGGAAAAGATTTGGGGACGAAGACAAATTTTTATTTCATCAATTGTTACGGTTTTAAATGTAAAGCCATATTTCTGCATTTTTTGTGATTTATTTGTTTTCTTTTTTTTTTTTTTTAACAAGTGCTCTTTCTGGAACTTGCTGTTACAAATCAAGTGTGGGACTGTTCCTACAGTAAGGGGAAATTGGGAAGACGGGGGGGAGGGGAGGGGAGGAGAGTTGCCATTTCTGTGTTTGCACTGCACATGTGTATAAGCGAATGGACGACTGGATGCGTGAATGCGTGCATGTGTGCATATGAGTGCAGGAGAATGTATGAACAACCATTTTGATTCTCAACCATCCATTTGTGTCTGTTTTTTCTGCATGTTTTTGAACTCTGTACTATCGCTGGAATATCAATGAGAGAGGACACTACACGGAGGCGCACTTGATGGCCTTTTTTTAAAAAGGGAACAAGCATGTCATTTATGATTGCTGTGACCAGCTTGGCGCTAAATTGATTCAGTCAGGAAATAGAAACTTGGATCTCTTGCATGGCTTACCTTTGCTTTAAAAGCTGCATTAATTTAACTCAAAGTGATGCAGCAGTCAGGCTCTTCAAGTCCACGTTGCTGTGTCCAGACTGACTTATCGACCGACTAGCTGCTGGTTGGAGATGTAAGTTTTCATTAAGGCCAGTCACGCTATGTGTTAATGACTGTAAGAATAGAAGGAAAGAGGAGACTAGAGACTAGACGCTTTGACCACAGTTGTTCCCCAACCTGTCTAGAGAGACCAATGTAGACGAACACAGCCATTCGCTGTCCTCGATCCAGTAATTCTCACTTTCTAGCTGAAGAGTTAGGCACCAATCTTTTTTTCATTTTCCATTTGTAATATCAGTGTAAGTTTTAAAAAATATTTTTTAAAAATAAACCTTTGAGTGTTCCCGTATTTAAAGAATGAGTTCAATCGTTGTTAAGTCTTTATTATGAGGCCAAAAATTGACTGACTTGGTGGACGTTTTAACACTTCAAATGATTCCACAGTTGATATTTAAAGTGTGTTTTCTTTAATGCTGTGTTGAGGCACTTAAATCTATACAGTTGTATGTCTGGAGCAACAGTGTGCGGGTTTACAATTCAGCCTAACGCTGCACGAGCTGGTCGACCAACGTTCAACCCGCAGACGGGAAACTAATCGAAACATCAGCTGAGCAGCTCAGTTGAAATGTAAATCTGCACACTTTGAGTTATGACGGCACATGATTGAGAGAGGTTCTCTGGACAGCATATTGAAAAGTGCTCATATTGACGCAAGCATTTTATATTCCATATTGCTGGAAGAGACTTTGGTTGCTCTTTGAGCTTCACTAAAGGAACATCAAGATCTTTTTGTTTGTCATTGTTTTGTTTTTGTCTGTTGATTTTTTTTCTCCTTTTTTGTCCATCTATTTTTCAAATTTTGGAAGACGCATTGTCTTGTTTAAGTATACATTATATAAAATATATATATTAAAAGTTTTTAAACGGCTTTCATTTTGATTTAAGTTCTTCATTTAATTGGGTTTCTATTTTGGGATTGCTTATTTAGCTAACCTGGTAACTTTCAGTAATTTCATTTTAAGTGGGCAGTGAATTCTGGTCATTATCAGTTTCAAAGCTGAATTCACTGTTCATAATTTGCATAAATGAACATATTTTAGTAAAGAATAAAGAGGAATTAGTATTAGTGTGCTGAGTTTGATCATTCTGTTTGAAACGAGAAAGTAAATAGTCCCTAAGCACTTAAATTTACCTACAATTTGCAGAACACACATTAAAGCTCTTTAAAGAAAAGTTGAGAATTTTGAACAACTTCATGCTTTTTTTCTTTCTACCATTTTCTGCTGAGCACTAATTCTACAGCCATGTTTAAAGGTTTAAAACGTCTGTCAGCATTCTCCCCTCATGTCACACATTAATTTGTTTTGATTTCAGTTTGTGTGATTGACGGAGTGACAGAGGGTGACAGTGAGACGTTTGAGTGAAAGTGATGGTAAGGACACAGAAAAGCAGCAGGTTTTTGGACTCATCTCTGGGCAGCAGGTGGCCCCAGTTCCTGCAGATGATAATGTGATCAAATGGCTTTGATTTACAGTTCACAACTCCAGCACCTCTTCTCACTGGCTCAGGCACAGCCACCATACTCTAGCCTAGTGTCCTGCTTCGGAAAGGGCAGGATCATATATCAGAAACCACTGCACTGATGGACTCCACTGTGGATTTGCCTTCATTGCTATCATGGCCATAAGGGGGTGCTGCTGAACTTTTTTAATATTGGTTGTGAAGCCATACTCTGAACCTCGCTGCTGGCCACGCTTTAAGCAATGCTTCACAGCTACAACATGCAAGTTAATACCCCTGACCTCTCCTGTAGGCATACACAGGCACAACAAGTGCCTCCTCACTATTGTGTAAATACCAAAAACAAAAAAAACAAAAAAAGCTTGATGGTGAATGCAGCATTCGTAGAAGGGGAGGCCTGCAGCTTTGTAGTATTTGATTTGCAGCTTTACTATGGTTACCTTGCTTCTCTGTATATTTGAATGTGATCAACAGTCACGAATGTCGCACCTGATGCTGGTGCAACAAGATTTTTTTTTTTGCTTGTTGCTGTTAGTTGAGGCTCAGAGGGCAATGAAAAAAAAGCAATCTTTAAGGGGGAGGACATTGTCCTGGTAGACAGGTTCAGCCCCCCTTTGCAAGACTTTACAATGTAACGGGTGATACCTGCTACAATATGGTAGCTTATAACATTTGCAACTATAATGTGCCAGTAAACATTTTTACTGAACAACGCTGTCTGTGAGTCTTATTTTTAATGCTAATTTTACAATCTACACTGTCAACCTGCACCGTCATATGAAATCCACAGCAGCAGCCCTGCAGGCTTTTTGTGAAACTTACATTATAGCAGTGTCCAGTATATTATGACCAGGCCGTTGAGGGCACAGAGGCCATGTGTGACAAGGAATTTAGATTAATACATTTCATGAGTTTATTAAAACCTAATTCTGACTTTATTTAAGAGTGAGAATCCTTTAATTGGAAACACAGAAAAATAAGATTTCTCCAACAGAGTTATATTAAGGGCATTCAGACAATTGAATAGGGAGGTAACATTTTCCAGAAACGTATTTTAGCACATTAATATAGTAACTGTGTGAAAACAACAGACATTTTTGGTGGATAGTCCAACATTTTCTCAGGGTGGGTGAGGTTGCACTCTTCACCTCAGTATTTCTAAAAAGCTGGTTCCAGCCCTGATTATGACACTTTGTAAAGGAGCTGTGTTCAGTAAGTTGTGTTTAATTAAATTCCATTGAAACATGCATTTTTTTTATGTCACTCAAATATGTAAATGAGGCTGGACAAAACAATCCACCATCGCCAATAAATGTTTATGAGCTATTGCACAGATAAGATTATTGGAGCTAATTCATATCATAGCACCAAAACACATAAAGCAGATCAACAGGTAAATGTTTCCTGTACAAATCTTGGATTAATTATTTCTATATCACGACACTGACTCATAACACATGAGCCTGCAAGATCAGCCGCTGAGTCACTTAAACGTAAAAAAAAAACAAAAAAAAAACACGTGGTTCATTTTTAAAAAACGTCTACCGGAAGTCTCTGTCCTCACCTGTCCACCGGTGTCTCCACCCCAATCAGCGGGACCCACCTGGCTTTATCAGCCGCCCTCCGGGCTCCATGGCCGCCCTCTCTCTCTCTCTCTCGGCTCCAGGCCTCCGCCGACACTCGTGGATAAGTAGCTGCAGCGGCCGAACACGGGAGCTGTGTCTCCGGCTGTGACCAATGGCCAGGACTGGTTTCTGCGACTCCAAGCCCCTGCTGGACTTACACAAGAAGGTGAGCATCTGGACCCTGCATAACCAAGCATCAGCACGTTTTTTTTTTGCAAGAATCTGAAAAGTGCTGCTCCAGTTTTTTTTCAGTGCTTGAACTGATTTTATTTTCTGCATAATTGATGGCTAATTTTATAAATTGATGAATCTGTGGTTGAGAAATTACCAGAAGAAAACTCACTGAATAAACCTTGATCTCATCTTATTGCATTCACCTGCCATGATCCCAGGTGTGGAGGAGTCTCTGATTAGACAGCTGAAGCAGGACCTTGTGTCTTGATGCTCAGAAGTACACTCACTCTTTTAAGGACATTGCATTGCTGTCATACAGAGAGTGAAGTGCAGCCACTCTCAAAGCTCACTTTTGCCTCAGCTGTGGTAATCATAAAAAGTACATTTTAAGTGGCCCAGATCACATTAGTACCTTTGCAAAGACTTTGTATTGTCCCTCCAGGCGGATGAGAGGCGAGCCCCCTTAAGAACTTGGGCTAATGCCTGTGGGCCTATAGACCGCTGGCAGCCTGTAGAGGTGGACGAGTCCAGGATGGCCCCTGTCAAAATGGAGACGGAGCGCAGATGGGTACGCCTTCTCTGTCCTGCCTGTCCTCTTCACCCAACACATACAGTGTCTCTCTCATCTGCATATTAATCTGACTAATTGGTTGGAGGATTACTGTTTGAATTTGCACTAACAGAAGCTACTATTTGTAGTCTTGCTGATCTATGAATGTGAGATGCTTCATTCACTTTCCACTTTGGGCATCACATAGGATTTTTTTTTTTCTTCTCATCATCAACCATCCCACTTGCACATGCATGTAAGACATTGTCTGTTTGCAGGAAATGAGGCTACCGACACAAACAAGCGAAGACATCATCATGGGGTTCCATGAAGACAGTAAAACACGCTCAGCTGGTAGTGTAATCATTACCACAGGTTTCTGAAACGTCTTTTAACACCAGTGTCTCTCTTCTTTTTTTTTTTTTTTTTACTTTATATAATGTATTGTCCATTGCAGCATGGACAGTCAACCACAAAACAAGCTCTGAAAGAGGAGTGGAAAAATAATTTGCTTGCGTGTTGTTCCTCCTCGTCCTCCTTTCCGTGGCAGATGGGTGCGTGGAGGAGCCTGTGCTGCTTCACCCTCTCGGGCTGCAGGGTCTTCACAGCCTACAGGCGCTGGTGCCCAGCCTGCTGCGTCATGAAGTGGAGGTCGCACTGGAGAAGCTGGACCTCATATGGGACCGCACATACGCCTGGGACATGTTCTTGGATATGATGGTGAGAGGATGTGAATAGAGGTTGCTAAACAGCCATCCTTTAAAATGCACTGTATACAGACACCATCTCTCATTGTATACAAGACGGGCAACAAACACGTGTCACCCTCTATCTCTCTTTAAATATTTAGTATGCGCCTCCTGTTTTCTGGTTTTACCCTGCAGAGAACTCAGACGCAAAGCTCCTTTCCCAACACTGACCTGCCGCGACACTTCACAGATGCCACTCGTGCTATCCTGGTGGACTGGCTCATTCAAGTTCATGTAAGCCTCACTGGAGATAAAGGCCTCTTCTCCCACAGAATTAATCTAAACATTCAGATCATTTAAGGTCACGTGCATGTTGATAAGCACCTGCCAACGCTGGCAAGCTGCAGCAAAAGGATTGCTCTGTTTGTCTTGGCTGTCAAAGCAAACACTTGAATTGGAAAAAAATATCCATGTGACCTTGAAAGTGAGGTTACATTAAAGGAATAGTTCAACATTTGACATCAGGCTGACAGATTGACACCCCTCGAGTCTGTACAGTAAATTTTAAGCTACAGCCAGAAGCTGCTTAGCGAATAGTTTTCAGTCTCTTTTACGTCCTACCAGGAGATGATGCATTTCCAGGCAGAGACCCTCTATCTGGCCGTGCACCTCCTCAACCGCTCCCTGCGGAAGATCAAGGTGACCACAGCCAACCTGCAGCTGCTCGGCATGGTTTGCCTCTTCCTCGCTGCGAAGAAGGAAGAGTGTCTCCTCCCTGAGGTATGCTGGCTCAGCCCTCGCCAACTATACAGCTACAGTGTGTTAAACATATGTCTGCTAACATATGTAAATAATCCATGATTGGTTTGTTGCTGGTCGAGAGGAGCAAATGTTTCTCTAAGTTTAATTATTTTTTATGGTGGCTTTAATGCTCTGAGGAAGTGGATTAATAAAGGGTATATTTCCTTTGCTGTACTTGTTGTTCCAGGTGTCTGGACTCTGCTACTTGATGGACCACACCTACACTCGGCATCAGCTTTTGCGGATGGAGCGCAAAGTCCTCTGTGGGCTCAAGTTCGATTTGTCCTGCTGTCCCCCTCTGCATTTCCTCGTCCTCCTCACCACCGTGGCTCGCTGCAGTGCTAAGGTTGATGTGCATTATGTGTTTGAGCAGTTTCTTTTTTTGTGTTTTTTTTTTCCCCCCTGAACTTTAACAGAAGCATCCACCACAACACGAGTCACTGAGGTTATTCTTCAGCATGCAGAGATCTGAAGTGTCGCCTGTGCCTGCAGGTGGCGTGGATGGCTCGCTATCTGCTGGAGCTGTCTCTCCTGGAGGGCCAGTGTGTTGTGTTCCTGCCCGTGCAGCTGGCAGGAGCGGCTCTCTGCTTGTCCCGCCAAGTTCTGCAGGAGCCCGTGACACCAGAAGGGGAGGCTGCCTGGTGTCTGGCCTCCAGCATCCACGTGGGCAGGTGTGTATCTGGACTCAGCAGATGCGCTCTCCCCTTATCCGCAGTGCCCTTTTGAAAGCCTTTACCTTGGCATCATGTAGTCATCACAACTCTGTGGCTCTAACATCACAGATGCAAAACTTTACTATCCAAGTGTTTTTAATAAGTCCATCCGACCTGTCAATCTGAGAACTGTATGTTTTGTCTTTTTCAGTGAGACTGCCCTGTTGAGGATCATGCAAATTCTGGCCAGTGCTGCAGCCAAGGCCCACACCAGAGAGACCTGCGCTACTTTTATTAAATTCTCCTCCCCAGAGACCATGCATGTCAGCAGACACCCGGGTCTAAAGAACGCCCCCAGTCTGCTGGGCATCTGCACTTGACATTACCAACTCCCTGGAACTTAATTCTATCCCAAAGCTTCAATGGAGATACTAGAGCAGTATCACTTGAGGACTTTACTCCTGTAAGGCTGTGTATTCTTTGCTTTGGCTCCTGAGGAGTTACTATGAAAATGGGTGAGGAAGAAGTGTGATTTTGATGCCAAACTTTGACAAAGAATCGCATGCTCTTTTCATGTATGCAATTTAGTCAAACTAGTGGCACGCCTGTTTTATGATCTTATCTTGCAGCCCATTTAGAAAATATATGAATTGTACTGATGTGTCCTTGTGTTGTCATTTGTGAAGAGGATGTCTATCAATATCCAAAGTTTTAATGTAAAAATAAAGTGTCTGCTGCAATGTTTTGAGTTTCAGTTGTTTATGTTGCACAAGCAGTTTCTGCAAGTTCAGCAGGATGTGACTACAGGTCTACATGACAGCAGAGCAACCTTCTGCCTGCATAGCTGCATTGTTGGCCACTCCTGCTCACATGTGCAAGCATGCTGACACAGCTGACTGGCTCAAAGGAGTCACTGTAGAGAATGTGGGACAGCTGCTAACTGCATAGCTTTATATCAAGAGTATTTCTTTTCAGTAAAGAAACAAATGGGCGTTTTGCACACCATGCATATTGTAGACTCTTCTATATAAGTCTCGTTTTTCCTATACATATTTCAAGATGTGCTCTCAGTCATGCACAATAGAGTTGCAAGCAGCAGTGGGTTTGTAGTCACAGGCTTCATCTGTGTTCAGCTGCTGTTTGTCATAAAACCAAACATGATTGAAGACTGCAATTCAAACTCTGATTTTTGTCTGAAACAATTTTTAATGCCATATTTTTTTAATGTTATTCACAAATGTGACTTTGATCAAGTATCAGTCTTCCACTGAGTCGCGTTGCTTCACCAAATTCTTATTGGCTGTCGTATTTGTCTTACGGACCAATGGACGCTTAGCTTGCTGGGATGGATCTTATTCATTGTGTCCTGTAGTTGGTTCAACAGGGGATAATGGGTTCAATTAAGGTAACACATATAATTATCAGCCCCATGTTGAAATATGTCATCAGTGAACAACTTGTTCTTGCACAGAGAAGCGAACGACACAACGTTTCGATAATGGTTGTTTTTAACTTTTATTTTTAACATTTCGTCCGCTTATGAAACGGCGGCGTCAAGCTCGCGAGAACACACCGCCGGGATTTCGAAACAAAAGCTTGAAAGTTGCCACTGATGGAGAAACGTTAAGGTAAATGCTGTTCGAGGATTATAAAATCAAGACCCCGACTGTAATTTGGCTGGAAGTTATCGATTTAGCTGACGTTGCATTCAAGCTGATATTTTAGTTTTTAACTTTGTGTTTTATTTTGGAACCAACCGGATACGGAGTCCCTGAACCCGGTTAGCTTGACAGTCACCGTCAAATCTCAGCCCGTTTTCTTTGTAGTCTTTTCACTCGGTTTATGCCACAAAGAGCAAAATGAATCAGTTTGTACTGAAACTCCTGCAGAAAACAATTTAATTATGACGCTGCTGCTTGACGAAAGCTCAGATAAAACTGAGCTTCAGGAGAAAAGCGACCGTTATTGGAAATAACTGGCTGTTTTACATTTGGAGGTAAGTTTTGCTCTGGAGATAAAGCGAATAAATCTAATGTTAGTGGCTTTGAAAAAAAGATGTGATAATGCAAAATTGATACACGTATTATAAAATATCTCACTCTGTTATAACTTTACATGCTTGGTTAACAACCTATAATGTCGTTTATATCCCGAGCACTGTGATTATTCTGTGTTTTTGTGTGTGTTTACTGTCAGTGTGAGAGGAAGTGTGTGTTCAAGAGGGCTGGACTCGAAGTTGTGTGTTACATAATATGGGAGGGGGGGTAGGAAGAGGAGGCGGGTTGCTGCTGTTTCAGCTGAGACACAGATGACCAAATAAAGTTTTACATGTTTCCAGGAGGGAGATAAAATTTTATGTTATCAAACTCAATGCACATTTCTTGCACTTTACACGTTGCTGCAGTGTAGATTTTGTAGCTGGACTAAAATGTGCAATACTTGATTTTTGAGCTTGTGTCCTTGCACAGATCCCCTGCTCCTAGTGGAGACAAAGAACTCATCATGGAAAGCACTGTCATTCAGGGTCAGCTGAAACAGGTGGTCATAAAAGTCACAATATCAACTACAAGCATTTCTTTCTTTTTTTTTCTTTTTTCAACTACAACATTTCTTTCACTGCAGACCTTCACATGTTGCTGCAGTGTACATTTTGTAGCTGGAATGAAATGTGAATACCAAGTGCATGAGTGTATTGTTCATTCTTGTGTCCTTGTACAGATTCCCTGCTCCTATTAGAGACAAAGAACTCCTAACAGAGAGCTCAGAGGAGAAGCACATGTCATTCAGTGTCGACTCAAAGAGGTGTTCTGGCCGATAATTTTCCCAGCTGACTCAGCCACCCGTGCGCTAGGCGTTCTTCTGTTTTTGGATTTGTACTTTGGCCATCAGATACAGCAATGGCAGTCAACTCCTCACGGAGGATGCAGGAACACCCAAGAAAGCAATTTTTAAACAACATTTCATATCTACTGATTGCTTAACAATTTGCATCTAAAGTGGTATTAACTAAGGCGTGTTCTCCCTACTTGCATCATAGGGTAACTGCCTGTCATTTTCTTATTTGCATACAATAGAATACCTTCAAGATTGATAGTTGTCTGCCTTAACTCAGACAAGCTTTAGCCATCTTGTTAAAAACACAAATTGACTCTGTGCTTCATGTCTCTGCCTGTTAGCTTGAACTATAGCATTTCATGTGGGTAAACAGTGTAGTAGACTCCATATCTCTATTGAGTCAAAACAACACATAACCCATACATTCCATTATCTGTAAATACATGGTGGGTACCCACATGTACACACTTGCACAGGTGATTCCAGAAAAGCTGGGACGCTATGTATAACATAAATAAACAAAAAGAACATATATCATTTGAAAACAGTGCAAAGACAATATATTTGATGTTTGACCTCATCACCTTCATTGATTTTTGTAAATATCTGCTCATTCTGAATTTGATGGCAGAGACATGTTTCAAACAGGTTGGGACAGGAGCAACAAAAGACTGTGAAAGTTGTGGACTGATCCAAAAACACCTGTTTGGATCAGTCCACAGGTCAACAGGTTCATTGGTAACAGGTGATAGTATCATGAGTGGGTATGAAAGGTTCATCCTGGAAAGACTCAGTCGTTCACAAGCAAGGATGGAGAGAGGTTCACCACTTTGTCAAACACATAATTGTATAAAGGAGATTAATACATGGACTTAGGAACAGTCTGTAAAACTGTTGTCAGTAAACAGAGTCTGTTTGCAAATGATCACATTCTGTTTTTATTTATGTTTTCCACAGTGTCTCAACTTTTTGGAATCAGAATGAAGACTTTAATATTAATATTTCTTTGTTGTCGTGGTTACACCCCCAAAGGCAACCTCAGTATCGTCAGCATGTGCTGTTGTGCAATCAACTGCACAAACAGATTAAGAAAGAATTCGGGCAAAAGCTGCCCAATATTAAAGAAGTTAGATGGGTAAGGAGCTATGTAACATTAAAAGCACACCTGTGTTCTGTGTGCTGCTGCTAAAAAGACTGATGTTACTGCATACCACCTATTCAACTCTGTGGTTATTGTCATCTAAGGCAGTGGTGATGTGCTCAAAATGTGCACTCGTTGCTTAAAATGACACCACTATGTAATTAAAAAACTCTAACAATATGTCACTTTCTAAATAACTGTAAGGCAATGGCAACATTAATTTGCATAGCTTTTTAGAGAACGCATTAGATGTTAGAGGCTGAATCCTCTCCCAGCTTGCAGTGTGTGATATGCAGGATGTGACCTGGGCAGGTCACCAGTGGGACTAACACAGATCTCTGTCACATGAGAGTTGGGCATTGTTTTGTTTTGATGCAGGCACAGTCACAGCCTAATTATCATGTATTCTCTCATTAGGATCCAGTATGCCGAAGGAACAGCCGTGCTTGAGCAAGTACAGCGTTTGTGCTCCATCCAGCAAGAATGCTAAAGATAAGAGCAACAGTACGACTCTGCAGGCAATGCGCAATACTAAAGACTCCAGTGGCTCCCGCTGCAGTTCAGAAAAAGACTCTGGCTACTCTGGTGAGTCAGCATGGCAACAATATAACCAGAGAATGACACTTAGCCAAGTTTTTTTTCTCAAGGCTATTTCCTGTACACTCCCATTTACAAGTCAGCTCAGGCAATGATAATTATGAAAGCTGAATGGGACGAACAATACTTATATAATGGGTAGGACATATTGTGTTGACTTTCAGGATTAACTTGACTTAACTTGACTTAACTTTACAGGCACATCAGATGAATATGATGAGCTTAGGAATTGTGGCAATTTTCTTCTTACTTCCTCAAGTCTAGGGTACAGAATTAATTGTCCTAGTACAAACTAGCCTCAGTATGTGTGTGTGTGTGTGTTTTCACAGAAATTACAAAAGTGGAGAGTGGAAATATGAATATATGAGAGCATGTCTGTCCCTTTCTTTTGCTTTCTGTCGACATAAAGGAAATGTTTTGCATATTTTGACAACATCAGGTGTAATATGTAGCAAAATGATGCAACAGCATCACTTCCATCTTAGTTCACAAAGTCCAGCTCTCCCTTTACTCTGAATGAGCCTTCCTCAGTGTGCTCTGTTCCCACTTGTCTCCAGACGGCTCTGATTGGCAGCAGACAGATGTGGAGGACCAGCGCAGCAACAAAAACCAGTCCAGAGGCAGCGAACGTGCTGAAACTACACAGCGAGGTCTAAACCAAGAACTTGGGCAAGAGAATCCTGAGAATCCTACCCTGATGCCCACAGGCTGTGAACTCTCACCCATCTACATCATCAAGAACATGGTGCTAAAGCAGGTAAGGCAGCTGTTGGCACAGGCAGTGAGGGTAGGAATACACAGCAGTCCTCTGCTGACAATGATTGTCTTAAACTGTTTGTAAAATGTAAGAAAACAGGTGTTATCATGGCAGTGTAATCCGGAGCTTTGGCACAAGGCTGAGCCAAGCAGAGAGCTGAAGGATGAAATGGGTGATTTATAAAGAGACAATGTTATAAATCAAGCTCTAAAGTAAATGAGTCATTTTTTTCAGTTGTTTTTTTTTTCTTCAGTAAAATGTAGTATTTTACTAAAACAAACAAGTTTTCTTTATGTGTCTGCCAAAAAAAGAGAGGAACACGAATAAAAATAATATCTCTCCTCTTACAAATGTATTCCTTTATAATGGACTAAATTGATTCACACCCCTCTGTCTCATACTGCATTTGGGTCCTTGTTTTATCTGTGTCTCCTCATCCTCCCTGTCCCACCAGCCGAATGCAGTCCAGAAAAGAGCTCAGCTGCCCCGGAGAAGCGGAAGCAGGGATACCGGCAGTTCTAGTGCCGCCCATGTGATCCTTTTACAGCAGCCTAGCTTGTTTCTGGCCACCCTCCAGCTCCACAAGTCCTCATCCTGGAAGTCCAGCGCCACAGGGAAGAAAATAAATGGCACTTATCTGCCTTTTCTCAACTCCTACCCACGCATTGCGCCACACCCAAGCAAGAAGCCGCCTGATAAATCTTTGTTGAACGATGAATCCCAGAACCTGAGCAAGAGGGTGTGCACAGAACACAAGAGCGATGACACGCCTGTGATGAGGAGTCTACCTGAGCAGCACCTTTATAAGCAACCCAAATTAGCCGTCTTAACCTCTGGACTGCCATCTTCCTGTGCTACTGTCTCCTCGAGCCAGGGTTCCCCGTCTGGATCCAGCCTGTACACCACCTCCTCCTTCCTCTCAACCAGTGGGCACAGAAACAGCAGCACCAGTACCCGCCACCGCCGTTTCCTTAACACATTAGAAATCCTCAGACAGTCCGGTCTGTTGGACATTACACTGCGCACAAAGGAGCTGCTGCGCCAGAGCAACGCCACTGAGCGGGACATTGCCCAACTCCGCCAGCACACTGAGCTGCTGTGCCAGGCTGCCAGCAACCCCACCTGCAGCCTGACCGGCATTGCAGCCTGGGAACACGTACACCGATCCATGGTGGAGTCTGGCAGCTACCCCAACCTCAAAATCCTGCAAAATTTACAAATACCGTGTCATCCAGATTCTGCCAGTCAACCAGAGAGTGTTTCTGCAGGTGACACCTGTGGCCCACTAGCTGCTGTGAACTCAGAGGTGCTGCCGTCTCACCTCCTCACTACTGCCCCAAACCCAAACCAGAACTGTCCTGTGCCACAGAAGTCTCACTCAGGACACAGCAGGAAGCTTATGGCTTGTTATAAATCTTCAGAGAAAGTTAATGCTCCTGACAGTTCCACTGGTTAGCACAATCTGCAGTGCCTTTAAACAGAGAGCGAGTGCTCAGGGTTAGCCAGTGGAGAACCAGCAGTTATTTTTTTGGGACATTTTGTGTGGTTTGATTGGTTTATCCCAGGTTTTTTTTAATGAATGCACTGGAGTGCAATTCAATCCAGAGGCACCATCTTACATCACCACTGCAGACTTTATAGAACCACACAGATCAATAAACTCTGCTTAAGAGATTACATGGACAGAGGAAATCGGTTCACACTCAGGTGTCTCTTAATGCAACGATGACGACAACAGTATATTTTTATGAGTTCAGTTGGTCATTTTGTTATCACCTTAGAACAATTTAATTCAGGGAAAAGATTATCCGACCCGAGAGAGACCCAGCAGTGCAAACAAGATTGCTGCCTTCAAAGCAAACATAGTTAAAGCTGAAGGCTCCCAGAAAAACAGCACAGCAAGGAAAGCGGAAGCACTTGAGGTACAACTGGCCACTCAACGTCAATTTATGCCTAATATCACAAAGTGCTCTACACTGGACTGCTGCAAGGGCTTTTATCCAAATGCTTTTCAGCAAAGCCTGAAAAACTCTTTGTCAGTTGATATTTTTTGCATCATCATCAGAGGTGATCGTACTCATTTAGTTCATCAAAGTGTTTGTTCATTTTACAAATACAGTCATTCAACCACAGACTATATGAAGTCTACACAACATCTCCAAGATAATCAGTTATCCCATTTCCTCTCGTGCAGAAGTTTCGTTGTCTGCTATCACTTTGATGATATTCTGTTTTAATTGTTGGTGTTATGTGGTCCTGTGTTTTAGATGGGTTGATGGTTTCACAGTCAGTTGCTTGCATTGTGAGTTTGAGAGAGTTTTAAGTATAGAAGCATGTTGACTAAGTGTTAATATGCATGTGGTATGTGTATGATTTTTCTTCCCTGTCTCTGTGTTTGTGCATATGACAGACAGCACTGCCAGCGATGCACATGTTTCTGGATTTTAAAGTGTACTTTAAAGTGTCATAATTTTAAGGTATTTAAATAAAGCAATGATTGAAGAATTGACTGTATCAGCGTGTCGTATGAATCGTTTAAAATTGAGGCTTGTATTCTGGTAATATTTTTCTGCAATGAGTTTACATAACCTTGAAGTAATACAACCGCTACCATGGAAACTGAAACGAGTCACCAAGGTTGTGATGTGAGAAACACATGGACTCTGGTCGACTGTCTGCAGCTCCTGGAAGCCATGAAAATGCATATTCTTTCCCAGTTCATCTATTGAGCTCAATGTTGAAAGAGAAACCTCTCTGCACTTTGTGTTGTCATCTTTGTGAAATAATTTATTTTTTCATTATACATGTTTCAGTGTACATTTCTTATTGCAGAGAACTTATTTTGGCTCAAAATAGCAATCTGATTGTGATTATATGATTAAAAAAGATTTTTTTTTTCTCTACAAAATACTACTTGGAAAATGTGTTTTTTACATGTTATACATAGTTACAATGAAGGGAGGAAGCTTCTTTGTTTCTTTCTTCAGTGATCTACAGAAATAAAATGATAGTTTCACTTCTCTTTAAATTGTAGAGTCAATAGAAGCAAACAAAAGTAATATTACATCCAGTAATCAGCTCACAAAATATCAAATCCTGTTTGGGTTAGGGTTGCATTTGCTGCAGCTTTGTCACTCTCTTTTTGGGCAGTGAGTAGTCGGGTTGAGGACGGCTCAGATGATGGTAACGCTGAGAAATTGAGAGAAATATTCAGCAATGAAACATGTGAAACAAGACTTCTGTCACATCGTTTTTTGCACTTTGCAATGGTGAAACAACATTGATGGAATAATCAGCAT
>JBBMOC010000047.1:3086239-3452685 GCA_037975185.1 Centropyge bicolor
AATGGAAAGTTGCCTGAGTTGAATTATGGACTTGTAACCTTTTACCCGTGTCAAGGTGAGCACTGGAGAAAAGAAATGGGTCACCGCACTCAAAATGAATCCTCGTATTGGACATTGTTATTTGTTGTTGCCCAGAGCACACGTCCGAACTAGTTGTCCCCGTTCGCCCCTCAGTAGCCCTAAATGTATGCGTTTTTAATTGAAAGACTCTACAATAGATGCTCTTTTCATTTCATGCATTCTCCTCTTTGTCAAAACCTCTTTCAGACAATTTCAAACAAATGCATAGTATTGGTTTTGATACCCTTCTTTTTGAAATACACTTTATAAATTTCTTGTAATGTGCTTTACCTCAAATATTCCTCTGGTGCATTTCTGAAGGATGATGGGACTTTTTTTTTTCTTTCTTCTATTATTTCAGTTTTCACCAAACTATTTCTGTCACTCTTCATCTACACAACCAGATCGTGACTTCAAAGTCACTGTGAGCAGAAATGGCAAAGTTTGGAGCTGACTGATAAAGTCATACTGGCACATATACTGTCCTTTTCAAACCACCATAGACAAAACAAATATGTGGAATCATGTTGTGACTACAAGCTACTCTTTAACACGGTTATACATTGTTAGGCACACTTTGCTGTGAGATAGAATGTGTTTACTTATCCTCCTGAGACCCTGTGCAGTCATATGAGGACATTGCATTTCTGCCTCTCAGACTCATGTTGCTTCATTTTTTTTAAAAACTTTGACCTATTTAGGGACACTGCCCACGCCACATCTTGTAATGATATCACAACATTACACCCATTTCAAAAGACTTCGACAGCAGCTCCCGAAGTAAAATAGAGAAAGGTAAAGTTTATATCCAAATTTTCTGAATGAAATCAGTGTATTTATGTATAAATACATCTCTAGCTTGATATGGCATTAAAATTAGACACATTTTGGTCATAGCTGCAAAATGAAACATTAATTAATGTTATGTACTTGTTTGAGGACATTGGGATTATGTAATATTACTGATTTTTGCAAAAACTACTTCCTGTACAAGACCAAGTGTAGTTATTACACTTACTTATCCCAAATAGCAAGGAGAAGCAAAAAATGCACACTAGACAAAAGCTCAATTTAAAAAATATAAAATGATTCATTCTTTATTCAGTGCACCATCTTTAAAAAATACAGCAACAAGCACATAATCAGCAGTTAAGAAAGACATGATTTCTTTTTTAAATTAAGTGCACTTATGTCACTACATTTGTTTTTTCAGTCTCTGCCCTTCAAAATAGAAAGTTTTCTATTTTGTTGTGTAGCTCTTTTGAGGGCTACTGGAATCCAGTGATCAACACACAGATTAGTTTGATCAATCAATCTGAAAAAGAGAAGACCACAGCAGAGCCGACGACAAGAGAAAGACGTCTGTGAGTGTAGTCTGTCCAGCGCTGCTGGTTTCTGGACTTGTGTCTCTTAGCTGCCTCTGCTGTCCAGATGTTAGATGGCATCGCTTCATGTTTCCAGCTGTGTCCCACACCAACAGCTCTGCCTGAGCAGAGCAACAGCTGGACGAGTACCTCACCCACAGAGGCTGCGATGAGCCTGGCACCCATTCAGACACGTTCAAAGGGGGGTCTCCTTTCTCTAACCTGGCCCTGTGGTGGTGATGGTTGTGGTGGTGGCCTCCGCTGGTTGACTTGTCCCTGTGCGCCTGTTGCTGCTCAGGGCTGTCCTCTGTGGGTGGGGGGCTGTGGAATAGAGTCAGAAAACCTTCACCCTTCTGTAGCTGGAGGGCAGCGAGGCCAGAGCGCCCACTGTCTGACACAGCCAGAGAAACACTCCAGCCAGACTCATTGCAAACAGATGAACAGGTAGACTGGACTCGTGCAGCGGAGCAGGTCGGAGGGGACGTGTCAGGATCCTGCAAGAGAAAGAGGAAGTGATGGTGCTGTACACAGAAAATTGAATGACCAGTTTAAGTTTAAATTAATTATATGTGCATTCAAAAAAACATGAGACTTTACTATCAAACAAGTTCCGTTCCATGAGTTTCAGTTCATACTCACTGGGGGGACCACGATCAAGTAGGCTACGGCGTAATTCGAGTCTGGAGAGCCAAGATCATGTACAGTGAGTGTGAGGGTGACAGTCGCTCCTGCCTGAGCTGTAGGAGGAGTGTAGAGGTCCACCTGACCACGGAGAGATCCATGTTCTGCAACAAAGAAGCTGAGGGGACAGAAAGTCAACCTTAAAGAAGTATTGAATCTTCTTTTCTAATATCACATTCAGAGTGAGGACATAAGAAATGAGAGAATTGCTGTTCAAGAGCTCTCTCTTTTTTTTTTTTGCTCTACCTGTGAGGTCCTCTCTTCTGAAGATATCCACAGTCGTCATCAGCCGTCAGACTGAAGAGCCGGGCCGGGCCGTGGTTCAGGATGTCCCAGGCCACCACAGTGCTGTGACCAGGTACCAGATGGGGGACAGACAACACCTGGAGAGATAGAGACACACGAATATATGAAGATTATCATGACAAGCCCCAGTGATCTGAGGTACATCAACATGAATTGAGTGAATCCACAAATACACAGAGCTGTATGGAAAGTTGGTCAGGGAAAAGTCATTTTTGTAAGGGCAGATATATTAACTCAAACTTAGCTCAAGTTATGCAGTTTTGGTTCTACTTTACTTTCCATTGTAACTGATGAAGGTGCAGCAATAATATTTTTTTTGTCCACTTGGGGGCAGCAGAACAAGCTGCAAGCATTATGTCAACACAGCATACATTTGTGTGTTCATATCCAGCTGGTATGGAGCAACATTAATATTGATCTAGAGTCCTGTCTGTGATCAAATCAAAACAATGGGCTAAAAGATCCTAAATCCCATTAAAGCTGAGGAGAACTGTTCAACATTCCAGAGGGCAGTAGCATTACGATTACCTGTATCTGCACGTGAGTGGGCTGGACCATCTCTGTGGAAACCCTCTCCAGCTTGTTTCCCCTGCTGTCTTGGCCTGTCAGTCGAACACAGAAGGGCTCTCTGGGAACAGAGTCCACCCGTCCCACCAGCTCCTCCACAGAGTAGGATGATGAAGAGGAGGAGTTGAGCTTCACCTGCTGGAGGCTCTGACCATCAGCTCCCAGCAGCGTCACATGACTGAAAGACGCCTCTTCATCTGGAGGCAGGCCTGTCACTGCCAGCACCAGAAAGGCAGCAACACCTAGGGAATTAAATAAGGCTGTTATCAGCACTTATTATACTATAAAAAATACACTAGAATATAATCACAGTCCTTCACCTGCAACTGGACTACCCTCCACTCTGGCCAGACCAGGATGTGTCTCATTGGTCACAGTGGCAAAGTAATACAGGAAGTCAACACTGCTGTCGCCTGGGAGTGCAAATCAAAAGAGTCCTTGTCTCAGTACAATTGCAGTTAAACGTTAACTAATGTACTTGTAATTGTGTGTTAGTGGATTTTACATGTTGGCCTTTTACCTATTACATTGAATGTCAGGTGTCCGTCACTTTTGGCTTGGAGTTTCCACTGGCCTGGCTGCACAGGAGAGAGCAGGCTGATGCGGTACAGACCCTTGAAGTGCTCCAACTTTGCCAGAGGGCCTTGCTCGCTCAAGAGGGACTGGCTTTGGTCTAATGAGAATATGACATTGAACAGTTGGACTTATTCCAAATACAAAGAAGAGTAGTGATAATTGAAGACTGTATGAGCAAGTGCAAAGTGTAGTTCAGACATGGCAGCTCCCAGAATGAAAAAACCTACTACTGCCTGGATATAGCCTCCATCCACAGCTTATACATGCATAGCTGATAACTAACTAATGCAAGCCCTACGCTACAGTTACCTGATGGACTTGTGAGAATACACTCTGTCAGGATGCCGGTGACGTGTAGTGTGACATTTTTTACTGAGCTGTCAACTCTGAAGGAATGGGAGGACATCAACTCTTGGTCACTTTCCACATGGAGGAGGGTCACCTGGAGAGGAAGAAGAAAAAATCTGCTCAGCTTATCTGAAAAATATGAACATAGTGGAGCATTTAGTAGCTGCAGAGCCAGGAGCTATTGGAAACCAAAATCATAGGCAAAAGAAAAGTGGCAATTGGAAACATGACTCCAAATGAATTATGCTGTTGGGTGTGGAAACAGGCAACTGTTTGTTAACTAGTTCGTCATAACAACTGTATAAGATGATAAAATGTCAATTTATAACTTGTTTCCACTTTCTCCAAGTGGCCAGAAAGTTTATACAGTTAAAAACAGGAACTCATGGTTGATGATGTCGCCCAGTTGCTGGGATCCCCACAATAGGTCACACCATAAATCTGAAGAGCTGGTAGGAATGTTTGATCTGGTTCAACTGAGTGTGCAAAATGTCAGTCACCATCAAAGCATCTCGCTGCCGTACCTTGTCCGCAGCTGTGTTATCCTCCACTATGGTGGAGACACTGTGAATGTCAGAGTTGGTGGTGAATATTGTCAGTCCTCCTGACAGGGAGGACAGGGAGGAGTAGAGAGAGAAACGATCAGGGGACAAAGGTTCCCTACTCCTCCTCTTCCTCCTCCTCCTGCTCCCTCTGCTCTCTGTTGTGTAGTTGGGGTCTTCAGTTAGAAGAAACGTAATCTGTGGGAAAATCAGACCATAATGTGACCAATGATTGAGCTGTTTGATTGTCACAGTGTCTGTCCACAGTCAGTGCACAGTATGTAAATAAGACACAAAATGGATGCTCTCAAGTTCATTATACAAATCCATCCTAGAATGCAGTTTGCAAAATGCTAATCCACTATTTTGCAGCAATATAAACAATGTCTGCAAACACAACTTGTTTTGTCTGAGATGTTACATTTAGATGTGTGTATTTTGATATGTGTTTCCAGCAGAGAATCAGGAAATGGTCTCATATCCCAGTGAAGTCATGACTTAGTGCCAGAGCAGCTTCAGGTTCGTCTCTGGATGACATCATTACTACGGTCTTTCTGTCCGCTGATCAGCTTTAAAAAGGTGTAGATTCATAAATTACAACTGCATGTTTCAACAGTAAAGATAATGTCGCTTTTATTTGAGAGAAATTTTTAAAATTCTAAAACCAACCTTGCTCTGTTTCTCAAGCGCAAGGGCCTTCACCACATCAAACAAGTGGGCGTCTTTCGGGGAAGCATCAGTGAATACGAAGATCTCTGACAGGGGTGGACTGTGGGTGAGTGCCAGCTGAAAACACACAACAAGATGGAAAATTAGCTGCCACGTGTGCTTGTTATTCTCATACTGTACATGTGCTCACATACACACACCTGATCACTTCACCTTGGGTGTTACAAAAGAAAGAGCACCAAAATTTACCTGAACAGCAGAGAGGCACATCTCTGGTTCGTCTCCTCCTCCCAGCGCCATCAGGTTCTCCATGTTCTGCATGAACTGGTCTGGGTCATCGGTCTCATGCACTGGTCCTACATCTGCCCAGTACAGTAGGTAGAAATGTTAGATGGTGAGCAACAACAGATCTATCAGAATGTTAAGCATCACATTGAACTTTTGAAAGCTTTGAATGCTCAATACTTAATCAAGACAAAATGCAAAGGGCTGTACACACTAACTAAGTAATAGTTCAACTAACTCTAACAGAGAGTTTGATAATGACAGAGGGCATAAAAACTGGAACATGAGGAAGCAGCTTGTCTGGCAGTGTGGTAGCAGCACCTCTAAAGTTCATGAATCATCTCATCTCATTTGTTTATGGTGTACAAAAACTGAAGAAGAAAAATAATTTCATTATTATATTTTATTGTGGTTCTGACTGTTTCTCTGACAGAATTTATTAGACAGGGTTGAAGTCAGGACTTTTGTGCAGGCTAGTCCAGTTCTTCCACATCTAACTCATTTCTTTATGAAGATAGATTTGCACACACGGGTACTGCTTTCCACAAACTGCTAACACAAAGTTGTACACTTTGGATTTTGTCCTGCACCAATTGAGCAGAATCAAGTCAGTCCTCATAAAATCACTATCATTATTGTTGATCAACATTAAAGTAAAAATCGTGACAAAATTGAAGTAAAAAATAATCAACTAATGCATAAGTACTAAAAGATCATTCCATGATAACAAGTCAATAAAAGGGAGTTTTTAAAAGTGATTTAAAGACACCACAGATGTAGCCCTGCTCTTCCAGCTCTATGCAGCATTTTTTTCAGTGACTGTGACAAACATAGACACCCTCACCTGGGTCATGGAAGGGCACAAGTATAAAGGTCCCAGGCTGCCCGGGCCTGCCGGCTCGGCTCTGGATGATGGAGTGGGCCCGGAGGCGAGCAGCAGTGATCTCCTCAAACATGCTGCCTGTGGTGTCCATGACAAACACCAGTGCAGGGACCTGCTTCACGCTGAAGAGCCTGTTGAAGGACATTTGGGAGGAAATAAAGACAAACTACACATGTTCAACTGCTGAAACTTTTAATTGAGCAACGTCCAAGTGGAATACAACATATTAACCAGGAAAGGTGTGCCTACTGTGTGGTTTCCTCAGAGAAATACAACTATCTGTAAAACTCTAGTCAAAACCTACCTGAGGAAGGTTTTGTGGCCCACGGTGTCTCTGAGGTCTCGCAGTACACTCAGGGTGGCCTCAGTAGCCAAAGTGGCCGCTTCCACATGGAGGTAATGGTGGGGGGAGAACAGAGGTGAGGTGCTGTCCTTGTTGATGCCCCCTTTGGCCCCCATATAGCGGCTACTGTCTAGGATACCTCCATGACTACATTTGCCTTTTAAAAAAAAAGGTCAGTATCTTTAAAGCCTCATGGGGTGAGTTTGAAAAGTAAAAAGCCAGTTAAATATTCTATATAGAAGATGCTTTTCATTTGAATGCACTTTGATTTTATGGCATGACTGCAGCTGTTGGTGGCTGGAGTTTCACTGACATACCCTGAGGTTTTGGAGGGGAGGTGCTGAAGTAGCCAGTGGTGAGCAGTCTGGAGTCTTGCTCTGTGTTTGTTAGTCTTGGCAGGAGGTTATCTCGACAGGTGGCGCTGAAGCACTCCATACAGGTCGGAGTGTCTTCTGTGGACAGAAAAGAAGAGCGGTTAGTGTTCATGGTGAACGGGGCCCATTAAAGCTCTTAATCATTACTGCTGCGGTAAACCTTTGAAATGCACCATTATCTTTGTTTGGGTTTGGGGATTGAAGGCTTTTCTAGTCCTCTATGTGATGTTTTGGTACAGTATGCAGCAGCTCTGTGTTACTACAAGTGATTGTTGAGTTATAAATGTGTTATAAAGTACTATGGTTCAGTTTTACTGTAGTATATCAATAGTACACCATGCCACTGGCCATTGTATAAGTAATATGACAGCGCTAATTTCCTGCAAAAACTTTACAAACAAACAAAACATGCTTCACAAATGACAAAGAATTCACAAACACCACGTGGCTTGCAAATACAGAACACCATTAACCAACTTATGCATTTAGTTTTACAAAAGCAAAATCTACCTATCAAACAAATGCACAACATATTTCTAACACATCATGCTTCAGAAACAAATACAGCACCTCTTACAAGTCCAAAAACATAAATCGTACAAAGACAAAAAAAAAAAAAAAGCATTCTGTGACCTTTGGCACAATCTTTCCACCTTGCTCAGTTTCAGTGTTCAGGTTTTTCTTGCAATTGAGTAATTTGCCATCCACCACAGCAGGTGGTGCTATGAGTCAGGTTAAACGTGCTGGGAGTTTGAGCTATAGCAGAGCAGATTGAATGGCTGAAACCACAGTTGTATTTTATTGAGATAAGATAAGATAAGATAGCTTTTATTGATCCCCCTCAGAGGAAATTCACTTGTTACAGCAGCTTGAAGAACAGGCAAATTGAAATACAGTACTCTAATAAATTAAAGTGGCAATACAAATAAGTCATCAATAAAAAAATAAAGTAGCAATAGGAAAAGCTAGAAAAAGTATTTACACTAAAAGAAAATTAAGCATGTTTTTCCTTGTTATTGACATCCAAAATCATACAAAAGCGGTTGTGTCATCACAGGTGTGAATTACCTTTAGCAACAGGGATGGCAGGCTCCTCTGGCTGCAGCAGGTGGAGGTAAATGAAGCGCTTGCCCATCTCAACCCAGTTACTGTGGCTGTAGAAGTCCTGCCATAACAGACATTTGAAAGATGCAGCATTACTGCCAGCACATTTTAATTTACTTGTCATGTTAAAATTTCAGCCATTTGAACATACAGATTAACATGCATGCAAGCAGTGTGGCAGTAATTGTTGTTCACTTGGCCAAACTCAGTTCAGCCACAACAATGGAAAAAGCTAAATCAGCACATCATATACCAGACAATGAGTGTTCTTAAATTGTAAAAAAAAGTTTTGGCCAATTTCATTACTATTGGCCATAATGTTGTCTGCACGTTGTTGCATGCTTGGTTTTAAACTGGTTCTGATGCTTCCTATCAACCAGAGATGATATTGAATGTGGTGTCAATTATTAGCCTTTATGCTCCCACAAGATGCCAACAACTGCAAGCATGGCATCAACTTTCACTGCCGTCCTCATCCATACATCCTCTGACTCTTCTTTGAGCCAAACCTAAACTCAGGACTAAAGCCTATTTGAGGGCCTCTGCAAGTTCATTATCGATCATGGTCCATGCTATATCACATTTATCTGTTGTTGTCTGTGTCTCAATTACAGCACCAAGTAAGTACCTGCAGGGAGTGAAAGAGCTGGCCCAGGCTGTGACGAGCACTTTGGTACTCTTTGGCCCGCACTGAGAGCAGAGTCTGAGCCCAGAACTGCCGTAACATCACTGTGGCGCCGTCCACGCGCTCCGAATCAAAGTGGTACACCGGGTCGGACCTGGTGGAACTCAGGAAGTCCATGGCTGCATTGGATTTCACCACCTCTCCCACAGCTCTCCAGAAGCCACGGCCCAGTCTGTTCTGGGAGGGATACAGGCCGATCACTACCATCATTTGAATGCGATTTAGTTCTATTCTCTAATATGAACTGTAATATGAATGCAGAAGAAGAGAAATCCCCTAAGTTTGCATTCATTGAACAGGTTCATCTCTTATGTATGATAAATTTCCTGACTGCAGACATCAGCTCACCTGTTCCTCTGCATGGTTCCACTGGTGTTTTGTGGAGCCCCTCAGAGTGTCCAGGGTGACATTGAGGATAGACTGCTCCGTGATGTACTGGTGTGTGTGCGAGTCCCAGGACAGCGTTAACACTCGAGACCAGAAGTTCGGGAGGAAGCCCGTGCACGGTAAAGCCAGGAGGAGAAGATATACGAGAATAAACCAGCGCATTTGCCTCCCACTCCCCTCCCAAATTCTTCCTCTGCCCTGTGACATCATGTCCTGGAGATAGAGTGATGAGGTCACATCCTACCTGCATAACATAAAATAAAACTATGATTTTTACAATACAAAATATACTCTTGTATCCATGGCTGCTTTTTAAAAATGAGGGAGTACACTTGGAAAGAAAAGACCCTCCCTCCTACATTTGTGCACCACCTAACCTCTTGGATTAAGACAAGAGGCAGTCACCTGCACAAGTCTACATCAGTTATATTGAGGGTGCTATGAAAATCAAGAAGAGTATATAATTGGGTGGATGAGGAAAGAAAAGTATTAGAATAATTGCTATTTCAGCTATTAATATTTGGAATTCTATTTATATTATCTATAAATTAGCCTGATAGACCCTGAAGATTCAGCAAACAGCGCAGTGAGTTTCAAGCCAGCCTACAGAGTTCCTGCTACCGCGGAGAGCGCGTGAGGGAGTGGGACTACTCCAACCTGCAAAACAACCATCTTCACCGGGGGGCACGGGACCGGTATTCACCACAGATTGAACCCAGAACTCCACTATAAGGTACGACACGTTTGTTTTGTTTGCTCTTCGGAGTGAAGCGGCCATTGGTTTTGAGCCACTCTGCTCACAAGCATCTCAACGATCCTGCAACGTCTTATCAAATCTCAAGTTGCTTCAAATTCATTCTCCCAGAAGGGGAATATTACAGAGAGTAATTGGAATCTAAATGAGATGAAGCTATAGATAATTTTGTTGGCATACTAAGTGTAAAAGGTTTAGAGGTAAATATCTTTGTTTTAAATGTTTATTATAGTCTATTATATATAGAAATCAAAAGTAAATTACACTTAATTCATAGTTTATAGTAACACAGCCTATTGGACTGTAATTAATGTTCATGTTGGGACTCAAATCTAAAGCAAGGTAAAAGACAGTGAATTGAAGAACTCAGTGCCTTTCCTAGAATTTCTAAGGACAATAGGGCTACACTCACTTGGACAGGTCTGTTATTTCTACTGTTGTTGAGCAGGTAGCATACAGTCAGTTTGTCATGAGCAGAACAAGTCAAACTGTTGCCCAGACAACCAAAGCAGTGAGCTAAAATAGACTAATTTGCAGAGCAATGGGGAAACTCCAGAGTTAGGTGTCTCTGTGAGTTTGTCATTATGGGCAACACCCCTCACCCCCCCGCCCTCACATTTTTCTCAGCTTTGTCTGTACAGAGGCTCCTATTGTACTTTGTCATCTTTATTCAGAAACAATACTTTGGTTTAGTTCTCATAGTCTCTGCTTTCACAGGGGGCAGAGTGAAACAAAGCATTGAGGCCTATAAGCAACTGTCTGCCAGCCTCCATTCAGTAAATCACTTTTAATTGATTGGCTTGGTCTCTTTAGCATTTTTTTAAACATGTAACTTTTTTACTAATTGTTGGAACTGCTCATCAACTTTTGCTTAGGTTGCAGTATATCTACAGTTTGTAGAGCTTTGCTTCACAACAAACATCCTCTTTCATCACAGTGACATAATGTGCAAACTTTTTTTTTTTTTTTTTTTTTTTTACCACAGAGACACACAAATCAGTGCATGCTATAATTTTAATTCTTTATGGTTTGCATATTACCAGGCAACTACAAACATTGACTGAAAGCTGTATTGATAATGTAAAAAGTTCTATGCAAAATAAAGATGTTCTCACCTCAGTTCGCCCTGGTCGACTTTTCAGATTTTGTTCAAACACCAGTCTTCAGCGCAGACGCCACAGTGTCGTACGTGCAGAAAAGCACCACACATGTAACTTCATATGGCAACGTAGACTTTCACCACAACCTGTCAGCAGAGGAAACTGTGCCCAGTATCACCGCATTCTTGTCTGTGCAACAAAATTATTGAGTCTTCACATTTGTCTGTCCTTGGATTCTTGTCTCCATTCGGCTCCTGGGTAAGAAAAACATCAACCAAGATATGAATGGAAGAACCACTTTGTTTAACTGGGACGAGAGTCTCGGTTGCGTTTTTTTTTTTTTCCAGCAAGGGGGGCGCACCATGAGGCAGAAGACATCTCATCATAGCTCCCCTGCAGCCCCTCCTCAGCTCTCATTATTGCACGGTGCATTGATTCACCACAATAGGGTCGCATATATTACCAGCCAGGGTGTTCAACTGAGGCCTCCCCCGACCTCCCCCCTGCCTTCCATCCATCACTCTCTTTTCCTCACAAAACCGAAAAACACTGCTTTTCACAACTGCAACTACTAAAACCCCTCTAGTTACCCACATTTCTAACTGCAAAACAAAGTTGCTAGCCAACACAAGGGACAGTGTTGAACTTCAGTTTGTTGGACTGAACATTGTAAAAGAAGATGCAGTGAATGATCAGCGTATTTTCAGCTTTTGGCTTCTGTTGTTTCCGGGGGTTGAATCTGATATGTTTTTGAAATAAACTCTTGTTGTCCAGATCAATTTTCTCCTGTTTTAGTTTAGGAGTGGAAGCGAAACAAAGAAAGAGACCAGAAGAATGTTTTGTTACGGAAAGTGTGCATGCCTGTGATTGGTTTCATTGCAACCCCTTGGGAAACCACAAGTTTCAGGCTTTTGCATTCATCTGATGAGAAGATGAAAGTAGATTTGTGTTTTTCTGCACTGATAATTTCTCACATTGGTTTTGCTGCAGTAGATCGTCATGACCCAGTTTCACTACATCAACCACATGTAAATTACAGGTAGTCTTTCTATTCTTGCATATCCTCAGAGAGAAGAGGCTTTTTGGCCATAAATATCTGCTTTATAATTAATTTATTCTTAATAAAACTTTAGAAATCACTCTATGCAATATTAATAAAGGCTCTGATTTGGGTAGATATGTCTCATTCTTTACAGGCTTTCTATTTGTTGTTCTTACGCTCTCCATGTACGAAAATTTTGAGAGCTTGCCTCCCTCTCGTGTTCCTTCGTATGCTGTTTTTTTTGTCCTGCAGCTTTGGTTGGATATGGACAATATCCATGTTTGCTTGGTTCAAAAATAGTAGTGAATGAATTCACTGGCTTGTGTCCATGAGAACCAAAATTCAGTTCTGGGAGTTGAGATAAAAAATTGTTTTAATATATATTTTAGATTTAAAGTAGCGGTAACAGCGCCAACAACAGCAGTAGTGACCCAACATAGCAATAATAACAACAGGTGTTGAGGTGGAACATGGGGGCTGTAGGTTCAGTCTCAGATCCAGACTCTCTAGCTGCAGAAAGAGAGCACAAAACTGTGAGAGAGGGAAGATGCTGAGTTGGTTAAACTACAATTTTAATAAAGTGTAATAAAGGTTAATATGCATGATTAAAGCATGGTAACAGGAGGGATGTCTACCTGTTCTTACAGGTGTACCCTTCATAAGTGTGAGTGTGACCTAACACTGATCATCAGACCAGGTCCAGATATGAACACGTTTTCCCATACGTCACCCCCTTGTATAATTTTTGTCAGTGCTATCAGCAGATAGTTGACGGTTATTTTTAATGTGAATGCTTTTTTGACAAACATATGTATTTAAGATGAATTAAAAATGTGCTATGTGTTCTTACAAATTCAGTACAATTAAAATGTGCTTAAGTTGATGGAAATATTCAAGTTATGCTTACAGTGTAGAATTTGGTAGTGTTGCACTACCATTCACCACCTGACATCCTCTGTTTGCATGTTTCTGATGACAGCAATAGTGTGGAGTACAGCCAGAAAACTATGGAAGAGGCTCTGGAGAAAGTTGGGGAGATGGACCCTGATCTGGGATTAACAGAGATCCTTGAACCCCTCAAACATATTTAAAGCCAGTCCTCCATTCCTAATCAAGACAAGTAATACACACAGCAAACACATTTTCACACCCTCACATGCAATAAAACACTTAATTTAACAAGTTCCAACCAGTGTCTGTCCTTCATCAATTGTTCGCCTCTCACCTGGGTCTGAGTCAGGTGACAGCAGACTAAGTGAGGTAGCCCATTTAGAGCATTCTGTCATTGTGCAATGTTTATGACCATTGATGAAGAAATGTAGATTGACCAGTATATACAAAGCGTTACCTTTGTGCTCCACTCCCTCCTTCCCATGACAGTCTGGTACAGCGTACGCATTAGTGCTGATGCAACACCAATGGACCTGTCAATCTCACACTCCATCTTAGGCTCACTCATGAACAAGACCCCAAGGTAATTGAACTCCTTCACTAGGGTCACTGGCTCACTTCCAACTCATGGGGAGCACTCCACTGAGCGCCACGGCCTCAGACTAATCCCTGCCTCTTCATGCTTGACCATAAATCATCGTAATTCACACGAGGTGACATCTGAAGAAATGAGCACAACCATGTCATGTGCAAAAAGCAGACATACAATCATGAGGGTCCCATACTATACCCCCTTATGAGTGATCCATGACTCGCACAGAAGTCCAGCAAAACATGACTCAAGGTCAGATCAGGCCAAAAGGTGGGTGAGGCAGTGTTGGCATCTTGGTGGAAAATTTTTTTTTTGGCTCAGAGGTGCATCTGTTTCTAGTGTCAGGCGCCGCATGGGACTCGGCAAAGCATCAAGATTCTGAAACTTGCAGATTTGTGGTGCTCTGCATTCACATCTTGCCACACTGTACCTCTATGTTGAGCCATGAGTTGATGGGACTGGCCTTTTGCACTACTACTACTACTGCAGCACCAAATGCTTGGGAACATGCACGCAATTGTTGCAGGAATGTTTGAACTGGACAGTAGCAGGTGTGGCTCCATCTGCCAAATGTTGCTGGTTGCTAAACAGTTTATTTATCTCTATCATATTATATAATAATAATGTATGCCTGCTGCATGTTGTGTGCTCTGTGGTTCACTTGCTGTCAACTCACTGAACATGCTGTGTGGGTTCAGTGTTAATGTAGCACAAAAGGTGTTTGACAGCTGGTGTACTCAGAGGAAACAAATGATTGGAAATTGTTGAGGCTTGGAATGTCCTTTCCAATCCATTGCACATGCCTTCATTGATCCACTCAATGGCTTCTACTGTTCTACTCACACATACACTCTTGGAGAAACAGGTTTAGTCACTCACCACACCTCACAGTCACCGGTTTAGACACTCACCACACCTTTGTTGTTCTTCATATTTTACTGTTAAAACCACCTATGTTACTGAAACAACAAACTAACACAGCTCAGAAAAGTATGCATGTTATTGTGTGATTTATGTAACTTAGAGTGATATGTAAACTCTTCTCTAGTTATTTGTCTTGGCTGACGGCGAGGTGGACAACACCAAAGAAGTTATTAATCTAGTGAAGAAGAATTCAGGTTCCCACAGGTGAAACCACAGAAATACAACACACAACCGACACCCATACAATTCCCAGAATATGTCCTATATTTTAGTGCTGTGTGTGTTACAAACAAAACTCCTGTATTGTAGGTGTTTCTCTTTTGGGATTGGGGAAGGGGCCAGCTCTGCTCTCATCGATGGGTTGGCCAAGGAAGGAGGAAGTCACGCTCAGTTCATCACAGGGACTGACAGGATGCAACCCAAAGTAAGACATCACAATCAGTATAAGAAACAATAAAAATTAAAAACACAAGTTGGATATAAGACATAAGTTCAAATATAATTAAATACACTCAGTAAAAACCCTGCCAAGTTTTTGTAAACTGCTCTCCAGCCAGCTGTGGTGGACATCTCAGTCACATGGGATTTACCAAAGGGAGTCTCTGTCACTGTCCTCTCTCCACCAATCACAGCACTTTTCCAGGGTCAGAGGTCACTGGTTTATGCCCAGCTAACTGGACAGGTGGGGGCAGCACCATCTCACAGTGTGATATGTGTTTTAATCAGGTTTGTGTGGCACTTGTATCACCAATACAATTGTGAAGTTACTGGACCAATTCTAGATTCAGCGGAGTGGGATTAACATTATAGTAAAAAACTGAGACTATTTACCTTGAACACAAATTATATAAAAAAGGATAAATCAGTTCAAATTCAAATTAAATTCAGTTCAGATTCAGTTTGTTTCCAACTCCTTTCAGTTAAGAGGAGAAAAAAAAAAATCCCAGTAATCCTAGCACTCTGGTAGTGAGTTGATCAAAACTAGCTAGCTAGCTAACTAGCTGTCCAGTGGATCTTCTCACTGGCAGGGTGATGAGTTCGTGTCTTTGGTAATCCGTGGGTCTGGCTCGCCATCTTGTTTCCACTGTGAGCACTTGTTTGCCACTCCACACGGGCTGCAGAAGTCTCATCAAACTTTTCCAACTGGAAAAGTGGCAAAAACAACAAAAGAAACCTGACCTGTACAACAGGTCATGAAAGAAAATAGATTGCTCAACTGAACATATCAAATGAACAATCACTGTGAACCGTATTGCTATATGATTCAATGAAGAAAATGGCGACAGAGCTACGTTTTCCCTCTGCCGTCGGCCCATTCATCTCACGTGTCTCGTTCATATAAAATAAAACATTTATTTTTTTACAACACATGAACATTTACAATTCATTTTCAAGGAAAAATGAGAATACTAGCTGCTAAATTGCTTGTGCATTTACACATTATTAGCAGATTTGCAGATGCAACATTACGAGAAAACTTATGGAGAACTATCTTAACACTCACCAAAATCTTTTCGTGAATTTCCCCACTGTGGGACGAATAAAGGCTTATCTTATCTTATCTTATCTTAAATCATTGTGGTTAAACTCTTTCTCTGAATCATCAACTGAGGTGGTAGATTTTCAGGTTTAAATATGATCTTTTGAAAAGTATTTTTCTCGACTTTCCTCTGCTTCTCACCACGTTTTTCTCATCTGCCTTAAGTTTTGTTTCTTTCCTAAGGATGTGTTGCTAACAAGCAGGGATTTCTTAAAGGGGGTGTGTCCTTAAAAGTTTTTTAATATTTTGAATCATGGACATGAAATTATTACCAACCAATTTTAACTGGCTCATAATGAATTGTAAACATTTTAACTCACTTTTTATGAACATATTATATTTATTACATCTTAATGTGGTTTACAAATGTCTTTGCATTAACAAAGATGTTTTGTAACAGAGTAATTCTTGCACCATACTATCTATTCAGAAACCATTAAATCCTTCTCTTGCATGTTTTCTGTTTTCATTTAATGTTTCCCTTTGTTTTATGTGGCGATGATGATACCTACTGTTGCAATGGCTTCTTTGCATTCAGTAAAAATGTTTTGCACTTAATGCCAATGATGTGTCACATAAAGCTCTGCACTAATCACATGCACAGATTGAGTCAGACTACTATTTTACATTCATCTGTTAATGTTTATAGTTGTGTTTTAGAAAGAACAAACCAAAACGTGACTTTAAGAAAAGTTCTGGTCTATTGATTTTAATAGAACAGACTTTGGATAAACATATACAACAAGATATATTGGGCCACATTCTGTCTTTGATAAGGAGGAGTGATGTTTATAATAACTTGTTTGAAATATATAGGTAAAGGGCAGAATGTATAGATGCTATAATTATTTTTATTTTGTATTTGAAAGAGTATTTTGGTTTCTGTACATATGCACTTCTCATGTATGTATGAGTTTATTATGTTAAAATGTTGTTGATACGATGCAAATGGCTTTTCCAAATAAAATTGAATAATTAAAATTCATTAAAATACACTCATTACCTCATCACCAAATACTTCAGAGGCAAAACAGGAATCAAAAAAGGAGTCAGCGCAACAGGACTCGTGATGAAAGTGAAAGCTCCACCCACCCGGGACACTCGTGTGCGGAAATGGAGCGTACCCGATAGACGTAACTTGCTTTTCTGTCACTTTACATCTGCGCTTGTTCTTTCTGCTCTTTAAACCTGCAAGTGTGGTATTTCCACGAGGGACGTGTACGTCAACATCTGTCTTCAGGTAGGCTTTCTGCTGCTGTGTTTTTATCTATACATATAATTTACATACAAATAATGTGATGTCATGAACAATTTGTGAGGAAGAAGGAGTCAGTTCAACAGACATAAGCCTCTATTATGATCAGCTGCTGAATCTGCTCATGAAAACAAACAGTCGAAGAAGGTAAAATCCTGAAATAATTCAATATAGCATGAAACTAAATAGAGACGACGGTAAAAACACAAATGCATTAATCTATTGTTTTGGCCCTATGTATTGATTGATTAGAGTGGATGATTGCTGGAAATATGTGAAGAGAGAAAAGAGACTAACTGGAGACGGTGACATATTTCTATTCAACAGCTACTAGTAGTACAATTACTGCTTCTGTTACTACTTTTCCTACTACTGCTATTACCAGAACTACTGCAACTACTAGAACTATTACTATTACAAGTACTAGCAGTAGTCCAGTTACTATTACTAGAACTACTACTGCAACAACAATGATAGACAGACAGAGTACTTTATTAATCCCTTTGGGAGGTTCCCTCCGGGAAATTGACATCTCCATCGTTTCTCCTATATTGCACTGTTTAGAATACAAAATATAAAGTAGAATATAAAGTAGAAAAAATAAAAAATCTAAGAATAGACACAATAAATTAGGCAGTAGAGATAACAGAAGTTTGAATGTGTATACCTGAGTGTGTACAAGGTACAATAGCAGCAGTGGTAATGCTAATACTATAGTGCATTATGATAAATATAATCTAGTAATATGGTACTACAATACTATAATAATAATACAATAATACAATATAATATAATACAATATAGCATATAGTAGTAGTATAATATAGTATAGCATATTGTATGATATACATGTACATGTATAATATGATGATATAGTAATGCAATGTTATATATACTACACTCAACTACATATAATTATAATAGTAGTAATATACTACTAATAATAATATTAATATAATATAATATGTGGTATAATAATAATATATTATACTGCCCTGTGCTATATAGCATCAATATCAACAACAGCAATGACAGAAATAATAGTAGTAGTATAGTAATAATAGCAATAATGATATTAATAACAAAATAGTAATATATAGTATACAAGTAATAACCTACATGTATAACAGTATGGAATTGTAATATATGCTACACACACTACTATATATATAATAATAATAATAATAATAATAATATATAATAATAATAATAATAATAATAGTAATAGTAGTATACTAATAATAATATATAAGGGTAATATGTGGTATAATATAGTACTATATACTATACTGTGCTATATGACAACCGCAGTAACAGAATTATATATCGAATATGTATTGCACAATTTGGTGTGTTGCACACCCATTAACAGTCCGTTGTATTACCCAGGATGGGGTTATATTGCACATGAGTTAAAGTCCAGTTTATTGCACAGTCCATAGTCCCTCTGTTCTTCTGTTCGCCCTCCTCCCCCCCAGTGAGGAGTTGAACAGTTTGATGGCACGGGGGACAAAGGAGTTTTTCAGTCTGTTGGTCCTGCATAATTGATTTCTACAAGAAATATTTTTTGGGGGGCGGGCAGTACACAAATATTTATATTTATATTAATTCATTTATTTTCTTAATTACAAAAAAACAACTTATTTTATTTGTTGAACAGCATGTAGAACTTACAGTAACAGTTATTTCCTTCCATCACAGAACAAAATTTTCGACCGTCCATTTTTGTACAGGAAGATCTTCACAAAGATGAGGTGCTGTGGTCTGCTGACTTCCCAGNGTGTGGAAGCTGGAAATACACTGTTGGGCTGCAACGTGCAGAAAGACGCCCTGGGCCTCTGAGGTTTTCATTAAAGCGGCTTCTCCTTCATACACAGCAGATTTACTGCATCCTACAACACTTGCTTCATCAACATTGCCCTATTCACACTTATTTATGCAGCTGGTTGTTTAAGCCCTGGGAAATTATTAGGTTTTACTCTATTTATAAATGTCCTTTTTAATATGCAAGATAGTCCATTCATCCGGGATGAGATGTGACTGAGAGATTTTGTTTTACCTTAAACCTTAATGTGGGATTGTACATGAATCGGTTCACTTTGGAAAAAAAATCCTGGAAGAATATGTGAATGCAGAGCTGTTCACTGTTCTATGTGAAGAGAGCGTGTGCACCAAATAGATGCCAACACATTATTGCATTAAGACTGTGACCACTATTAAAGTGTCAATGGCTTGAGAACACAACAAAGTCACTATTATATGCAGTGCATTCACAAACTGACTCAGGATTTAAAAGTGTGTTTCCTGTGTTAGGGTAGTTGGCTGATAATTCTGTCTCTCTAAGGTGGCTGATATGAGCAATTCCATTTCTTTTTGAATGCAAAATAACTTATATAATTAAATGTGTTACTAATTGTGCCTGGAGATGGAATGAGATGTGTACAGTATGTCAAGCCCTGTAGTTTACAGTGTTACTGTAATTTTCCTGTACTTCATGTTACGAAGACCACTATAAGATCTTCTTTTGGTCTTTCACTGCCACCTAGTGGTTCATATATATATGCTCAGCATAATTCCACAAGTCCTTTAGGTGATCTTTCTCTGTCGTTCTTATGAGTCAAAAATTAAAACACTCTGTCTATGATCAACAGAATGACCATCAATCTGTTGAAAGTACTGAGCTCATTGATGAACCTGCAACTTGATTTCAGTCAGTCAGTTGTCAGAGACATTGGAGAAGTGCCTTTCTACACCGCAGTGTGCCACAGCACTCCTGACCCTGATTGTTTTTTCTTTTCTCATGTACTATTATTTAGTTTCTATGTAATATCTGAAGCTGTTACTGATTGTGGAGGACGTTGGCCTGCAGAAACAGCACACAAGATAATTTAATCCACTGTTCCACTATGATACACTCTGCTACACTAACATAAAGCATAAAATGATGAGTGTGTGGACTCATATTATACTGTATAGCCTCAATATCCAGCTCCAGCTTAACCAATAATATATTATAACATCTAAGTAAATTTTATTTCTGGAACTATACTGAAATTTGACATTAATATTTTGAAGTTACACACATCATACTGTATTTCCACATAGTTTACCACTTTGTGATTCACCTGGACAAGTATCGCAATAATGTTACATTATAACCCCAAACTCACACCGACACCCTTTCTTCAAAAGCATTAGCGCCATAATTATAACGCTTCTCCACCTGAGATTGCTGCCACCAACCTCAGACCAGACATCGTAGCCTACTTTGGTCCGCCTCACCTCAAGTTCAGTATACATCATTGAACTGATGGGAGGGAGTGCCATGGGAGGATGCCGTAGATGAGGCTTATGAATGGAAGAAGCTCAAATACCCTGGTGATATTATATTATGTGGAAGTGGAACAGCGAGGCTGAAAAGTTAAGGTCTGCTCAGTCGAAATTGGCTGCAGGGGCTTCATAGGCATGTCAATTACAAGACTGTTCAAGGACATGGGAATCCGTGGCCAACAGCAGCGTCAAGCCATCAAAACTCTCTACAGCTGCAGAAAAGGCAAGCCAGTGGATCTGAATAAGAGGAAGGAAAACACTTGGACTCCAAATTAATTTCAAAGTCATACCCCTGCAAGAAGGTGGACATGTTTTTTTTCTTCTTCTCTTCCTCCCATCATCCTCTGTTGCTGCAAGACCACTCCCCCTCGGGACAAAGAGTGCAAGGTGCAAACCATTAGTTAGGGAGCTGTCTCCAGGAGTGAAGTTGAGCTTCAAAGCTTTTCATCCTAAACTCACACCAACCTCGTTTATAGCGCTCATACGGGTGTGGTTTACAGTTCCCTGGGGTTGTGCGGTGTATGGAACACAGGAGACAGTGCTACAACCAAACAGCGTCTGTTGGAGGCAGGTAGTGAGCATGAATCCAACTCAGTCAATGAGAAGACACACCCTGAGATTTGATCAACTTCAGTGGGGCATTCTTTAGGTGAGGGTGTCTACTGATTGTGGCTTAAACAACAGATGATCATGAGGTCTGCATGTGGCCTGAATTATACTCATTCCACCCGTCAACCCACTCACACCAGCAAGTCAGAAGGCAAGTGCAATTTAAGGGGTTGTAAAAACTAGTCCTAACACGAAACAATACTGCTGTAGCTGTTCACATTTGTGTACATTTTTTTTGGTCATTTTAACATGGGTGTCTATGGACATTGACTCACTGTTTGACCGGTCTCAAGTGGCCATTTGAGGAGCTGCAGTTTTTGGCACATTTGTGTTGGTTGCCACATGGGTTTTGCTCTTCTGTAATCATTCTTGTTCGCAGTGGCCATTAAATGATATATTCCTGATGCACTTTCAGTGTAAGTGATGGAGGACAAAATCCACAGTAGTTGTTCTGTTTAAATGAACCAATAAGAGACCGACCAACCAATAGGAGAATTCAATCATACCTCTCACCACTTTGTTTCAGTGAGAAGAAGTGACATTTTGTGCCTTTGTGATACATAATTCACACTGAGCGGTGCCTTAGAAAACCTGAGATAAATGGCTTTAAACTATTAGTGCAGTGGTGGAAGAATTAAAGAGTATTTATCTAGGTGAAAGAAATAAGAACAGAGATTATGATTGTGGGAAAGCCTTTTCTCATAAAAATCAATGGAAGTTTTCTCAAGCCTCTCCATTGTTTAACATCTGAGTGCACACAATATCAGTATTTTATTCATGCTCAGGCTTAGGAATAGTGGTAGATAAATGGTTGAGTAATGTTGAGTAAAATGTCTAAATTATAGAGCAGAAAACCAGTCAAATGTTTGGCCAAACACTCAATTGCTGAACTTGCAAGAGTGTCAACCTAGCATCAAAAGTACATAAGATTTGTTTTCAGTTGTAGGTTTCATGAAGATCCATGACTATCTTGAGACATTCTCGATAATAAAAGGCCTCTTTATAAAAACTGCATATGGAATAGTTGCCAAATTATGATATGAATTAATAATACACTGACACTTTGACCTGTGATAAACAGTTATATATGTTGTCAGGAAAAAATCCTATTCAACATACAGTATAATCCATAGTGTATTATCAATGGGCTATTTCCTTTAATGTGATGGTGGTAATCGGTGCTGTGTTTTATTTCTCTCCCTCCAGTGCTCATCATTGGAGGAGCAGACACTCGTCTCTCTGTGGTATCACAGCCTGTCCAGCTTGGAAGAGGCAGCGCTCAGTCTGCTGGAGTCTGTTCAAGCCAAACACAAGGTTAGCACCCAAGAATCTAGAGCAGTGACGAACACACACAGGAGTCTTTCAAATCATCCTTGAGAGGATTAGATTGTGCAAAGATTCACCAAAAATATTTGTTCCGTTGAATCAACAGCTGACATGTCACTGAAGTATTTTGGCAGCATTATTGAAAGGAAGCCAAATTAAAGAGCCAGACTTGTGATCAGATCATGCATGTGCCTCTAAGATGTGTGTAAAGGACTAAACAATGGGCTTGAAGACTACAAATTTACAACAGAAAGCCTTCTTTAAAAACTAGAGGAGTGGAGTTTGAAAGGTGTGGGCGATTGTCAGGCACAGAGAGCCTAAAAAAGATGCGTTACGGGAAAAGTGGGATCCAGAGTTTTTTGAAGTTGCCTCTGCTGCATTGTTTTGATCATTCTTTCAAAACTCAATTTTGTGGAAACAGACATCTAAATCACTTTAGTAACCTGTTAACACAATCCACCCTTGGTTAACTGCACCTCAAGCACAGCAGGTTCATAAGAGGTAATAGATGAAAAATATTCAATATGCAGTATATCCATGTATATTGTATATAATTATTTTGTGTGTAACCAAGTAAAGGGAAAATTATGGTCCATGGCTGGTTTGTACCAAAGGGGTTGAATTGAATTCCTGCAGATATGATAGAACCCAAAAGCTCTGGTTTGCACTGAGCATAAGGCATGTGCCATCATCTTCCACCCTGACAAAGACACAGACATGTCACAGGCTTGTTACTGAAGCTCACAGGGACAGATTTAGGCCTGTGAGGGGACTTGTTACTATGGCAGACAACGTGCAACAGTGATACCCGCTGTCACGAACCAACCCAGGCTCCTCAAATTTAGATCATACAATTTCTCCTCTTCACTTTACAAGTAATAGATTATTTGGGTGTTGGTCGTCGTCAAAGTGAGGCTTTGCACATGTTCAATTCATTTGAACACGCAATTTGCATGCATTTGAACTTTACTTAACACGGCATTTCTCTGACTCTGAAATGAAACAGAGGACTATAAATAGCAATCCACGTCACTATTTTTAGCGTTGGCGCATCTCCGTTTGCATCAATGGTACAGTATCTGTTACAGTAGCAGCCAGTCTCATCCGAACCTTCGGCAGACCTCCAACCAACACTTTCTAAACAGGTTTCCACGGCAACCCCAACCGGCAGGACCAATTAGATGTGACAAAGGATCCCCGAGCAGTAAACTGCCTGGAGATTAGAGGAAAAAGAAGACACGTCCTCAAAACAAACAACAAATGAAAGAAGGGCGCTCGGATCTGTGGGTGTGTCCATATGTGTGTGAGACGGACACAGCGGTTTCATATGAGCATGCACCTGTAGGCTCGGTCGTGTCTGCTTGGGTTTATCCATTAGGGGGAGGAAGCTTTAATTAAACCTGCTATCTTCTCTTCCCTGCCTCTGTTTCTCTCTGTAGGACTGCTGGGTGTCTGTGTGTGTTGTTAGAGCCACAGGCAGGAAACCAGATCAATAGCAAATAGTTTAGAGTGGCTGATGTTTCTTTTTTCTTTTGAGGCCATCGGTGGAGCTGTGTGGCCTCTGAGCCGCACATCAATCACACGCTGGGTGTGTGTGGGTGTGATTGATCTGATAGCCTTTGTACTTCAATAGGGGATCTACTTTATTGAATAACTGACAGCTATGATCCCATGGTGTTTGTTCGTTATTGTGTGAATGTGTGTGTGTGTGTGTCAATGTCTGTTTCTCTGTGAGTTAAACATGTGTGTCAAATATCAAAATCAATGACCTTTACTTCTTTTTAACACACTCCTGCATGAGGTGAGAGCAGGGTTGTATTCATAGTAACAGTCATACAGCTCTACAAAGCCAAAACACTCAAACGGCATATTAAGTCAAAGTGGAGACATGACCAGAATTGAACCTTTGATGTTATTATGCAATAGAAATGTATAATTGCACTAAGTACAAAACAGCTAAAATCCAAGCCAGAGAAACTGCTTTCTGTCTTTTGGGTTACTGTCTTGTGTGGACTCTAAGCTGTGCCACATTTAATTAGATAAACGGGGGCCAGAAAAATTGGTCACATCAACCTCCACGGTTTGATTTCCAGTTAAAGATATCAGGAATTTCTGACAGCAACAATAATAAAATAAGCAATAAATGTACAGATATGTCGACAAACCATTACATCCAAATAAAATCTGATATTAACACTAATCTAACTAAGGAGCTTTGCACAGTTTGCGTCTGTTTCCCTTCTCACCAAATCACTTTGAATATATAACACCACAGAGGTCATTAATTTACATTATTGTAATAATGTGACAACAAAGTTAAAGCCCACAATTAAGGCATACTTTATTTAATCATTAGCAAATTGGTGTGTGAGCAGATGGAGGGACAGATATCTACCAAAACAAACATTTAATTTTTTAACCATGAATATAAAATTTAAACAAGTAGGGGACAACAAAGCTTTAGGGACACAAATTTTTTTTGTGGATACTGCATCTTCTCTTAATTCTGTGAATGTTTCTGGACACATCTTCAGTGATGTTCCTGGAGTAATCGGGTGTTTCGGGCCGCTTTGCTGGTATTGTGGATGTCTCTTCTCTTCCACATTCCTTTCCCAATGAACTGAAGGCTCTGGACAGGGATGTAAAACCTCTGCATCTGACCTCTACTGTGAGACACCTTGCTCTTCACCGGGCTTGTTGGCACCTGCTGACCAGTCCCTCGTACTTGGTGAGCTTCCTCTTAAAGGCCTCTTCCAAACGATCTTCCCAAGGTACTGTCAGCTCTATAAGAACCACTTGTTATAGCATGATATCTGGTCTCAAGGTGGTGGTCACAATCAGGCGTTAAAGTGGGTCGGAGCCCTCCGGAGCTGAGCTCTGCCACCTTAGTAAAAATCTTGGGTCTTGCTTGCTCTCCAGTTCTGATGAACATGATGAAGGCTTCCTTATCCAAAGGCAGAGTACACAAACATTTTTAGGCTCTTTTGTTGGTTTTGTGGTGATGATTTCTTTGGATAAAATACTCCACTTAAATTGAAAATTTTAAGCAAAATGAAACACCCCCCCCAGCCTACTCTCATGTCAAGACCTCACATTCATTTTTTAAAAAAAAGATTTATGTGTTTGCAGTAAATAAAGTTGGACAATCTGTATCTGACCTGTGTCAAGGCCAGTGCGATGCTGCTGTCAGCACTAATGATGTGTGGCGAGCTCATCTTGCCCCAGGGTCACGGTCTTTTAACTTTTCAATGCCCTCACTGCTCCCTCCCTGTTTATTAATTTCCTTTTCCGCCGATTATCTCCTTTGATCCCACAGTCTGTCTTTTCTGCCTTTGCCAAAATATTCTCTTTTTTTTTCCAGCCTGAGTTTCTCTCTCGGCTTGTGTATCCCTTGGTTTTAAAAGGCTTTAAAGGACTTTAGGCGTAGCTCTCTCCATGGTAACACCATCTCCCATTTTTTACACACACATTTTCTCGCTGTCTCTCATCTCATAATTCTGCCCTACCCTGCGCTTTATCTCTGTGCCCTCCCCCCTGGATGCACTCCCTCTCCCCCTTCTCTTTCTCTCTCCCCTCCTTCTCTCTCTCTCACACACACACACTCAACCTCTCCTGCTCTGGCAGCTGGTCCACGTCTAATGCTGCACCGTCCACTGACTCCAAGATGTTCACCCCAGCTTGTAAAGGATCTGCAGGAGAGCCGAGGTAAGGCTTTCACACTCGTTCCCTCTGGAGCACAGACACAGCAGAGATGTTGCTGTTGTTGGCTGCTGACAACAGCGAACTGAGAGCCAAACGACTGATGGGAAGTGTGTGTGTGTACTGATTGGTGTGAGAACTCTCCAGCTGGAGTAGGGCGCCTGTATGAGTTTCAGGTTAGATATGACACTTGTGATCTGCATGCACACACAGTGAAGTGAAGTGTGAATGTGTTTCCAGGGTTATTTGTCCTTCCTGTATTTTCTTAAACTTAAAATATCGCTCTCTCTCTCTGTAATTTTTTTAATCCATATTTGTGTGTGCACATGCTGCGAGAGCGAGCCAGTGGAAGCCTGGTGGCACGTAAATTGTCTTTCGAGTAATGCTGCAACGGTGCTGCAATGTCTGGTTATGGTGCTACATTCCCTGATGGTTTATGACACCATGTTGCGTGCGTTTGATTGTGGGGGGATGGTGAGTGGGGGCATGAAGTTAGGTTGCTGGATATGTGAGTGGGTGGATAAGAACAGGGTTTCTTAATGTTTTCATAAATCCAACTCAAAACACTGGAAGAGCAAATCCATGGCAAGCAACAGGGAGTAAAATTGATAGACATAAAAACAAGATTTTTTTCTTAATACGTCCTATTTTTAGTGGTATTATTAGTAGTATTATTTCCAGAAAAAGAATATGTGCATGTGACTAATATGTGAAATGTAAGTGTTCTGAACTGTGTGTGAGCCAACGGGTAAATCTTCATGCATGCATGAATTTTCTAGCATGTGTGTGCCAGCGGGCATTCATTCATGTTCCTGTGCATATATACAGAACATGGTGAGTGTGTGTAATATGTGTAAGCAAAAGTGCCCAGGAGGAAATGTGGTCCCTACTGTATGCAGTGCAGAGGGAGGCAGAGAGATGCTGGTTGATTTATGAGTCTGTGTCTCCAGAGGAAGCATTGCGTGTGTGATAGCAGCAGAAGAGCTGAAGGTTTTCATGAAGTCATTTACAGTAAAGGAAGGTAAAGATCTACTAGCACTGTCTGGGGGAAAAATGTGACTTATATTAATTATTCCTGCTGAAAAATATTGTCTATTTCATTATGTTCTGCTCTGATCATACAGAGTCAGACTATGTCAAGAAAGAAAACAACATGAATAACTCTTATGAAAATACACAATAAACATATAGTTGAAATAAAAAATGCACATTTTCTTAGATTATTACACCCTGGGGTTTTACCACTACAGCCATTTTTAGGTCTGGTATGACCAAATGCTTTTGGTGAATAATGTGGCCAATGTTAATAACCTATATGTTATATGATATAGCTGGACATTACTGAGTTACTTCACCGACTCTCTGTCTCTGTTCTACCACTGTTACACTATGTTTAAGCATTTGGCATATTGTATAGTGGCAAAGTAACATACACAGTAATTTTCTATTTTTAGTTTCCTGGCATCTGTGTGTGTCTGTTTTTTTTTTTTTTTTTTTAGAACTGGGTATCAGACTGATTTGTGTGAAAATCGTACTTAATTTTTGGCACACAAGTGTCAGTGCTCGTAGAGCAGTGTGTGATCTGCAGGTGTCTGAGTGGAGACGTGCTTGGTGTGGAGTCAGGCCCTCAGCTGGAACCCTCCAAGTGTGAATGGTCTGTGATTGCTGACTTTGGAGTATTTATTTAGAGTCTGGAGCTCCTATGTAATGCCTGTATGAAGTCACGTTTTTTTGTGTAGGACCTTTCGACAACAATTCAAAATGCTTAACATAAGACATGGAAACATTAGGACAAGATAGAAAAAAAAAACACAAGGCAATATAAAAGGACAGACATTATTAGTTTTTAAAAAAGAGTAAAACAAAATAAAATAGAAGCTAAAATAGAATAAGACAGGTGAAACAGTAGAATAAAAATTACAGTGCAGTGCAAGATATGAGTAAATAGCCCTAATATCAACCAAGGAAGCAAAATGAGACTCTTAACACAGCAGTCCCAGACTCAGAGGCTTGACAAATCACAGCTCTGCAGTGTGGAGCGGACGGCCGGTCCTGTCGGCACCTCTGTGCATCTGCTGCTGATTCCAGCTCGAAAATAGATGGTGGCTAATCTGCACCTCTCAGGTGGAGTGAATTCAGGATTTGTCCCAGTTACTGAAATGTGTGCGAGCTTGCACACAGATATGCACTCGCCACATACCATCCATGCCTGCATTCTTATGGTGTTTTATACTTACCTGTGTCAGCACTTGAGAATCTCTTCTTTTTTTTTTCTTTCATGTCATTTTTGATCTTCATTTGAGTGACTTCTCTCATTGTGCCCGTGCTCTCTGTCTCATCTCTTCTGTCCCTATTGTCACTTGAGAGTTGAGAAAAGTCAAATACTACTCAGAGAACACAACGCACGCCCTCCTGTCTTCTGTCCTCACACCTCTCCTCTCCTTCCTTTGCTCCTCATTAACCATCTTTCATTAATCCACCCTCAGTCTGCCAACACTTCTCACTTCCCGTCATCTCTCCCTCTTACACCTCCATGCCTTCCTCCATCACACGTGCTCCCGCGGTCATCAAGTCTCATTTCCAGCCTTGTCAGATTGTGCCTCGTGCCACCTTGTAGATCACTGCTAATGCCTTTCGAAAACCTCTGTTGATCTGCACTTCTGCCGTCCCCCTTTCTTTTTTCTTTGCCTCTAATTGATTCCAAACCAAATCAGCCTCTTCCTCTCCATTAATCCGCCTCAGTGTTCCTTCGCCGACTTTGGCGATGAGATCAATGCAAACTTTGATGCAGTGGCACATGAGTCACCGCGGCTGCAGGAGGGGATTCGCTGTAAACTTCCGCTGCTTCTGTTTGTGTTTGTATTTGTGTGTTCCCATTAAGTGGAAAATGAAACAGTGTGAGGAAATTGCCATGTTGTCAGAGCGCACCTGATTAAATTGTTTGTGTGTGGGCTGAGCGTTCGCAGTTGCCCCTGTGGGTGTTTCTCATTGTGTTCGTGGGATCCTGGGTCCACGCGCTGCTCTTTATAGCCTGCCAGAGCTGCACTGAAGGGGAAACACGTGAATTAAATGGATGTTTTTCTCTGATCAATGTCACCTGGAAGAGTGAACAATGGGGGGGTGAGTGAGGCTGAAGGCACTGTAGAGGCCCTGTGTGTGTGTGTGTGTGTGTGTTTGTGTGTTTGTGTGTTTGTGTGTTTGTTTGTGTGTGTGTGTGTGTGTATGTGTGTGTGTGTGTGTGCGCGCCACATGTCACAGCTTGTTAATTTGTGTGCATGAATGTGCACATGTGTCAGCATGAGTGAGTGCATGCAGCACTGTATGTATCTGTGTGTGGTTGACTGTGATTGTGTGTGTGGATGTGTACTCTCATTTGTGTGTATGTGTGATCTCCAAGAGTGGGCGTATGGGTGGGCTTGCTGTCACTTTGAGTAAAATCCACCAACAGAGAGAAGAACTATAGGGGGTGAAATGCAGGAAAATAAAAATAGAATCCAAACAAGAAGAAGGTTTAGTGAAGAGTGAGAGATTGAGGATGATGGCAGACGACGAAGGATAGAAGAAAATGAAAAGTAGGAACAACCTAAAGGAAGAAGCACACCAATGCATTATGTATGTCTGAGTACATAGGGTGGCTTGGGAGGTAGAGCTGTAGTGTCCAAGTGCCCCTATTTGTTTGAATGGGGTGTGATTGTTATGGCTCCTGATGAGCAGGTGGCACCTTGCATGGTAGCCACTACCACTATTGTATGAATGGGTGAATGCTGGCTTGTGTTGTAAAGTGCTTTGAGTGGTTGTTAAGTACAAAATCTAAATGCAGTTCTTTTACATTAGTATTACAGTAAGTATTGTCCTGGAGCACCTTACCTAAGTACTCGCATTTTCTTCTCCACTACATAGGAGGAAACAATTGCACTTTTTACTGCAGCACATTTATTTCACAATTAAAGTTTTAAAGTTACTTCACTCCAGCAGGATATACAGTAAGGTGGCGCCATCTCCACCTGCTACAACATAATATGCTTCACATGTTAAGACATCAGTGACGCTAATCCAATAATATAAATAATGATATAACTCAGATAATCCCACTGATTAATAAACTATTATTAAACAACTTTTACTTTTGATACTTTAAGTGCATTTTCCTGATAAGACTTTCCGTGTGGCAGAGTTTGGCAGTGTTTACATTTTTACATTCAGTGTTTCACACCAAAACACATTGCGTGTTTCCTTGAGGCATTAAAATATCTTGAATACATTTCCCTTTTCATTTGCAAAGACACTGAAAATGCTATAACCTGAATTGTTTACCTTCATCTTTGCTTGCAGTCGTCGTCTTCGCTGCACATGCACGTGATCAAGAAGAACCATGCAGCACCAGTCAAAAGTTTGGACACACCTCCTCATTCATTTTTCTTACATAACTTTCTACATTGTAGATTAAGACTGAAGACATTAATATGTGAAATAACACATATGGAATTATGTAGTAAGCAAAAACGAAACAATAAAACAAATTATGTTTGATATTTTATATTCTTGTTGTAGCCACCTTTTGCTTTAACGACAGCTTTGCACACTAGACATTCTCTCAGCTGGATTTTGGACTTCGTGCTTCAGACAGTCTGGGTAGTCTTTTTCCTCTTTAGCCCAGAGGAAATGTGGACTCTTCAGACAACAGCACACTTTTTTGACTCATTTCAGATGGACTGACGCAAATCATTATGGGTACAACATCTGCCTTTGTCATAACTTCTAATAAGAAAATCTGTTGTGACCTCCACTGTCCTCTGTTACTAAGCTTGCCTCAGTGAGTGAACAGTGTAGGGACACACACCAACCATGAAGTGGTTATCTAATGATAATGAGATAATGATGCTAATTTAATTGGAATATAATGCATCTGATGTGATCTTGGTTAACTCATTTACTAAATCAAACTTTCTGGGTATAAAATCCAGAGCCGGACATTGAAGTCAACAGTTTGCAGCTAAAATAATTCCCCTACTCAATTTCTGTTCTTCAGAAAACGGCTGTGTTTTCAACATCCAGTACGCACAGGAAGCCTATTAAAAGAAATGCCAGGATACATTTGGAAATATTGCTTGGCTCTCATTCAGTATGTAGGTTTGCTGCCTCTGTGCTCTGTGTATGTGAGAATTTGTGTGTGCGTTATAATAGACGGTGATGGATGTGGTTGAGACAGGAGCCATTAAAGCAGAGCATCAGCTCAGTCTCCAAATCAGCAACCCTCCTGGAAAACCTCATATGACTAAGTAACCTATTAGAGGCACAGGCAGGAGGGAGGGATGGATGGATGGATGGAGGGAGGGAGAGAGAGATAGATGAAAGAAAAGAGAACGGCCTCACACGTCTGTCTGGGCACATATCGCCCCCTGGGAATCCATCTAATGACTAAATACCTTATTACATGGTGGGGAGAGAGATGGAGGAAGGGTGAGGCGGCGGGGAAGGAACAGAAGTAATAAAGATGGAAACATCACGTCTCTCGTGAAGTCTGCGCAAATGGAAGACAAGCAGAAATTTATTGAGAATGAGATGAGGGGCCGAAAGGAAATAAACAAAACGGGATTGATGGGAGAGAGAAAAAGTTGTGATGGAACAAAAGGAAAGGTGAATTCATGAAGTTTGAAAAACGCTCTGAGATGTAAATAGATCCTATAAGTGAGACGATGTGCATTGATTTCACACATGCTATACATACTGATTGTCTACACTGCATAAAACATGAATAAAATCTTTTTTCATCTACCATAGTGGTATCTGGTTAGTGGCAGATAATTTTGGTTGTGTTGAGGTTATGAGAGATTGTATATGTAAATTTGTGCCAACACCCCATTTTGTTGCTGTCGGAGATTTAAAAATTATATTTAACAGTAAAATATCTGTAACTATGCTGCACTATCTACCTCATATTCTCATATTGCACCATCTACATTTGCTGCTGTTTTGTTATTTGATGTTGTCACTTTATCTTCACTAAGCCACTTTAGGTTCCACTTGTACTTTGTTGTTACTCGTATACTAAGGTGTATATACCTTCTTTTTAATATTTTTTTTTATATACTTTATACTTCTACCTGATTGTATGCTTGTGCTGCTGCAACACCCAAATTTCCCCTATGGAGGATCAATAAAGAATTATCTTATCTAATCTTTACAAGGACAATGTCCCTGTTACTCTAGATATTCTGCAGACCCTACAGTCAACAGTTTTCTGTTGACAATGATGTCATTGAATTATCCTGCACTGGGACTATAAAAGCATTGCTGTTATTTTGTGCTTGTGCGGGAAAATGTGCCTTTTTAAAGATTTGAGTGAACTGAACCTTTAATCTGCCTTCGGGATTAATCTGAAGTGTCAATCTTAGATTCTGATACAGTGACACTCTTGTACGTTGTAATGCAGTCTTATAGAAGTGTCCTGTAATACCTTCTGCTTTTGTACAACTGAAAGAAAAAGAAGTTTGACATTTCATTTACTTTCTGGAAGAGGGTTTTATGAGAAGATCAATACCACTCTCTGTCATTAAATGGAGCTACAACTGGGAGCCAATTAGCTGCACTTTGCACAAACACTATAATCGGGAGAAACAGAGAGCCAGGCTGCTAAACATTTACACCATTCAGCAGCCCCCCCTCGACTCAGACTCGACTCTGTTGCCTGTGACATTTACATTCAATTCTCTGTGATACTTAAAGTGGCCATAATAAATATTTTATAACAGCAGTGGATCAAATGACATGTGCAATTTGAACTAAGTGGTTCATAGTGATGAACTGACAGAGAATTATCACCTGAATCTGCAGCTCCGCTCAACTTTATGGAGATTTATAGTGAGTTCAAGCCCATTGTTCAGCTGTCTGATCCCACTCTACTGTTTGGTTCACTATCACTTCTCTCTTAATGTGTTTTTTTGGCTGCAGCAGGCAGCGGTTTTAGCAACAAAGCTCTAAAAACCCACTGCACACGACTTGCACTGCAGCAGACAGACACAGTGAGCAAGTGCCTGGTGACACAGTGCAATGTGTAGTATCTAAAGAGCCAGATGTTTCCCTCAGGAGCTGGTAAACACCAAAAGAAGAGAATATTGGACTTGCATTCACCAAGTGAACACAAGCACAGTTGCAAAATAATGATGCCGCTCTGTCACTGCTGGATGTGTAAATAAGCAACTGCCTACTTATTTCTGCTGCCCCCCAATAAAACTGTTATTGCAGGTTTAAAGTGCAGCACACGATGCAAAAACAAGCCTGATATTAGGCAACTGTGAACACTAATAGCGAATCAGTGTGCCGAGCTGAGACTTGATATGTTGAGGCACAGTTCAATTTTGCTCTTGGACAATCTGGCATTTTCTGTTTTTTCCACTTCTCTCACCTACAAACACACACACCTGTGTAAGTGCAGCGACACACAGGAAAGGCTTTTACTTATGCAGACTTACAGTTGTGACATCTGACACTGATTCAGAATATTTTTGAAATAACACAATGGCCGCTGTTATACAAATTTCCCCCTGGTCTACCTATGTAGGAACACCATGCTTTGCTTATAATTAAGCCACAAACAAAATGCCTCATGTGGGCATGACAAAGTGTGACATATGCCATCAGTGTGTATTAGTTCACATCAGAGAAAATCTAAATTTCATTCTTGACAGCTACAATGCAGCAATGCAAGCAAATGCATGCTGTTTGACTGAAGGGGTAGTGGTGTGAATGTCAACGTCCCATTTTAGGACCATGTTGATGAGCTTTACTCGAAACAGTAAGGAGACATGAGGACCAAGACTCTGAAAAATATGTTCAATTGATAATGTTTGATAAGACGACTGTAAAACTCAATAGAATGACCTCATCAATAGGAAAATATGTCTATGTCAGAAGATGTAGTACATATTGAATATAGAAATGATTGTGCATATGTGTCAGTAAGGGTCATATAATAATAAAGAGGGAGAATGTGATCCTCTGTTTTAAAGCTGAGGGCAAATAATCAAAGCCAGTCACTGTGCAACAGTGGTTATACTTAGAAAAAAACATACATACAGTCTGTAACTCTCTGTATAGAGTATGTGGTGGACACACCAGCTAAATAGTGTTATTATTGCAATGATGGTCTCTCAGGGTCATGGTTAATGTATAGCCTTTAGGTTCAGTGAGGTAAATGATTTCACACAAACAAGGAGACATTTGTAACAAAAATCAATAAAGCAATCACAAGCATCATTTTCTAACCCTGGTGTGTCTCAGGGGCTTTTCTGTTTGATTGATTATGGAGGCAACATGGGTTCAGTATAGCAACATTAACAACAACAAGGCAGAGTTAAATGACAGCCATAATGCATTTGCTCAGTTTTCTAAAAAAAAAATCTCTTAACACATTTACTAAAGAAAATACAAAAGAAAATTTTTTTAAATTTAATTTAAACTAATACAGACAATTTTGGCCACTGGGGGGCAGCACAACAAGCTATAAACACACCAGCATTGACACTTTTGATGTGAACATTTACACATCCAGCAGATACAGAGCAACATTAACAATCATTTGAAGTCCTATTCGCTCTATTTTTGTTCTCCACCACCTAAGAAAAACATTTTTTGGCTCCTTTACGCTAGTGTTACATTACTGTGTGGTGCTTGGCTTGTAACATACAATCAGTTTTAGTGCCTTTTTGCTGCTTGCTGTGGCCATTTATGTGGTGAAATCCATCACAGGTTATTTCCACTGAGGATACTACTGTGCTCCTAAAAACCATGTGGTCCATAGCAGCATATTCAGCCAAACATTTCTTTCCATAATTGCTTTCACTTTTCCTTTCCTAGTCTAACCTTCATAAAAGTTGTTATTGAAGTTGTCTTTTAATTTTCACATTACATCTCTAACCACTAGAGGGAGAATGAGGTGCACCGTCTTCAATGCTGTTACACTCATTCTATATTCTATTCTGTTTCATCTCTAATTATGATAATTACTAATGCTATGCCAGACTGACTCATCTGTCTGTGTGTGCACAGGCCCTGCAGACAAACACATCCCATTATGCCAGTGGAGCGTTTTACTGCTTTTAATCAGTGCACTCTCACCATGATAGAGATATGGACAGCATCCACAAGGAAAGACACAGAGTCAGAGGACATTGATAATATTTCTCAAAGCTGTTGACCACGATCAGTCTCAACAGGCTTCAGATGTACTTGTTTGGTTTTCTTGGACTCAGTGAGTACTTTCAGGTTCTATTCAAAGAAGAAAGGACCTGAGAGGTCTGATAGGTTTAATATGAAAATGAACTTAGAACCTTCTCAGGACGTTACTCTTAGTTTCTTTTCTTCTGTAGTATAAGGTTTGGCCTATAGTTTGCCTTTGAACTCCAGTTGACTCAAGGTGTGAAAATAACACCACAATAAAAAGCCTGGAAATTAAGTATGTAAGTGAGTAAACCTTTGTCAGAGAGCGCTCTGGTGATCATGAGGACATACAGGTCACAGTGTTGTGTTGGAATTCAGGGATGGATTAACAGCCAGACAACGTGGGCCTTAGGACGCCCCCCCCCCCCCCCCCCCCAAATACCAGGTTCACTGCATGTCAGTTACTTATGTTAATTTAATCACAGATTTGTTAGGTAGTGGGTATTTGTACATCTACATATATTTTTATGTAATGCAGTACTTGTGCTGTTCAGTTTCAAGATCTTTATTATTTAGTAAATGCACTGCTCATGTGTTGAGTTGAAATTACGATTCGTTTTTACTAAGAAATCAGCACTTTAGACTTGTGCACTTAGTTATTTGGTCAATGCTATAATTGCTAAAAAGAAGAAATTTCTATGAGTTATGTTTATTGTTCTTCAGGGTATTGAATTTTTGATTCAAACTGGCCCATGATAGAATGTAATTGGTGTGTTTTATGTGTGAGTACTAAGAATAGTATTAAGTATCCCACAAGCTTTCTGAAACCTCTTGAGATGACATTAGCTGTGTGAACATGAACTCTGAGAGTCAGAGATGACAAATCTGAAGAGTGAAGAGCAGGGGTGTCAAAGGACACAGCATGGGGGGGGGGCTGTACAACTCCAACTCCTCCCTTGTCCTTTGTCTATGCCTGATGTCATGCTCTGTGTCACTAAATGAAACCAGTTTCACTCTGCTCTTGAGCAGAATTTCCATTCAACACAGGCTCCTGCAGTGTGCTTTTAATAGATTTCATGACTCAGGACCTTCAAACTACACAATCCATGTCAAAACAAAAGGTCAGGAGTTTAACCATTTGGCTGAAAAAAAAGATCTCAGTGTTCTTTTCAGATTGCAGGTGTCTTTGAAATTCAATTTTTGCATGTAACTGTCCGTGTGAACTCTGAGGCAGCACTTCCACATATGCATATTTCCTGGTGGTGGGCCTGTTGGCAGACCGCAGATGTTGAGGCTGGTGGTGATGACAAAGATGATTGAAAATGCTACTGCGTGTGTGTGTGTGTGTGTGTGTGTGTGTGTGTGTGTGCATGTATGCGTGCTGGAAACAAACACAGAGGGTGAGATGGGAAACTGTGGCCCCTCCTCACCTTGCTCCTCCCCCCTGGTGAAAAATGTGTATACCTGCATGTGTCAGTGTGTTAGATTGCGTGTGTGTGTTTAACAGCCTGTGAAAGCCAAAGAGCAAGTAGTGTTTCAGGAAAGTAGTTGACTGGTCAAGTGGCAAAGTGGAAAACGACAGCACTGGGGAGGCGGGTGACAGAGAAGTAGAGAACGAGACAAAAGAGGGGAAAAAAAAAAGAAGGCAAATAGAGGCAAGACGGCAGGAGGGAGACAGACTGGGTCAGAGAGAGAGAGGCAAAGTGCAAGTACACACAGTATAGAGAGAGAGGCTGACAGCAGAGCATACATTTCCCAGAGGAGGCAGCCTGAGAGCAAGAGACTGACTGAGGGACTGAGAGAAGTTCAGTCTGACAAAATGCTGAGGAGGAGGAGAAGCGTGTCTTTTGGTGGATTCGGATGGTATGTTTCCTTTTCATTGGACGATGTGTGTGTGTGTGTGTGTGTGTGTGTCTGCATCCTGTGTACTCATGCTCATGATTGTGCATGTTGTGATTATTTGTGTGTAGTGAGTTTAAATGATGCACATTGTGCTCCTGAAATGAAATGTGTGTGTGTGTGCTGGCGTTACTGTGGGCGTGTGTGGTGCAGAAATGTGAGCGTTTTTTTCTAAAAAGGAAGGATGGGTGGAGGGCTGAGGGTGCTCTACTGTGTCACACCTCTGACACTTTGTCCTGCGTTTCACACCCTTGTGTGTATGTGTGTGTATGTGTACAGTTTCACTCTGCGCTGTCTCCATGAAGGGAGGGACTACAATCAACAGGCTGCTTTGTCTCTGCCTGCTGTCTGTGTCCATTGTTGCTGTTGCTGTCCTGTTATGGGACTGTGGACGCAGCTTTTACAAGTCACGTTCTCCTGCCCCATTGGCCGAGAAGAGTTCCCATGATGCAGCGCTGAAGAAGCTGCCAGGGAGCCCATTTAGCGCTGACACACTCGGATGGAGTGTTTTTGTGCCGGCTCCCCTGCTGGTTGTCGTTGTCGACGCTGAAGCGATGCTTTAGAGCACTTAACCTTCCCAGTTGGGTTTAGGCTGCACGACCTGCCAGATTGGCAGCGAGAGACGGAATGGAGGAGCAGCACATTACATCTAATGGGTTAATTAGTGACTATTGTCTATAACAGCGCTTAAAACAAAACAAGGCAATCAGATAATTTTCAGGAAACAGGCAATTTTTTGAGGGACTCACCAATTTTACACCTGAAGCCCAGTTTACTCGTCATGAAGAGCTCTCGCTGTGAAAACAGCTGTATCATGTTCATCATCAAGTGTTTTAGGGGCTTTACACACACCGTGCTGCTTTGATTCGATTCTTGATTCAATTCTCAATCTGTCTCTTGTGAGTCCCCCAACTTAATGGAAGTGCAATTGTTAAAAATGTTTGGCGGATCAGCAACAGCACAGCTCAGCAACACTTCTGAATGTTGTGTGATTGGAGACAAAAACACTCATCTCGAACAGCATAAGTGCAAAAATGAAAGAGGTGGTGATGATAATTATTGAAATACACAAATGGAATAAACTATTGCTCAGCAGGGAACTCTTTAAGTCTTTTTTTTATAAGACAATAAAATCTCCTTTGAAGAAAAAAAATGCGCCAATAGGGTACGATTGTCTCAAAAAAAAAGACCCTTTTTAAAAAGCATCAAGCATCTTCATGAAGCTGCACTCAAAGTATTCAATCATCTCAACTCACTGGCCCAATTTTAGCTTGTTAAAATGTCCTGAAGGCTAAATATGACATGAAAAGACTTCTGAAACAGGATTCTCACTGCTGTGGATCAGTTCTGTAGGCAGACTAATCCAAATGTTACTAAAAGTTAATGCGGGGTGAGTCTGGTGGATTACTATTAAGAATGAATAAGCTTTAACAGATTACATGTATTCAGCAAAGACAGACGAGCAGACCCAGTGTGAGGGGACAATATGCTTCTCTCTTCTTCACTCAGTGATCTTTAATAAGAAAAGGCGCTGTGCAGGAGGTTCAGCTTAAACCAGGGGCCTGGAACCTTTTTCCTATCAAGGGCCATTTGAATTTATATAACATCCTTCACAGGCCATTCTAAATTATTTAGCTCAAATATCACAATAACCTCTGATGTGATGACTGGAGCCGCTCCTCTTCAGAGAGGTGTCTGATGTCACATGGTGATGATGATGTTTCTAGTTTTGCGGGACTGGGTCAGTCAGTCTTGAGTAGAGCCGAGTTTTTGTAAGAGTTAGTTTTGAAAAGAACTCCTTACAGGCTCACAGGCACAGACAGAGACACTTCAGTACATGTCTCCTCAAAATGGGGAAGTCCTCAGGATCCACAAACAATTCATAGAACTCAAGCAGAGGGAGGTTGTTGTACCCAGCTTCAAGCTCACCTTTGCTTTGCAGCTCAGTGATTTTGTGTTGTCAGAGCATGAGCTGGTTCCACATTTAAACTGCATCGCACATATGTTCCGTTCCCGGCTGGGGCTCCATCTGTAGCAAAGCCACTGGCAGTTCTTCCCACTCCTTCACAAATTCTCCTTCTGAATGAGATTTCAGCTCTTTAGCGATTAGCGCACTCAGTACAAAACTTGCCTGTATAACACTGCCTCCTGAAAGCTGCTTGTTCAGCACCCAAACTCCACCGAAGAGAGCTAATTTTATCCAAGTGTATTTGTCCTTGCTATTCATCCAGTTGAGCACATTTCAATCTGTAATGGTGCTTGAGATTCGCCTTTTTTTTTTTTATCACTATACACATGTCCCCACAAACTAGGCACACGGCCTTAAAAGTTTGTCCATGTCTTTTGAGAAACAGTGCATTCTACATCTGCTTTTCATTTTTTGACATTCGCCATGATGCATATCATTGATGACATGTTACCACCATGCATGTGATGCATTCAGTTGCTGTCTTGAGAATTTATTTGTATTTCTGAGATGCTTTTTTGGGATTTATAGTTTGCCTCACCGGCAATGATCATTGCAGCCTCTGGGAGGTGAGGTATGGCTGTAGGCAATTTTATATTCTATTATATAGTTGTTCACATGAAGATTTAAATTATCGGCCTATTCAGTCTCTTTTGATGAATTTGAACATGTTTCTCTTCTCGGACATGAACAGACACATATGGATGCGTGGATGACTAGCTCAGATGGAGAGCTATTTAAGCACCAGCGTACAGACAGATAGCAAAATGTGTAAGTGTGAGAATATATCATGTCATTAATCAGCCGTCATCTCTGGTTCACTTTGTGTAGGAAAAGGAAGGTTACTGTTGTATATCTGCTGTTTAAACATAGTGTGAAAATCCTGTGTGGGCACACGATTTTGTCCCCATTATGTGATTAACACACACACACACTCAATTGTAGTATTCCCTTCATCATTAAGATGTGGGATGGATACAGTTAATATCATAGTGTGATTTGTTTGATGACTCAGACGTAAGGTGGGAAGTGCATCCTCTAAGCAACTGCTTAGACATAAATCCTGTGAGAGCCCAGACAACAGCACCATTACAATGTGAAAGAAGCCAAGATTTGTCATCAAATACCACTGAGACAATAAGGTGTCACTGTGACAGAGCAGCAAATGAAATGTGGGTTATCCACCAGAAGATTATGGTTTTATTGAACCGTATTTCTGTTGATTTATTTTAATTTTTATGCAGACTTTTGCATAAGCTACAGTACTTGCCCCAGCTGCATGAACTACTTCCCCAGCTGAAGCTGGATATGACCCTAATATTTTGAATATCTAGTTCATAACAGCCTCAGTCCTCTCTGCTCAGTGCTGTTTGTTTGTGTTGATTTTGTTGCAAGGCCTACTGTTGTTGATATCATTCAAAAAATAAACCCTGGAAAAAAATTCAAATGATATTTAAAACATCCAGGTTGAATGAGGTTGCAGTAAAAATAGTGTGCCCTGTGTTTCTGTTATGAGTGTTTGTATGCGTGTGTCTGTTATGAGTGTGTGTTTGTGCATGAAATTGATTCGGCACTGTTCTGCATGGTTCAGTCTCCAAATTAATGGGATTAAAGAATTAATGTCATAACATCTTCCTTAGAGAGGCATGTGAGAACGCTGTGAAACAGGCACTGAACATATACACACAAACAGTATGTACACGTAACACACACACACACACACACACACACACACACACACACAATGGAGGAAAAAGCCCTTAATAAGCCTCACAGATCCTCCTCTGTTATTAGCAGTAAACAGCAAATGGACTGAAAAGTTGTTAATATTACATCTTCTGACTTGACTCCATGTTTGCAGTATCAACAGTAGGCAGTGAGGCATGATTAAACCCCTTATAAAAACACTGAGACTTCTCATAACCGGTCTGAGCAGCTTGTGGAGATGTCGCCTTGTTACATCAAGTCAGCTGTCAGAGAGCGAGCTCTGCTCCCTGCCGGTGACTTTACACTGACATGGATTTGCATTGTAGACATGAACTATCTCTCTCTATGAATATGTTGATGATAATACATAGAAATTAACATGTTTATTCTGTGGATTCTGTTGGTTGCAGCAAAACACAAAATATGTAGGGAAACAATTCGCACATCTTCAAAATTCATAGTTTCTATCTCATGCACTAAACATGAATACTGTATAACACATGTATTGTATGTCTCAGTTGTATTATACAGGCTTCACATAAAAGAAAAATTCCCCCTCTCCACAATAAAGTGAATGCCAATATGACAGGAGAAGCAGTCACGCACTAATGACCATTCTTTCAAATGTCAGAGCACTCAGGGGACCCATTGTATCACGATGAAGACATCACACTCCTCACCCTCTTGATATGCATGTCTTCCACTGCTCATGTCTTTACTGCTGTAAAACAAGAGTACTGACAGCAAAGGATGTAATTGCTGCTTTTTACAGTTTGCATCAGAGATATGATCAATAATATTTCTCTTGTTGTGTGTGTGTGTGTGTGTGTGTGTGTGTGTGTGTGTGTGTGTGTGTGTGTGTGTGTGTGTGTGTGTGTGTGTGCGCGCGCTTCTTCTCCAGGATTGACAAGTCCACTTTGTCTGCACTGAAGGCCCGGTAAGTTCTTTAAATCCTTTTTTTGGGCATTTTCTTACCTCTAAAATGATGAAGTTTATCTCAGTGTCTAGTTAATATTCTAATCCTAGTTAGTCAGTTAATTCATGTAAACGCATTGTGGAGACATTCTTGAGCAGCGCTGATGCGTAACTGCTCACAAATGAAGACTGATTGCGAAGATTGCGGCTTCGGCCAAGTAACTTTTAAAAGCCACTCGCAACCAGGATCCTGTTTCCTCTTATTTTCCATCACGCTGATCGATTCTGACTAAAACCTCCACAATCGATTCACTGTGTCACTGTGTACAAAACACCTGAGCAGCACAAAATACAGTGCACACTCCTACTGACACTGCATTCAAAGCAAGCCTTTTTCAACTCACAGTGTGCGACGAGAACATTGACTGAATTCATTCCTTTCCCCTGCAGTTTTGATGCTATCTGAGTTCTGCTTCATCATTTCCTTGTTTTCTCTTTACTTGCCATCTCTCTCGTGCATGTGCCACTCCTTGCTGCCTCGGTAGAGATGGTCAGTATGTTAGTTAAAGACTGTGGCTGTGTTGTAGCTCTGAGGTGTGAATGTGGTTCACTTTATGAATATGAAGGAGCAAGAGTGTAATTTCCTTTTATGGCCCCCTCGTTTTTTCAAAATGCATTGCCTTGCACTAAGCAGGCGAGTGGGTGTTTTCTGGGACTTTTGTCCCCCTGGTTTTGCCTCTCAGGCTCTGAAGATACTACTCAGGGCTCACAAACTACTCATACTCCTTTGCAGTTTTGTAAAAATAATATTTGTTTCACTCAACATACAAGTAAAATGTGTAATTTTCCAAAAAAAAAGAAAGAAAGAAAGAAAAGAAAAAAGCAGCAAGCACAATTTAATATTAATCAAAGCCAAGGCAGCAAAGGACAACAATCCAGAAACGAGAATTTAAGATAAGGTAATTGAGATAAGAAGTTGTGCTAATTATACTTGTAGGCAAAAATATCAAGTTCTAACTTCCAGGTTCATATAAATGCATATGAATAAATAATATTCACATACACATTTACATTGGTCTGGTTGACGAGCTCAACTCACTGTCGCCTCCAATTCTGAAATCAAACATAAAGCCTGTGTTCTTAGCAAAACTCCTTTATACTTCTAGTTAATCAAGGCTATAATTGAAGGTTGAGACAATAAACAAAGGTGGATCCTTTCCCACTGTCTGCAGCACAGTCAGAGCTTTATTGATTTCACTGATTCACTGTAATACGGCACTGTGATTAACTAGTTACCATCACAGCAACAAGCTACACATGCTAGACACCAGCATTGTTTCTGCCTCTGCCCTTGTTCAGCACACTGGCCTCAGAGGTGGAGCTGGTCTGTGGGCAGTGTAATGTGGCTGCCCACTGCTCCGACATAGTGAGGATGGGTCAAAGGCAGAGGACTAATTGTCCCGCGGGGAACGATAAAGTATAGCTCAACCTAATGAAATTACATAACAATCTTATATAACTGGTTTAAGCACAGTTTCTGCAGCATAGTTCTTCTTCTTTCACACAGTATACTGTTTAGTAGCCGCCCTGCGCTCCTCCACTATTGGACCGGTGCCATTGTTCACTCTCGCTTTGGTTGTCAGTGTTTTTGGAAACGAGAACTGATGATGTTCAAGTGATATTTATGAGTTCCCTTTTCATTTCTGCATGTTTTGGCAGATGTGTAGTTTCATATTGTGCAAGTAGAGAAAAACCATTGAGTTGAAGTGTAATAATCATTAACACATAACATCTACTTGGTCAGGTGAATTCTGGATTGGACTGAATGTGAATATCATTTGCTCAGTTTGTGTAGCTGCTTCACATCATGGTCTTTGAGGATATTAAGTGTTAGGAGCTTGTCTTTGTTGAAACAAACCACCGGCAAGCCCTGCTAATGGAGGTTGCCTTAGTGATGGGAGGTGAAGGGCTTCTGTGTGTGTGTTTGTCTCCATCTGTCTCTACACCCCAAACCCCACTGAGCACACTCCTCTATGTGTCCCACTCACATTTGAGTCAATTACACTGACTCCCTGAACAGGCTTGAACCTGTTGTGTTGTGTCTTCTTGTCTCACCTGCTACCATTGCTATTGCTCGGGCTGTCTATATTTGCCAGAATGGTGCCACCCACTGAAGCACAGTACCTCACTGCTGACAGGGAGTGCTTTAAAGTTCCTCTCCTGGTATTGTTTAAACCCCTAAAAACTCATCTCTGTTTCATTCATTCATTAAAATTGTATATTTAGATTTAGATTTTTTCCCATTAAGAAAATCCCTTCATGTCTCACATTGTCTTAGATGTAACTCTACACATTTGCCTTCATGTAGTATGTGCAAATCTAAGTAGTCCACACCTCTATCTCCACCCCCCCACCCCTCCAAGTCTTATATATAATGTCCTGTTGGCATTTCACATGAATCATCATGTAATTGACAGACTAACATTGACCAATATTATCTAGCACACTGCAGATTTGTTGGGCATAGTCATCAGATAAAACACAAGAAAAACAAAAGTTGCTGGGTGACCAACAGGTTGGCTTGTACTCACTCACTTGGCTTGTTCCACTCAGGTGGAACATTACCAGGCCTCAGTATCAGTTTTATGGAAAATGGCTACTGCAAACCTGAATGTTCTCTGGAAGTTTGGCTTCTCGCCAATTTTCCTTTTGCAACTTTGCAGCCCAAAACAGAACACGTCTCTGTCATGAAAATCGTGAAAACTTGCAGAAGACTCATACACAGTTACACCTGGCTTCTGATACCGGCTCATTTCACAGTAGCTTCACTGTAAGAGTTAATGGGGTTGGTTCCTTAGGAATGTTACATATTAAACCCTGGCTGTGTGAATCTGTCACTGGCACTCTGCAGTAACAAGGCAGTAATACTCAGTTGCTTATTTTTGCAACAGATATGTCTTTTAGCATACAAACACCATATGGACAGGGATTTTTATTGGAGAGGTTTTTTTTAATTGACAACATTTGGAGACATGTGAATTTGAATTGTTGGCCAGTTGATCACAGCCAAGTAAAAAAATCAATCTTGTCTTGGTAAGATAGAGATTTTTTTCTATAATTGGGTCATGCCAGTGCAGTAGGATAATTTCCAAATGTTTATATCTTGAAACAAGGATGAATAAAGCAGATTGATGCACTTGAACCAAGAAATTTTTATATTTGCTTTGGAAACAAATATATTACACTGGTAGATTTCTTCAATTGTTTTAAGTCATACTTGGATGGACTCAAATTACAGACCAAACAACATGATAATAAAGGAGATTTTTTTTTGCAATGTAATAAAACACACTTCACTTGGTAACAGACATTTTTATTTTGACTTAATTAAGAACCAATAGCAGCTCATCAGAAATTTCATATTAGTTTTTACTTTTTTGAAAAGAAGTGATTGTCTTGACTTTCTGCAATAGAAGAGCACCAACAATATGTGAACATTGAGCATGAGTTTCAGATATATGTGAACATATATATATGAGACACCTGATTAAATTGCTGGACAGGGGCTCCAAAGGCTTCAGTGATAACGTGGCAGGTTTGTTGTCTGCTTTGTTTCAGACATGAAGAAAAAATCAGGTTAGCCTGAGTCATGTAAAATAGGACTTGTCTACAGTGTCCTCATGCACATGAACAGATGCGCACACACGCACACACACACACCCAGAGTCTCCCTCGCTGCCTGGCCAGGTGTCATTAGACCGTCTGCTCTGGAGTGGCTCTGAATATGAATGAGTGAGTCGTGACTCTGCCTAGACGCTGCATAACACCGACTTGTCTATGTGTGTGTGTGTGTGTGAGTGTGTGTGTGTCCAGGTGTTAGATATCAGAAAACAGTGCTCAGACAAGCACCACATAGTTAATGTGTCAACCCAAACTTATAATGGCTCCTAATTAGAATCCAATGCAAAGGGGAGGATAGGGAGGTGGTAAAGTGAGTTTATCATCCTTGTTGCAGAATCACATGTTAACAAGGGTTAAAAAAGATTGAGAAACCCTGGACATATTAAACATGATAACATGGGAGGAAAGAAAAAATGATCTCGGAGGATAGGGTGACAAAAAGACAAATATTTTACCTTTCCATTGCATTCATCATTAACTCTTTACTGACTCTGTGACGGTGACAGAGGTGGCAGAAGTCATTATGTTTTCAGGTTGTTCTTATAACAAAATATCACACAAATATATAAAAGGATAGAGAAGGATAGAAGACATTTTATATCCAAAAGGTCAAAGGTCATCTTCACATTATATTCTGATATTTTACTAACCATTATTCAAAGCCGTAGCTCAGGAACAGAAGGGGAGATTGTGAGATTGCTGCCGGGCTTGAAGATGTGTGTAAAGCTGTCACGACTACAACTTCGTGTTCTATCAGAATTGGCTTTATTGACCGAGCATGTGAACACATACAAGGAATTTGTTTTTTGTTTCTCAGGAGAGCCTCGCCCACACACACACAAACACACACACACAGACCACATAGCATGCGCAGGATGAAGTTTGCACGAGTTGGCATGCAGGAAAGCAGGCAGGTGAGAGGTGATCTTGAGGCAAGTTGAAAGACAATGAAAAACAAGCTGGACAACAGCGAAAGGAACAGTTTTTCAAATAGACTTTACTTAGTAGGGATGTTTGCCCGGAGCTGAGAAAACCATCCTGTGGTGACTGGGTGAAGAGCCAAGGCTAAAACACTGGAGAGGTGATGAGCTGGTTGAAGGCAGCTGTTGGATAGGATTTGTCAATTTGTTCATAGAAACCCAATCACATCTGCAGGAGGAAACAGTTTACTATACATGGAAGTTTTGATTGCTGTACACATGGTCTAGTAAGGGACCACTGTTATAAGTTGGGAATATCACATACTGTTGAAAGCCAATTCCATTATTTTTTCAGTTTTGCTGATGAACTGCATTAAGTTAAATGTGTTGTTGAAGGGTTAGGTTTAGAAGAATCATTGAGGAGCTGGGTGGTCTGAGCACAGTTAATATACACAGATTCAGCGAAGTTGGGGGTCTTGATGTTAAAACATTGCAATTCTACATGTGTGTCATCCAAAACCAGTTCACGTGATCTGCATCATTCTAATGTGCTGACATAGAAGGTACATGCTCCTCCAGCACTATTTGCATGAGTGTACCCTCTTCACTTCCTCTCCCTGGATGACAACTAGAACAAGTAGTCTCACTGTTTCTCACTGGAATCATACATGTCAATATAACGATAACCTCCATTTGACCCAAAAAACACTACAGTCTTACTGATTTTTTCTTTGCTACATGAGGCTGGACAGGCATGGATGTAACTTCAACTTGACAGTGAGGCTTTTATTTTATATCTTGTCATGTTCCTAATTTATGGCTTCAAGCTTGTTAAGCTCTGCTGACTCAGTCGTTGCTTAACACCTGCAATGTATAAGGTGGAATATACAGGAGAATAAAGCCACAACAGAAAAAAAAGGAAAGGTGAATAAGGCAGGGGAGACCAAGGGAACAAAAACATGAGATGGATGTCTGACTTCAAAGTTTGCCACTGCAGGTGTGAGGATTATTATTTGTCTGTCCTGCCTGCCCTCACTTCACACTGTGCATTTTTTATTCCTCCTTCAATCCAACTTTCTCTCTCCTCTGCCATTGATCCCCAGTGCTCCTCTGCCTCTCCTCTGCTTATGGTTACTACAAAGAGACCTCTCCATCTTTGCCGTGCACACAGCCCCTCATTAATAACTGCATAATCAAACCTGTGTGTCCGTACATTGTGTGTGTGTGTGTGTGTGTGTGTGTGTGTGTGTGTGTGTGTGTGTGTGTGTGTGTGTGTGTGTGTGTGTGTGAGCAAACACATGCATCTGCTTGTGGGTTTTGTCTTGGAGTGGTGGTGATGGTGAATGAATATTATAAGTGGACAAACAGGGATAATAGAGGAGAGAGAGAGAGAGGATGAAACAAAGAGAGGGAGATGGGGAGAGGGTGAACCTGATCAGCTTCTTAATAGAGTGACGATGCCCCGCAAACTGTGGTGAGTAACTGCTGTCTGTCCTGTGTGTATTTTGACACTGACTGCATACTTGTAACTGCATGATCACAGTCAGTCTCTTATCTTCTTTTTCTTAAGTTCGAACCTGCAGTCTTATTTGTAGAGGAGCTGCTTTGATGCACATCATGTGATGACAGCTGACATCACAAGTTTATATTTAAAATATTGATCATTATTAAGGCTCACAAAATTATCACATTTTGCATCTGCACAGTATTTGAAGTAAACTGTAAAACCACTGACCAAAAAGAGTTAATGGTTATTAAAGTCTGAACTTTGTGTTTTGATTAGCATTAATGCATTTACCTGTGTTTTGGAGAGTAGACATGGAGCATGTTGTCAGACATATTTACTGACATTTTCCTTTCTTTGGGCTTTGGATTTTGATGTCAGAGTGCACACTTACATAAGATAATAATATCTTATTCATGCACTAGGTACTGGTTGGTTAAATATAGAACTGGTTTTACTCCTATAAGATGTGATATTAACTTTATCTGAGGTCAAGGGATGTAAGTGTTTTATTGATTATCTCAATTCTCTAAAAGTTTTACAAGGAGCTTTCTTTTGTGCTTGATGGCTTATTTTAGTTATCGAGTTTTATCTTATGTTTTACTGACATTTACTGACTGTTGATGTTGCAGCACAGAGAGGAGAGGAGATGACTGAATATATGAAGTAGAGTTAAACCAAACTGAACAGACAGGAGTAGAGCAGTGTACAACAGTGTGTGGTTAAGAGCAGATGTAATAAAACAGTGTTGCTGCGTGTTGTATGTGTTTCCTCAGGATATTTGATGGCTCCGACCATAAAGCTTGCTGATCGCAGCCTCATACACAGATTATCTCTGTTCTGTGTGAGGAGGATGCATGAAATGAGATGACTGACACAAGCTATGACACTTCTGTGTCACTGTCCTAGTCCTTCTGTAAGAGCTGCTATTGTCCAGTGTGCCTCGTGTCCTTATGTCTGGTATCACTGACATATTGTAAGTGTGCTTTTAGGTGGATTTCCACAGTGTAAACGCCAAGACAAACTGAGTATTTTGTTTCTCAGACCACAGATTGTTTTGCCCTCTGGATTTTTCAATCTGGCCAACTGTCTGCCTGCCTCCTCTATCCTGCATGTGTGTGTGTGTGTGTGTGTGTGTGTGTGTGTATGTGTGTGTGTGTGTGTGTGTGTGTGTGTATAGCCAGCTGCTGCTAATTAGACGTTGATACTTGTCATACATTATTTCTGTGCTCCTCAGCCCCTCCTCTCTTGTCTTCTGCTCTTCTCCTCACCTCTGCCATTCTGTGCTCAGTTCAAACAGAGCAGCTGCTCACATCTGAGAGCGTCGTCCTCTTACACACACACACACACACGCAGCTCGCAGCGCTGTGATGTGGATCCACTGGCACCTGTGGCGTTCTCCTCTCTGCTTTTCAAGAATAAGTCTGCTGCCGGGCCACACCTTGCTGGATGGAGCTGATTTGCAGTGTAATGTTTAGTATATTTTGATGCTTCAGATCCTTTTTTCAGGACTGCGTCAGTGTCCGTCGTCCTACATTTGACTTTGTTCCCTTTTGAGGGAAGAGATCAATCACAATAACTTTTTTGTTCTTAGATTGTTGTGCGGACTGACAGGCAGGATGAGTGAGAAATGAGGCTTAGATTGAACAAGCACCCTGGAGAAAATAGGTTTAGATGACAACATGGAAAAGACTTAAAAAAAAAAAAAAAAAAAAAAAAGATAAGAGGAGGTGCCCTCTCCTTAAAATAGTCCCCTCCCCTTATCGTTGTCTCACCTAGTTTTTTGGGGCCAGGTGTAAATGTTATCTGTCTGCCAGCATCATGGAAAAGAGCAAATGGGCTGCTGCTATTTCTGGAGCCTGACATTTACTCTCTCTCCTGGTGCACTTTCTATATTTCGGGGAACGATGGTGAGTTGTGACCACCGAACAAACATGAGACGAAATGTCTGCCGGTATCATATTTACTTAAGGTGATGGCTTATTAAAGCCCAAGGCTTTGCTCTATAGCACATGGAGAAGAAGCAGTGACTATCCACAGGGAGGTTGTATGCAGCCTTAATGAGCTGTCAGCTTTATTGTGTTTTGCCTATTGGATGCAGTTGTTGATTTAGTGTACACAGATACAGTCTGTTACCCGCTGTAATATAAGCCAGGAGGCACTGGCAGAGAGAAAGGAGAGGAGCAGTAATGGAGGACAGAAATTCAGTCCATTTTTTATCTAATAGACAACCACCCAGGGGGAACATGATGCTCAGCCGGGGTTAATTTAGGAACCAGGGTTCAATGTAACCACAAACACTCACATAAACACACAAAGCTGTCATGTGGGATTGAGTTGCTCCTCGTAAGCACAGTTTCAGTTCGCTTTTTAAAACAATACAACCTCAGGCCTTACGTGTGAGTTTGTTTCCCACTGCCTATGGGTGGCTGCATGAGCATGTGTGAGAAAGCAGTAGAGAAACCAAAACCACAAGGTTGCGGAGACACTTGTAGTGCTGAGATGTGGGAAGTGGTGGAACTCCACCCATCCTCAAGAGCTCAGGGGAGGATGTTGCACATCCTTTCCTGTCACACCTCCAGTCGCCGTTACACTGCAGAATACATTTTAACTTCTGACAGCACTTTTAATAAAGGACATTTAATATTTTTAGCACCTATTTTTAAATTAAATGGAAAATGGAAACTCTGGTAAACCTTCAGTTGATTACAGCATATTTGTACAATTAAAAAGCATCAGCTTTTCCTAGTTTAATTCAGAGTAAGGTTGAAGCCTAAGTTTATCTTCATGAATTTTCTTCTCGCTGTCCTCTATCAGTCCATGAGTGGAATACTATAGACATCACATTTTCACCTATCTCTGCTGTGACCACAAGGTGGGGCTGACCGCATGCATTTGCCTGAAAGTGCCACTCAGTGCACTGTGATGTAGGCAGCTGAAGTGAAGCAAAACAAACACTAGAGTGAGCAATTTCTCTGTTTTCATGCTCATCTGAGCCACCTGCTCACAGTCCACCTGTTGGAGCCGACACTGGGAACAGCTCTACATGACTGGTCTTCATTGTGACATCAAGCCCAACGCCAATCATCTATGAGACCAAAAGATTCAAGTTGATCCATTGAGATACCCAGACATTTTTTTTTGTTATTATGTTTTATTTTAATTCTGCGGGTGTCTAAATTCATTGTATTACAAATAAACAGGGTGGAAAATAGAGACAGTTCTGCACATCCTCTGTCTCAATGTCACCTGAACAATATACCTTACCTTAAACCCAGCAGGCTTATGTCTATAGGCCTGTGAGACAAGTGCACCTTGTTTTTTCCACCGTACTGTATGTAGCAGCCTATAGGGATTCAAGGCTGTTGCCATGGAAGCGCGAACTGATGAGCATACGGGATGGTCCAGTTTGGTTCATTACCATGGTGACAGGTCCAGGTTGTCTCGCCTCGCAGCCAGACGACATTGTCGGTGCATCAAACGTGACCAGTGGAAAGATAATCTGACTTGCAATGCTAGTGGTTGCACACTGTGTTTCTCCCCCCCCCCGTGGATATAGAGATTATGTGTGTGTGTGAATGTGTGAATAAGATACATAAGGGACAGCATAACATGGCTGATAACATGACAGCTACAGTACTCTGAGGCCTGTGTAATGACCCAGACCTCTGCACAGTCTGTCAGCCAGGAAGTTTCATTTCATTCATGCCCTTGCGTTCTTTCATTCAGAGACATTAACAAGATGCCTTGAGGTTTGCAGATAAGGCGAGGAGCGACAGCTTCATTAAAAGATGATCAGGTGGCTGCTGCTGGCCGACGACCAGATAGGGACAGGAGCTTCTGCCTAGAACAAGGTTAAATCTGATGTAACTGTTGATTGGTGGAGGCAGAATGAGGAACTGTATTCAGGGGAAAGCTTCAGGATAAAGGATGGTTTTAATGAGAGGAGATCAATTAAAAAAAAAAAACCTTTGCTTGAACGAGAGCTCTATGATGCTGGCATTTACATATCTCTTTTAACAGAATAAAAAGATGAAAGCAGGATGTTTTTAGGTTATCATACCATTAAGGCTTAAAGCAGGAGGAAATAGTTAGATCCGTCTTAAGAGAAGCGTACTGGCATGTGTTGGTATATCTATATTAGCTACTCACCAAATGACTCTCAAACCTGGAAACAATGTGGACACAACCTCTGATACAGTGTGTGCAGTCATTGAGCTCCATTATTACCTGCTCTTGGTTTCTCTCTATTGCATGGCAATGACTGAATTTTTGGCCACTGGGGGCAGCAGAAACAAGGAACACAACATTGACATATCATGACCTTTCAAGTTGACATTGACGACGTGATACCAAACAAATGCTTATTGACACATTTGGCAGATACAGAGCAACATTCATTGCAGTCCTGTTTCCAACATTAACTCCTCTTTTAGCACTGTTTTGGTCACAACCATGGATTGTATAAAACAACCCACTCCTAAGGGAAACACTCGGCTCTTTCGCGGCTAAATACTCCACCGTGTTCACCTGCTAGTCGCCAAATGTCTGTTTTCAGTTTGATGCTTGGCAACTTAGTGTAGCTATAGTGTGGCTTTTTTTTCCCCCAGAGCATTTTGCAGCTGCCCACTGCAGCTTTAAAAAGCACTGAACAATAAAGTTGCGGGTTGTAAAACCAAAACAATGGGCTGAAAGAAGTGATAAAACTGTGTAGAGCTGAGGGACACTGCAGGGTCAGGTGATAGTATCTGTGGGTGGGTCACTGAGCGACCTTTTTCACATACATGCTGCATTTGATCCATTGTTAATATAAATGTTGATTTTAGCAGCTTTAATTACACTAGATGTGATTTGGGCAGATCAATACAAAACACGCAAGAGTTGTTTTTTAAAAAAGGAATCTGGGATGAATTTCTTTACTGGTGCAAACAAACTGATAACTATCTTTTCTTATATGTCTGCAGAACTAAGTGAACAAGCCAGTTTCCCAAAATGTGTGACGGTTCCTTTAATGTGTGCTGTATCTCCCGTTTATTGCTGTATGCTATGGTATATATGTAAAATATGTTATTTTGTCAGCTTAAGTTTCATTTTTGGCTTTGAGGACTGACTGCTTTATTTACAGCTTGCATGTTGATCAATGGCGATGTCCCTGACAAGGAAACATAAAACCAACATAAATCATCACATCGAGCCTCTCAGTCTAAAATATGCATCGCCGCCAGTGTCCCTGTGTGTGTGCTCTTCTCGTTAAGCGAGAGTCTTGTTACTCTAAAGTCCCCCAGACAACCAGCTGCCTCTTTGCTTTTTGACAAATATTTACTTCTTGCCTTCTGCCTGATGCTACACACACTCAGACACACAGAGTAGCTGATAAGCGCACCATCTGGCCTGAGTGCTGCCTGTTAAGGGCTCATAAAACAGACCCTCACCTATTTAGAGGCAGAGAACTCCCTGAGCAGCAAGCTGTGGAGAATGGGTAAACAGCACGCACATGTTAGTTTCTGCGCACACACACACGTACAGTTGCATGCATGCATGCACGCCCACCTACATGTACATCCATATCCACGAGGGACGTAGGAGGTGAGACAGATAGTAGGGCAGAGGATCAGAGATGTACCTGTTCATGTTCTGTTAATGCCTTCAACTCTACTGCCCTCACTGACTTTCCTTCAGAATAAAGATACACAGAGATTGATTCTGCGAACCTGCAACCTGATCCTACGCTTACATACGTGTCAGTACTGCACATTACACATCTGACAAGTGCAACATGTCAGCTTAGGGTTTCGTATTCAAAAAAAAAAAAAACACTTTTCCTCACAGTAAAGGGGTTAAAAGTTACATTATTATTTCACCTACTCCTCGCTTGGTTGTTACTCTCCTCGCACAAAGCCTGTATTGCTCAATATATTATTTATACATGAAAAAAAAAAGTAACCTCTTCCTTAAAGGATAAGTGTGGTGATGCTCTATATGTTTCTTATTGTCAGTAAAACCAATGAATACATAAAATTTATAGCTAATCTAACAGGTATGTGTATTAAGTCTGATATAGTTGTATTCCGCTGTGTCATAGAGAAAAACACCATTTATTCATTTCTTAATTTCTGTGAAGACACATGCACACGCTCAATCCCCCCATACAACATCCTGCTGCTGCCAAATACTCACTAAGCACACCAAATGTGTATTAATCCACTGCTGAAAATAGTCCCAGAACATTTTGCAATGGACTTCAGCACCCAGACGTTTTAGGAATTTATTGCAATTTGTAAAAATGAAACAATATATTTTTGAGACACTTTTAAAGATTTATATTTTCGGTATGAATAAATGGTCTTGGGGTTGAAAGCCACAGGCAGGGAAGGGAGACTAACACATTACTGGTTTTGGGCTCTCCAAAAAAAAAAAACAAAAAAAAACAACCCACCAACCTTATCTGGTAAATAACCAGAGAACACAATAAAATGAAAGTTTTTAATCTTAGTATTCAGATTTGTGAGGAACTTTTCAGCAAGAGAAAGTGAACAGGAACTGAACTTCTATTTCTCTCATTATGAGGAAGTCTAAATAATGGAAATTTTTTATTTGAGAATTCAAATGCAATCTGACTTTTAGAAGGTGTTTCATATTAAAACATCCTTATTGAGGGAGTAATAACGACTCTCACTGATATGTGTGTTTTCATCACTAATAGTTTTTTTTTTTGTTGCTACTTGACACAACCAACTGATCTTGGTGTGTGTTGTGTACATGCCTTCTCCATCTTTTCGGTCTCTGTTGTGTCTCTGGAGTCAAAACTAACTGGGCCTGGCAGTGTTGCCGCTGGAAACCAACTTAAGAGGACGTTGTAAGTTATGCTCCGCGATCGCTGCTGTTCCTGTTTTGTACACAAACACTTGACATAAGCTGGCGGCAAATTACAGCCTGTCTCCTTAGCATCTGAAAGAGAGGAGAGGGCGATGCTGCGGAGAGTGCAGAAAATGAGAAAGAGGATGAGTGAAAGGATGGAGGCAGACGTTGCTCGGTTCAGAGGAGAGATGGGAAGGATCAAGGGTGATAGAGGAGAGCAAGGAGACAATAATAGACCAGGGGAGACAGATTGCTGAGATTGGACCAGCAGAAAGGAGAAAGTCAGAGCTTCCTTCCTTCCTTTCTTCCTGGCACTGCCGTCCACCCCACAAACAGAGATGCTCTTAACATCTAAAAAGAGCGAAGAGGGTCGAGAAAAAATAAGAAAAAGGGAGGGGGGGTCATGGGCTGGAGGAAGAGAGAGAGAGATGGATTCTGTCTTGTGTAAAATGAGCTGGAAAGAGGACAGAGAAACAAGGACAAAGAGGCTGAGAGGAAGGACGGGGGGTTATGAAAGAAGGAGAGCTTGTCCCCCCCCCGGTCTCTCTCGTAAAGTTTGACCTCTGTGGATGAGTGTTTGTGCGAGAGAGAGAGAGGGTGAGCGCATGTGTGCCTTTGCTGTGACCCCGTGAGGTCATTTGTGAAAGCTGTTGAAAGACGGCGGAAGCGCTTGTCTGATGTTCTCACCCCTCTGATTAGGAAGCCATTTCAGAACTTTCTGTCAAACTAACGATTGTTTGTCTCTCGCCCTCTGACTGTCGCTTTAACTGTTTGAGTCTTCAGGGCTGAAATCGCTTTTCTTATTGGCTCACCTTGCTCTTTTTCCCGGTCATAAGTGGACTTATGGGAAAAATCTTTATTAAAGCTGTATTTGGCTCCCGCTCAGCTCTGTGTTTTATATGCATACACACATAAACACACACACACACACTTTCCCCCTCTGTGCGTCCATTTTGTAAATACATCAGAGGCAGGGAACAAGGTCTTGTCTCGCTCTGGCAGAGCTGAGCTCAAACCCAATTTTCTTTCAAAGGAATAATTCATCTCCATATTGAGAAACCTGCAGATATGGCCTCAGCTTGTCCTTGCCTGCTTGGCCTCGTACATTTTTGCTAACAGCTAAAATGGTAATGGCCCTGTGTTGATAGATCAAGGCAATTTAGAGCCGGTCACTACGAAATCAAATTACATGCAACAGAAGATGAAAATCTGCAGCGAGATATACACCATTTTTGCAAAGGTGACAGCTGCTTGTGCAAATTGGTTGATAGGAAAAATTGAAAACAAATGGCTAGTACTATTAAAACCATTAAAAGTATTGTTGCACAATTTGTCACAGCCGTTGCTACGCCTGTCAAATTTGACGCTCTCGTACGGTGCAAATGTCATTTACAGTAATAACTGTGGCAGATTTACCACTTCAACTTCAGACAGAGGTAGACAAAAGAGAGATGTGTTTCATGTGTGCTACAATAAAAACGGTCATGGGTGGATTTTAAACTGTAAAGTGTAAACTGCAAACATTATATTAATGCTAGAAGACTGACACTAAAGGGAAAAAGTCAGTATCCTCTACAGTTTGATGCCTCATATGTAAGACATGGAAACAAGAAACAAAGCTGTTACTGTATCACAGAGCTGGTTAGTGTAATAAATAATATAGGTTTATTGTGACAGTGAGTGTTTCTTTCTACTGTCACTCTCTTACTCGTTTACAGGGTGTTTTTAATTTCCACTTTTATTAATGCAAAAGGCTTTCAGGATGAAGATTAACTTAACCAATGCATTCACCTAAGGTTCAATATAGTGGATGTGTTAGTTGTGATTGGGTGAACAAGCCAATGTTTGTTGTTTGTGTTAGAGCAGACAAACTGTTTAATCCATAATGCATGTTCAGTAAAGGCAAAAAAAGGATGACATCACCCTCTGGGAAGGGGTTAAAGCGAGTGGTCAATTTGATGTTAACACCGAATATACAGCTATGGTCAGCACTGTACTGTATTGTGTATCTGCCTTGATGGTAACGTAACCATCTCCTCAACCCCCCTCCCTCCAACAAAAGTAATATAATTTCTTCTCCCTCATTTCTAACTTCCATGGTGTGTGTTTAAATGTGCTTGTGTTTGTTTCCTTGTGTCTGAGGGTCATCCAGCTGTCAGCTGACATTTTAGTGCACCATGCAAACTGAGAAAGCAGGAAATTGATTTAGTTCTCTGATGTTACGCGTGACATCAGAGAGGTGAAGGAGGAAGGAGAGAGAACACAGAGGGGTAAAAGAAACCTGTTCACACACACACACACACACACACACATAAAAAGTCTAGTTTTTCTGTTGTGTCATGTGAAGCTGCATTTGAAAAACCTTTCAGGAGAGTAAAGCGTCATTTGTCCACTCATGTTTTTATACTCCATTCCAAATCCATTCACAGTAATTTCAGCGATCAGTGACAGAAATGGCAAACATATTTGAAGAGCTATTCACTTGTGTGTGTGAGAGGGAGAAAAGAGAGACAGAATATTGCCCAAAGCCAATTTACCAACACATCACAAGCAGAGATAAACAGTCATGCTGCAAATAGCCCAGACTGTGTGAAAATAATTATCCGATGACATTTCTGCGGCGCTGAAATGACAGCAGTGAGCGGAGCACTAGTCAAGGCCAGTGTGCTTGGTGATTAACAAAGGACTGTCTGTGATTTGACACTGTAATCAGCGTCTCACAAAAGGAATGGATATATCTCCTATTCATCATCGCCTCGCACCCCTCACATCTCATTTCTCTGCTCCAACTCTTGCCTGTGATCTCTCACTTGCGCCTTCTCTCCATCCTCTGCTCCTTCTCCTCCCTCCTTCATCCTGTCTCCCATTTCCTTGCTCCATCTCACCTTCTTTTCTCATATTCCTTTGTATCGTTCTTGTCTCTTTTGATTTCTTCCACCTCCTTTTCAGATTTTTCCTCCGTTCGATTGTTTGACATTTTTGGAATGACACTTGCTCGTTTTCCTGCCAAGGTTTAGATAAATGGATCAATCTCACCCCAAGCAACAGTCTGCAGGTTTTGGAGGGAGGTTATGTGTTGGACTATATCCTGGCAACCAGTGGAAACTCCAGGATGTTACTTGTTCCAATCCAAGAAATTATGTAACACATAACCCCATTTAAAACTGTAAATTGTCTTTTTTTATATACTTTTTTTATGGATTAAAAAGGACATATAAGATGTTAATTAGAGGACTTTAGAAGTGCTGGTTAAGTCTGACCTCATCAACTTCATTGATTTTTGTAAATGTGCTTATTCTGAATTTGATGGCAGCAAGTTGGGACAGGAGCAGTTGTGGACTGATCCAAAAACACCTGTTTGGATCATTCCACAGATAAACAGGTTCATTGGTAACAGGTGATAGGATCATGATTGGGTATGAAAGGTTCATCCTGGAAAAAAGTCTCTTCAGCTTCTAATAATCTGAAAAACACATCCTCTCAGCCCTGAGTCAGACTGACGACCTGAGTAGGGTGTCTCAGCCTCCCTCTTGATGCATGCTGGGATAAACTCCACGACCCTGAGCAGGATAAGTGGTTTAGAAAATGGATGGACAGAAAGATGGATGGAAACTCATCCTCTCCCTCCTCCCCAACTTCCCCCTATTTCCTCAGTCTTGGTTATTTTATAAGACTGGACAGGTGCAGGCTGGTGCTGCACTACACAGCTGTTACTGATTCACTTATGTCAAATCAGTGATTTTCCAGGAAGAGATGGACGACTGCATGATGAGGTTTTGGGTTCAGTGTCAGTTGGGCCTTGTTTTTGTTTATCTGTGTTTTTCTCAGACGAAAAAAGAACTTTGAAAGCCCCGGAAAACTTGATTAAACTTTTCTGTATTTCTTCTGTATTTCATAAGTGTTCATTATTATATAAGGAACAAGCAAAGAAAAACACTCTCAGTTTTTATTTATCAACAGTTTAACACTAAAAAAAATTGTGCTTGATTGATGGGTGGAAATTTGTGAAATCGATGATTTCCAATTGAATTCTGCCCAATTTAAACCAGTGAGGGAAGCACAAACAAAAACAGAGAGGCAGAAATTTGTTATGTGAAAGCAGAAAATTGTGTTCATCCATCACTCATAATAAGTTTTTGAGGGTCTTTAAAGGACACTGAAGAGGTAATATTGTAAGGTGGAGATGGGTGATTTGCAAACATGTTTGTTAACTACTTATCCTTTGCATTATCGGATCTCACTTGGATTTCTTCTCATTTCTGAATGCTACAGTCACGTCTTTCTTGCCACTCTATCATCACTTTCATTTCTTGGTAATTGCAGTGAATAAATCACAATTTGCAGCTTCGTCCTGTATAAATGCTGTAGTTTCTCCCTGAAGCTGACAGTAGCAGCCACAGTGTTGTGCACTGGTGGCTGTCTGGGCTGTCTGTGTCACAGCCTATCTGGAGACCAGACACCAATAGTCCTGCTGATGGATCATCCATCAGACACCACTTTGGACGCTCCGGGGGCAAGAGAGCAGTTCGTAATAGCTGTCTGAGCTGTTGTGCTGTGCTGTGCTGTGCTGTGTGTGTGTGTGTGTGTGTGTGTGTGTGTGTGTGGCCCTTGAAAATGCCCTGTTCTCCTCTGCACCTCCGTTCTGCTCTGAATCTCACAGGACTGCTCACTGGTCCTGCTGGTACTTCTTCACACATGACACACACACACACACGCTCCCAAAGACAGTTTTATCACCATTACCTTTTTAGTTTATCGGCCTTATTTCCCACAGCTGACACCCAGGGGAAGGAAACTGCTGTTTGTGTGTGCATGTATGTGTTATGACTGGCCCCTATAGAGCTGCTCGTCTTGTCCTCCAGCTTTGTATGTGCACGTCTGTTTACTGCCATTATCAGTCAAGGCCATCTGAGCTCCAGGTGAACGTTTGAACTTAATGTCATCAAACGGCCTCCGAGAAAGTTTAGTTATATGGATCCAGTCTTGATCCTTTCTGCAATGGCCATGATGAGCGCTCATATACTGCAGCATTGATTCATCTCTCATGTCCCCTACATACAGTATCTCTCCAGTCTGAGTGCTTTCTGTACACACAAATGTTCGGTGAGAGAGAAGATTATAGCCAAGTTCCTGCCATAACACGAGGGACAGCCATCCAATTCAGATTCTGCAATATTAATGAGTCACAACACTTGAGGCATTTAAGCTTAAATTAAAGTAATAACACAACAATTTCATACAAATTACTTTTGCTACAGTCTAGTTCCCATTGGAATAGGACAGCTGTGATCAATCTCACAGACCGTTGATGAAAGCTTTTACAGTTATTGCTTTAAACACCAGGTGGCTGACGCACGTTACTTTGTTCACCAAAAGCAGTGATCAAAAAGACAAGGAGGGTAGATAGGACGAGCGACCATAGTCAGAGGAAACAAGCACTGCGTTGCACATTTTCATAAACGGCTGGTGGCGCTGTTACAAAGAAGGCTTTGCATGAGATGACATCCTTAAAAGCCTGGCAGTCAAACCTCAAAAACATGATGGAAATTATGTTTCATTTGAGGATTGTTTTCCATTGTACTTCAGTAACTAAATTTTTTTCTTACATTTACACACAGTCTTTTTTTTATGTATCCATAAATATAGATGGATGGAAACACACTTATTGGCTCAGTTTTTTGTAAGTGTCCTAGTAAGCACTGGAATTGACTGACTACTGTTTACATCTGTGTTTTTCCTGCTATGAAGTGTCAACATGTCAAACGTTTCATGATTGACAGGTGACCTCTAGGTGAAACCTCGCCCGCCTCCCATTTTGAAAACCTCTGATCTAGGCTGTACGCAATGTCATCCAGTCACATCTCCAGACAAATGAGTTCATATCTGTTCTGGCCACACTTGAAGGTGGAGGGGCGGGGGGATGCAGTCTCCCTAAATATTGTGTTGTTTGTCCACTAGCTATGTCAAGTGGACAAACAAGTTCAAGTTCTGTCACACTCCACCATTGACAATCTGAACTTGGTGATGATGGCTATGCACATTGGACTAGTGCAAAATGCAGATCAGTTCAGTTTTTACATGACTTTGCCATTTTGGTTTAAAGTTTGACCTCGTGCATTCACCACTGAGCCCATTTGTTCCAGACTCAGACACATGAGGCACAGATTTGTATTCAGCTTCAGTACAGTGTGAAACAACAGCTGAGTTTTAATGAGCTCATGTTCTATCTGTCACCTAACCTCACCCTTTAAGTTTGTATGTGTGTGTGGGTATATATGCATGTGTATGTGTGTGTGTGTGTTGACCGTCACACGCCACACATTCTGTCTCTCTTCTCGTCTCTCCCTCGCCTCTCCTCCTTCTCCATCTGTCGCCTCTTGACAAACACATGGTGTCTTGTTTGGCCGACTCAGCAAGGCCCCAGGCTCTGCGGGCTACATATATTCACACACACCAACACACACTCATCCATCTCTCACGCATTGTTCTGTGTAGGATAACGTGACTCGGTGATGTAGAGGGTAAGAAGGGGGTTACAGTAGTTCAGAGAGCGAGACAGACGGACTCGTTATGGGACGCAGAATTAATCAGGGCAGCAACGAGAAACAGAAATAAAATGGCGATCCTCGGTGAGGGTGTGAGAAAACGCACTGCGGTCCATTCACTTAAGGCTTGTAGCAGGTTCGTCCTGTGCGTCCTGAAAGTCTGCCAGGGTGTTAATCTCGTTTGGAGGAGGGTAAGACACAGGGAGCAGAGGGGAAGAACAAACAGGCATAAATACTATTAATTATGGGCAGAGAGAAACCGAGAAACGCCGGCCCGTGGAGGGACTGACAGACAGATGAGTGAATAGTTTTACATTGTTAATTATGTGGGTTCAACATGCATGCAGGGTGACAGGGCGAGACTTGGCACCGGCTCTCCATGAATGCCATATTTCAGTGCCAGTCTGCCGCCTGCCACGGGGAGTCAAGTGACACGCAGATCTCTAGGATTACAATTGTTTATTAAAGGGCTACATGTGCTGCAGAAAACACCACTCTTAGTACCTGCAGCAATGCAATAGTGCTCACTGCTGGTTCATCCCTGGTTCTTTCATCAGGATTTGCAGCGTTGTACCCGAACCCGTTCAAAGAACGTTCGTTCATGAACTAACTCATATTTTGGGTGAACGTGAACATCCCGTTCATTTTTGCTTGATGAACGTTAAATTGTGAACGCATTCATTCTGCTGTTTCTTGAACGGCACTCTGATTTCGTTCAGATTACGTTCGTGCCAGATTTCAAGAGCCCTCGGCGAAAAACCAAGCTAAAACAGTAAAAACACATGGTAAACGACCATTAAAATGTCGCGGATAACCACCCGATCTGGCAACCACAAGTCCTGCCTGTCGCTCTACCAACTTCGTCATCAGCGATCGTCAGTCTCGTCACAATTCACATCTGTGCAAGGAAGGAGGATGCGTTTACTGAGAAACTAATTCCCATACAGTTGGGAATTAGCTCGTAGCTCGTGGCAACGTAAAAAAAAAAAAAAAAAGAACTAAAAAAGAACAAAATAGTTCATTTTGGGGAAGCATGAACTTTAGTTCACAATTTTGAATTATGAACGATGAACTGAACTATTTCATTTTAAAAGGTTTGAACTGAACTTTGAACTAGTTCATATAGAAAGTGAACTTTCCCAACACTGAGGATTTGTGAGATTTGGGGAATGTCTCATGGGTTTGAGTTGAAATCAAATTTGTGCATGTTTTTGATGACTTAGTGCTACATTTACAATCCCGGGAACCTGGAGTGGAGCCAAATCTGTATCACATGAAGCAAAAGTCATCACATCCAAAATCCATCCTTTCAGTATCAAACACATGCAGACATGAAAAGAGAAAGTAAGACATTTGTTCACTCAACAAACAAGAACTGAGCCTGTGATGAGCTTGAATTTATGTTTGTCTCGACAGATTCCAAAGAGAAAGAGGCAGGACATGAACCTTAAAGGGTAATGAATCTGAAAGACCTGGCTCATTTGTTAACAGATTTAAAAAGACCTCTCTGCCCTTGATGTCATGGTGATGTCAGTTCAGTTCATCAAATGGCCACTCATTACTAAAGAAAACTAATGTGAGATTAATGCAACATCAGTATTAATATGGAGTCGTGTTTCTCAACACCTGATGAATGTAAGTCCAATATCCACTCTCCATTTATCTTTGTTTTAGTCTCCACTGACTTCTGAGGGGAATATCTGACTCTTTCGCTGCCAAATGCTCAGTGTTCAGTCATTAACTTTGTCTGTCTGCAGTTAGGTGGAATCAGCTGTGAAATCAGCTTCCTGTTGTCTAGAAGCAATGTTTATGAGGGCGGTGAGGGGGAGCCGAGAAGTTGCTCAGACGCTTAAACCAAAACAATGAACCAAAAGACACCAAAATACTTAAAAGAGCTGATGGAAAGTGCAGAGTTGTGTGATAATTCACATGTTGATATATAAATATTGATTAGTTAATCTGTTCTTTTGACCTGTGTACTGAACTTCATGTATTCAATATTAACATTACCAACATGATGTGGCCATGTCAGTTAATGACATTGTAAACATGAGCTTCGATACTTTACACACACGTGCACATACAAAGTGCACACACATGCTCAAACACTCACATGCCACTGTCAGTTTGTGACACGCTAATTACAATCATCGCGGTAATGTGGGGTTGTGTGACATGTTGATGCGCTCGTCTTGTAGTATAGTCATCATACTGTCACATGAGCTCCAGCTAGGTCGTCATCGCACTCATGTGACACCATCCAAACAACATCTAACATGCATCAGGGACACCCGATTGCCACTTGAACCCTCCTTTAGAGCTGTGTATATAGCATGTACCTGTACACCACTGCTCTGCTTAAGTGCTGCCGCTGTCAAGGTTTTAAGAGAAATAACACTTCATTACTGAAAACCCTCGAGAGAGAGACAAAGAAGGAGAGAAGAAAGGGAAGCTGTGTTAGGTTGTGAGAAAGTCGGTGTTAGGTTACCTGAGTGAAACACAACTGCAGTAGCCTCGTGTGAACTCATGTACAGTTCATATTGCACTTTACACATGTGTTGCTGTTGTGTCATGTGTTTTCATTTGGATTTACATTTACATAGAAATGGACAAGATTTACATTTCCCCCGTCCATCCACAAGTCAAATCTAGTTTTATAGTCCAATATCTCATTAAGTATCGCAGCAGGATTTAGGCTCTTTAAGAGCACAAGGGGGAAAAAACGTACAGAAAAGCCGTAGAAGGAAAAACTGAATAGAGAAGAAATTTGATGAGACACCCCCCCTCCTTGGATGTCTGGGCCAGCTATAGGAGCTGTAGGTGGGGGGAAAAAGCAAAGTCAGGCATCCAGGCCCCAAAGTGCCATAAGCAAAATATAACCCTCAATGAAACTTAAGACCTTTCAGGCTCTCAGGCTTTCCTTCCAGAGCCGATAAACAAAATCATCTGTAACTGTGTTGTTTTTCATTCAGGACCTTGATATTTGAACAGAAAAACACTGATCCCAGCATTAAATGTCACTTGCAAAAGCAGAATGTAAAATATTGCTTTATTCTGCAAATAAGTTACTTACTTCAACATTTTTACTGTATATACTGCACATGCATATGGTTTTACAAGAAATCATCCAAAATGACATTCATTCATTCATATAGTTATACATTAATTTTAAAAAAGTCTTGTGAATGGAATAGTAGGGTGGAGGAAGATTACAACCCTGTACAATTAATATATTAAATGACTTATATTCACTTACTGTTCTGTACCTAAGATTGCCTAAATGTTAAGTGTTGTTACCAAATATGCTGACATAGAGTTGATTTCTTTCACCTTTCTTTCTTTTGTGTCCTACTTTAAAAAGGGTATGTCATTGCCATTGCTGCCAATTGTGGTTGTGTAAACTGAACTTGCTGCTTCCCATGTCACTTACTGTGATATACAGACCTATGTGTGGGTGCGTGTTTGTCTGCGTCTGCTCTAAGCATGGGCGTGACTATGTTACTCTATGTGTACATTACTTATGTAAGAGCAATTTCCCTGCCTCAGTCTGGTGTCAGCGTAATAACTCACTTCTGTTACCTCGCCTGAGAAGAACAGACAAGCATGCTGCTATAAACTTATCTTACAGTAATAATCCGCCACCTTCTGTGTTTTGTTTGCCGCTCTGTCGCTGATACGGTACAACAGTGATTCATGAAGCTTTTACATTTAAAAACAGCTGTCGCGAAGGTCTGGGAAAATCCTCTATCACACAGTTGATGATTCATTTTATGTCACCCGCAGAGGAAATGGGTAGTTAGCATGAGAGGCTACAGCTGCCACGGCTGGACAGACGAATAAGAGCGCCATCCAGAGACACTCAAATCCTATTAACAGAAAACCAAGACAAGAGAAACGGCTTAATTGGACAGGGGAGAGCAAGTGTGCTGAAAAGACAAATGATGAGAGGAAACACTGAACTTTGCTGTTTCCTTTCTCCTTTATTATCAAGTGAAATCTTTATGAAGTGACTTTAACTTTGTTATATTTATGTACTTTGCACAGATTTGGTTTTTACCCAACATATGACAAAAACCAAGAGAAACAAGTGATGGATAGGAAAAGTTTTGGTCAGATGACACCAGGCATTAATTTGGCTTGTCAACTGAAGAACAGAATTGATATTGGGAAACAACATGTACAACCCTGATTCCAAAAAAGTTGGGACGCTGTGTGGAACAAAAATGAAAATAGAATCTGATTACTTTCAACAAACTGTCTTTACTGACAGTTTTATAAAGTCTTCCTGAATCCATGTAGAATCTCCTTTCTACAATCATTTGTGAACGACTGAGTCTTTCCAGGATGAACCTTTCATACCCAATCATGATACTATCACCTGTTACCAATGAACATGTTTACTTGTGGAATGGTCCAAACAGGTGGTTTTGGATCAGTCCACAGCTTTCACAGTCTTTTGTTGCTCCTGTCCCAACTTGTTTGAAACATGTCGTTGCCATCAAATTCAGAATAAGTAATGTCAGTCAGTCATGAAATATATTGTCATTGTACTGCTTTCAATTAAGTATATGTCAAAGAGGATGAGCAGATTATTTTTTTTATTTATGATTTATGTTTTATGTCCCAACTGCAAATCACAAAACAGACTATAAATACTTACTGCCATTAAAAAAAAAAAGCTAATTAACGTCCTAAAACAGCTGGGCATTAAATTTTTTAGCAAACATAACCCAAATATGAGCAAGCAAGGCATTTGTTGGGGACTATTTTCAGCAGCGGATTAATGCACATTTGGTGCTCTAGTGAGTATTTGGGGCAGCAGGATGGTGTATGTGGGACCAAGATAAAAGTGTGTGTGTGTGTGTGTGTGTGTGTGTAATGAGGGAACATGTCATTGTGGCTCAGTAATGTGTTTTTAATGTTTTTTGTTTTCAACAGTCGAGCTCTGAGGAACAGAGGAATACACAGATAACACTTTGGCTACACAGACATTGAGGATTTGTTGACAATTAAGAAAATAGAGGATATCACCAGACTCACCATTTAATGTCATTTCATTTACCCCCACCTCCTCTTTGTAAATAATGTTTTCTTTCTACGGTGCGCATGATGGTTTGGCTGCTGTATTGCTCAATTTAGCTGAATGAACAAGCACAAGAGGCCACTGCTGACATGGCTACACACACACTCTGGAGTGGGAAATTATACTGAATGAGCCGTGAGTGGAACAGAAAGAGGAACGATTTACGATTATATAAATGACTGTTGAGTGTTTTACGCATTTATGTTTATTCTAAAGTCCTCTAGAAACAACCTTCGCTTCAGGTTTGTGTGTGCGCATGTGATTTTGAATGTACCGGCTTACGTGTGATTACGCTTGTGCATATATCAGCATGCATACATGTGGGTCATTGTATTGGTAGTTCATCGAGTTCTTTGGGAAAAAAATGGGCTTGGATCCAAATACTGAATGGTAAAAAGGATCAGTTCGTCCTGTACGAGGGAGGAGAGTACACAGAGAGGAGAGATAAAAAGGAGGTGTGAGACTACATGGCAAATAAGCCTGAATGGGAGGATTAGACTCTAAATTGATGCAGGTAATCAGTCACAGATTACTGATTATCTAAATAAAACATGATCACTGACAACATTCTGTGAGGATAATCATATGTTGATTACCTCTCTCCAAAATCCACTGACGATGCAGATTAAAGTTGGTTACATTCTGTGTTTGAGCAGCGTTATCAGTTATTTGGTTATTAACAAGATATGAAATATTAGGTTGGTAGGTCAAAATTCTCGCCTCCTGTAGCCGCACACTCCTAACAATTCTGCAGAACTGATCCTTTATCTGGTCACTGTTTTCCCTGCAGAACAGTTTCTGACTTTTGTAATTGCATTTTTGTAATTGGTTCTAGTTTACGTCATGAAAGTCTTGATAAGAAAGAGGGAGAGTCGGAGAGAGGAGGGAGGAAATTGAAGGAGGGCAATGTTAGGAAGAAAGAAAAAGCAGAGATTAATGGAAAATAACAGTGACAAAAGAGAGAGAGGCAGCATGGTGAAAGATACAGATGAGAAGTGGTGCTGTTTAAGAGGGAGAATGACGGCTCTGAAACAGGCAGCATGGATGGAAAATTGTGAGAGCCAAAGTAAAGACAGCTAAAGTGCCCGATTCTTTATGACATTAAGAGTTGAAAGCCAAACAAAATAAGATGCTGAAGAACAAACATACATTTTTTTCAGTTTTAGAGAATATGGTTGGTAAATGAAGCCCAACAATTTATATTCAGTAAATCTCAGACTTCCCCCTTCAAATGAAAGCGATTAACTACCAGTTTAATTTCATAACAACTAATGCAGGTTTGACTAACAACGGCACCAACACACCAAGAGAGGAATTCCTTTCAGCAGCTGGGTCTGACATGACAAACAGAGCCTCAGTAACTACCTTTTAATAAATCTGTCACATACAGGATCCAAAACACAGTGGAGCGCACAAAGAAACAAAACACAGAGTAAATTGTGTTTAGAGAGTAATCAAAGTAGGTAAAAAAAAAAAAAAAAAGCCTTGTGCACACACTCAATTGCAGCTACATCAAAACTCATTCTGTCTGAAAAACCAAGCACCTTGAAAGTGATTTTATGAAACGAGTGTAAGCTCAATACATGAAGTCCTCCTTCCCAAAGTGCATGCATGCGGTACATCAGACTATGACCTGTTGCGAGAGAGGCAGCAATGACATTTCCTTGTATTTATGTTCGGGGCTCCTCATATGATTTATATGACAACATGACATTTCAGACTTAATCTCTTATTTATGACACGTTTGCCATTTTCATTTGAACATTGTTTCTTCATAAACAGTGGACACCTGCCTGGCTCAGTAACAGTTACTGCATGTGAATGTGTGGTGATTCACATCTGCTGAAACTCCCACACACACACACACACACACAGTCACAGTCACAAACACACACGATATATACAACTGAAAAGAGATTTCACATGTGAGTGTCATGATGAGTTTCTATTTTTAAGCCAGTGTAGAACATGGTGGAAAAAAGGGATTGAATTGGAAAGGAAGGTGGGAAGAGGAAGGGAGTGTGTGAATGTGTGTGTGTGCATGCTTGTTACCTCATTGAGACTTTTTTTTTTGGTATATAAACCGACCTTATGGGGACCAGTAGTCATCATGGGGACCAGTGCCCGGTCCAAATGTAGCAAAACATAATTTCTGAGCTCCTGGTTAAGGTTTGGGGTTGGGTTAGACTGTCCACAATGAACGGAAGTCAATGCAATGTCCCAACAAGGATAGCTCTGCAAACTGTGTGTGTCTGCATGTGTGTGTGTCGGGGGATGCAGTAGTTACTCAGCAGCAGTTGTGAAGGTCATTTTCTCCGGCAGGCTTGTGGTTGGGTCGAGCATTTTGTGTGCAAGTGTGTGTGTCTGTGTGTAAATACATGGCCTTGTGTATAAAGGCTAGGCTTATAAAATGGACTGCCACATTAAATTTTTGTTGTCACATGTCATCTGTGTGTGTGTGCTTGCATGTGCGTGTGTGTGTGTGTGTGTGTGTGTGTGTGTGTGTGTGTGTGTGTGTGTGTGTGTGTGTGTGTCGAATGAGTTGCAGAGAGGTGACGTTGGTGGACTGGCATCTGTTTGTTTGGGAGACACTTGAGAAACTGTGAAGTGACAGGAAAGGCTGCTTGGCACCAGTGAGGCACAAGTGTGTTTGTGTGTGTGTGCGTGCGTGCGTATTTTTGTGTTTCTGTCCGTGCAATAGAGAGAGACAGTGAGAGAGTTTGTAAGTGTACATGCGAACATTCACATTTGAAACACCACAAGTGTTCAACCACCATTTTATGGTTTTAATTTTAAAACCAACGTGCCAATTTGTTTCAAGTTGGGCTGTGACTGACTAATTGCAATGTTGCAGCACAATATAACAGAAGTTAAGTATTTAAGTCTGTTAGTTCTATTTTCCCGCCACAAACAACCACCCAATTTACACTCAGTAAGTTAAAATTTCACACTAATAAAAAAAGGTATAAAAACCCAATTCTCCCTCAGAATTGCCTTCCTAACAATGTGGAGAAGGCTTTGGAACAGTATTTAGACTCATGCTGGGAATTGAAATTTACATGGAGTATGAAGAGATGTTGCTTGAATAAATAAGATATAAAAAATCCAAACAATGATAAAAGAATTTTAGCTTCTCATCAAAATTGTCTGAGGGTCATTGCAGGATCTGTATGGAGGAAGGACTCATGACCTCAGTGTATCTGAAATCCTAGCTAAGACCTTACAAGAAACATGTAACACACTGTTTAGATATTGAAAACAGATGATTTTATATATAAATGTATGTCTTCATTTATCATCCTGATTCATTCCTCACTCTGTCCTTATTAATTACTCCCATTTTTGTGTGCTGTACTGTAAAGTGTTGTAAAGTTTCTCCTATAAATACCTGCACATTTGATTTAATGTACTTCCATCCACTGGTACACTCTGTTAAATTTCACCATCAATATCTGCTCTGAATGTTTATTCAAGCTCAGCGGCGTACTGGTACACTTCAGTCTATCACACAGGAACAATGTCACACCTGTGGGTGTGTGAGAGTGAGAGAGTGAGAGAAAGAGGAGGGGAGGCAGAAAGTGAGTGAGTAGTGTTTGTGCGCTTGAAAGTGAATAGATACAGGTGTTTCATTTCCCCCCTTGATGACGCACAATAGGACCCTAGTGAAATGGCCAAGTCACTACACGTGTGTGTGTGAGGGAAAGTGTGTGTGTGTGTGTGTGCACGTATATGTTTTTTACAGGCCATCTCTGGAGGACATTTGATAGTCCAGCATGTTTGTTTGCTTCCACGCAGAAGTTGAGGGCGTCCTCGCTCAGGAGAGTGAAGGAGCTGTGATCGCAGATTGCATCAATCAAAAAAATCACAAACTACGATTTCTGGAAGCAAATTCCACAAAGAGCTTAAGCCAGAATCTTCCAAGTGTTTTCTTGGGTCGGTGTCAAGGGGACGCAGCCTTGGGGGTCCTTCGGGCAGATCCTCTGGCAGCTGTCCTGTTGCTATGGCGCTGCTCGCACACAGGAAGAGCACGAGGAGAGAAATGGGACCTTCCATTTAATTGTTGTGTTTGTTGCTGCTGTTTTCCCAGCTTAATCTATTCCCTGGCTGCTGTCGGACAATTACTGAGGCATCTCATCTGCTCCGATGTCTTTGTCTCTTGTCTTGAATGATGCATTTCTCTAATTATCCTCTGAACAAGGAGTCTGAGACACTCCATTTCAGCCATCGAACAACATTAACCCTGTTATTATTGTCGCTACTCTCGCCCAGACGAGCTGGAGCAGATGTTTAATGTGTGTCGCTGGCTGCGTTCCGAATCGCATACTTTTTCTTTATACTTACTGCAGCTGCCCTTACAGAGTACGTCCTGTTGAATGTAGTGCACATACATTCTGCACATACTACTTTGTCATAACATAGCACCTTCACACTCTTGCCCAAACATGTGTCGCAGTCCTTAGCGCGAAATTTGTACTAAATAGAAACAGCATGCAACTTGAAACACAGCCTTACACTTGAATGTGCTGTCACCTGCCATCGCAGCTCCTGTCATCTGTCGGTGAGCTGTCGTCTGTCTGGGCTCTCTCAGCACGTCAGTCCATGTGAAGTATCTCTTACTGTGCAGAGGATTGTGGCCAGAAAAGCGTCCTGGATTGAACACTACAAAATGCGACTGGATGCAGTAGGACATCCTGGTATTTTTGGCATACTGCATTTGACCTACTATTTATTGGGACATGCAAAAAAAAAAAAAAAAATTCTAGTCTACTATACAGTATGGTAGCATGGGTATTTGAACTGTGCATCTTTCTGCTGCATCAGGCTTTTGTGTTGCTTGATATACCTTTATGTCTGTGTCCTTGTGTGTGTTTTATCTCTGCTGCCATGTGAGAATCTCATAATTCACACGGCTATTTTTACCTGGAAATGAAAGTTTATGTTTTATGTCGGGAACGTTTCATGGCCCAACCTTTTTTTTCCAGACACGAGCTCATTAGAGAAATGAGGGAATCAATGCAGAAAAGCCAGACTATGATGCTGGTTAATGAGACGGATGAAAGGTAACAAATTAGGGGCTCATTACACTTCCAGTGGTGCACAAAGGTGTTACCGTTTCGGGTCATGTTGTAATGAGTGAAACATAATTTTTGTTTAAGGGAAAACATAATGGCTGTATGTATTTAAAAATTGAAAAGTGTACAGTATGCTTGTCTCCAATAGTGTACTAATGGAGGAACGATAGAAAGAAGAAAATAGATACATGAGACAAGCAATATAACTCTGATGTTTGTTAATTATGAAGCCAGAAGATAGTTAAATTCACCAGTGGCCACCTCTCAAACTCGCTAATTTATATGTTATATCTTCATTGTTTAATCTGTACTATAAAAACGAGGTTGTAAAAATGAGGTAGTCAGGCCACCAGCCCTGCTTCCAGTCTTGAACCAGGAGAGACATGACAGTGTTATAAATCTTCTCATCTAACTCTTGGCACGTTAGCGAAAAAGCGTATTTCCCAGAATGCCCAACTCTTCCTCTAATGGAAAACCAACCACACCAATTACACAATGAGCAAATGATAGAACAAAATGACTGGAAAATCCCAAGTGTTAATGATAATTGGAATGGAATTAGATTACTTTAGATTATTATTAAATTATTATAGCTGGAATTTAAACAGCCATTTAACCATCCGTTCGGTGACTCAGTCGCTCAATCAGGTCATGAACAGAGGGGACGAAGAACAGGTGGCCAAAGACGGGAACAGAACTAGATCAATATATTCTGGGAAGATGACTGCTTTCGCTCTGTTTACTGAACTGTAATTAAAGAGGATACTGGAAAAAAGAACACGTGCGTAGTAGACGCTATGTTAGACAAACAAGAAGCATTCAGACAGTTTATTGGTGTGAGGAATACAAATAGAGGTAAATTGTAGAAAAGATCTGTTGTAACAGGAAGTGATGAACAAGAAATGCAGTGTGAAAAAAGAATGTGTTATGTATTTCCGTGTGTGTGTGCGTGCACTGAAAAGAGCATGTAAAATGTGTTAAACTTCAAATTTTTTTCATGTGGTTTCATTTAATCTCCTTTCATTTTGTGAGGTTACATTTCAATTGCAATGCCCTTGGCAACAGCACAGCAGGCAATAGGCTGATAAGCCTGTTTGAATTGAGATTTCACACTGAGGGACAGAGTGTGTCTCTAAGTATGTATGTGTGTGTGTGTGTGTGTGTATGTGTGTGTGAGGGAGAGAGAGCTTGTGTGTGAGATGAGTAGGTGTGGGCGTGCATGTGTGTGCCTAGAAATGAAATCATAAAATCAAGCATAGATAGAACAAGGTCAGGGAGATTAATATAAAATTATTAACAAGGTAGAAACAAGGGCAGGGAGAGACTGAGGGAGGCACACAGTAGAGGAGGAGGAGGGGGCGGTCCTTGTACCAAGTCCAGCCTATCAGATGGAGGAGGGGCGGGGCTCAGCAGTCAGGAAGGAGGTAGCGGAGCAGCAGCAGACACAGAGGGAGAAGAAGCAGAGCATGTTAGAGAAGCAGGGAGAGGTGGGAAGGTAGAGGTAGGTACACAGAGAGATGCAGTACCACAGTGTGTGTGTGTCTTCGAGGCTGTCAGTGGCACAACTCCTCATCCTCTCGCCAGGGACTGCGATGTGTTATGGAGCGACGATGCACAGATTCTCTGCAGAAGCAGGGAATGCAGATAGAAGTTCACCTTGAGCTGGAGTCCAACAGTGCCACTCCGGACCTCTGGGATTACAAGAAATGCTGATTGATCCCACGAACAAACAGAGATTTAATCGGATCCGATAACCTGCCAAACCAAAACTGGCTCCAGAATCTTTAACTTTTGGATTACAGTCAGATTTATAGCAGAACAACTGACAGAGAGGCTTAAACTGCCAATCCAAGGCCAGAAATCAAACAGGTACTTTGTTTTGGCAGAAACTTGCCAGCTGTCTCCAAACCTGACAGCATACATCCTGACTTTGTGACGCCCACCACTCAAGCTGGATCCCCGCAAAGCCACGGCCAAGCAGGTCCTGCAGCCCAGGGACCCTGGAGCCGGTCTGACCTTGGACCGGCTGTCACCCGAACCCCTGCTGGCACCAGCGGAAACATCCGGCATGTCTCAGACCGGGGGACGGTTCCACAACAAAAAGGCCGGCATTCGGGCGGCCGTGATCCTGATCGGACTCCTGCACAAGTCCCGCAAAGCCAAGGAGAAGGAGAGGGAGAAAGAGGAGAGTGACGGGTGGGTGAAGTTTGTCCCGTCGCGTCATCCGATGAGATGGGCATGCTGGGTAGATAATGTGTGGCTCAGGGACAAGCAGAGAGTCTGCAGTGCAGTGTTGCACTGGGATTGTGAAGAAACACTTTATTAGCTTGTACTGTCTTTGTTATTCCAGAGGTGTGGGGCACTTTGCACTCTTTATGGTTGGACGAGTTTGCATCTGCAGTTTTATAATGGGTTCTTTTCATTCGCGTGCTCGTCCGCGTGAGTGTGTGTGTGTCCTGCTGTATCTCGGTCAGCGGAAATGACAGACAGGAGAAAGAGAGGATGAGGACTGTAGGTGAATAGAGATGTGTTTTGAGTGCTTTTGAAGAGTGAACGAGAGGGACTGAGAGAAGGGAGGAGAGAAGCAAAGCTGTGGTGTAGAGAGCGTGGAACATGGGGGGAAAAAGAGAGTGAATGTGAAGTGTTAGAAGAGAGAGATGTGGTGAATTAAAAGGAAAAGGTGCAGGGCAGAAGTCATCCACTCATCTATTTGTGTCTTTCTATAACCGGTTTTCACAGTTTTTTCCTATACACACAAGCATCAATGGACACTTTAGATGCCCGTGATGCTGATGAAACTCTCACTCCTTTCGCACAAGGCCAATGTGAGCACATTCATATTTTAGAGAACCGGCTGAGAGTTCAATAGGTGCGCTGAAAGTACAGAGAAAGAATACTGTACCAAGCTTTCGTGCCCATGAACCTTCTCTGAACAGCAGCTGCCAGTAAGATATTTAACTGGTTTTCAGATGAATTTCTTAAAAACTGATGTTTCTATTTACAACTCTTGAGGACTGACTGAACACTGTATGTGAAAGACCTTCAGGAAGATTTGTACAATGAAAGGAATTCCAGGTTGAGCCTACGAGAAGACTGTTGATGCTTTACTCGGTCAGAATTTGCTGCTCCAGATGCACCTGTGAGGGGAATTTCCCTGCATCCAGATCAAATTACTGCTAACACACACCTTAGATGAGTTCAGTCAATAAGACCTCTGGGAATATCCCACCTGGTAACAGTGTACGAGGTTGGCAGGGTCGAGACTGCCAACACCCCCTTCTCCCCTCCAGCACATACGCACACACACACACACACAAACACAGACAGGAAGCCTCCCCCTGCGTAGACCTGTTTTGGACGATCTAACATTGGCAGCCATGCACGTACAGTTAATCTAGAATCTGAGCAGAAGGTTGCAAATTTGTCTGTTTAGTGTTATTGTGATGAAGGATATATACAGTTTGGTCTATGGTTAAGGTGTGTGTGTGTGTGTGTATGAGTGTGTGAGTGAACATCTGACTTGTAAGATTGAATGCACTTTGCTACTCTGTTCTAATAGCCTGGACCAAAATAGGCTACATGAAAATAGACTGTAACTCACTTTGCAAATGCTGATAAGTTTATCTGACCTCTGGGCTTGTGTGTGTGTGTGTTTGTGTGTGTATAATTTAGTTTCAGATAGTGTAAAATTAACCCCTGGAGGCGAGGCTGGATTAGCAACCACACAGACCAGGCAACTGCCCCAGACATCCTGGGGCCACTAAGAGGCGCAGATTCATTGTGAGACAGTTGTAGTGATTTGATTAAATGTAATACAGTTTAGATTAATGCACCACTAAAACAAATGTCAACTGAAACGATAAAGACACGTATCATTACCAAATCCTGAAGTCTTGCTTTGTATAAGGAACTAAGCCTTTTATTATTTAGGTGATAGCACACACACTGTCTGTTTGCCCAAATAAATCTTTAATTAAGTTAGCTGCATTTATCAAACAACCAACCTGCAGCCAGGTGGTTTTGCAGCATCTAATAAATTTTGAGCTTCTGTGGCTCTGGGCAAATTGTGGACTTGATGGCAAGAGTAAGAGGACAAAAAAGTGGTCAGTGGGGTCACAACAGTTTATTTTTGCCCCAGGGCCCTCTAGTGGATTAATCCAGCTATGCCTGGAAGCGTTGATTGAGAATGCAACAATAGTGCTTTATCACACAGAACACGCACACACTTTCTTGACAGTGGCGTCCTATTTTATTTTATTTTATTTTTTTACATGTTTTTCACGTGCTTTCTAAGTGATTTATGGTTTCCATTCTGCGTGTTATTGCCTCATGTCAGATGGCAACAGTACAATCATGTCAGGACAGCAATAGCTGGAAGCAGTGCTACAATATTCTACTGCTATCATGTGTGTTGCTGTGGCTGTGTCAAACAATGATCCCGATTCCACCAGTCGACAATTTTAAGGTATCTGAGTCGTTATGTGTGTGACTGTTCTCTTTCAGACTTTAACCATCATTTCTTTCAACCATAGGCCATCTGTGTAGCAGGATGTTTCATGACCTTGGAGCAGGCTTATTCCAAGATGAAATACAAAGAGAAGTGAATTACAGACTGTTTTTATTATAACTTTGCATTTGTAACTGTAATAATAGAAAAATTCACAGACTGTTTTTACATCACCTGACTTTGCAGCAGATAATTTAATAATGCAATTTTTCCTTTTTGTCCATATTTTTCTGCCTTCTCACAAGTACAGACAACACACATAAGTACACATGCAAACATATTGGCATGCAATGTTGCTCCTTGACTGTATCCTTCTCTTGGTCTTTATCACTGCATTGATAGAGCCATAATGTATATTTGCCCTTCATTAAGTCGAACAGCAGGAGGTCTGTTGCTTGTATTTAAATGTTCATATTACCCCTCCATGCATTAATATCCTCCACAGCTCATTTATCACCAGCTGCAGACCTGTTTTGTTGTGTGTGTGAGTGTGTGTGTTTGTGTATGAGATGTTTGTCCTATTGTGTGTGTGGCTAAGTATGCACGAGTTGTGTTTAGGGTTATACAACAAGTGCCTGTGCGGTTATGGTGACATTTCCCTGTCGGTTTGTGGCGGTGTGGGTGCAGTTGGTTGGTTAGAGAGAGACACGCAGATGATGAGTGCGTGTGTGTGCTTATTTAGGAGGAGGAATGCAAGAGACAGACTCATATTTGATGCCAGTGTTTTTGAGACCTAATCTATAATCACAGCATGGGGCTTCCTGCTCACACACTGTGTTGTCCTCCTCTAAGACTAAAAGCTTTTAATATCACACACATACATATTGACAAAACATGCATCTGTTTTGCAAATTGCAATATTTAATTAGCATTTTTTTTTATGACCACGCTGGCCCGGTGGTACAATGCCTCCTGTTGATTGTGGGGAGTTGGACAGTAATGGCACAGGCAGAGACGTGACCTTCACTGTAAATTAGAGGTTTGATTCTCACAAACACTGCATTAAGCAGCTCACTGTATAAAACTGACTCCCTGACAAACAAGGGGACAAAAATGTCCGCATGTAGAGATGAACTGCTAACCTTGGCTGTATATTAAGTCAAGTACCGGTGACTACACAGGTACAACGGATGCTTCATAATTAAAGCCAGATCAATTCTATTGGCTACAAGGCTTCACAGGACACATTTGTTGCAGGCGCATAAACAGCATATGAAAGTAAATTGGTACTGCAGGAGTTTAATTCAATATTGCATATATATAATGCACTTATAAGGATACATATTGCACTTTGGTCCTGTTCTCGTCATGCCTTCACAATATAAAGGTTGAGGTTATGTTGGGTTACGAACATCATTAAAAATAAATACATTTTTCATCTACAATTCAAATTGGTCAAGGTCATTTGTGAGTTATGGATGCCCCATTTTAAACGATCAAAAAAAAAAAAAAAACCTTTTAGAGTATTTTGATAAGGAGTCAAGCCTAACTCATCACTTAGCAGACCTCTTTTTGTGCTTCTTTGTTAGCATTTCATCTGTTTGTCAGGGTCATTGGGGTTTTATTTTTCGGATGTGGAAAAAAAAAAATCGATGCAATCCTTTTAAAGGGAAATACTGCTGATTTCAAAAAAGCAAGCACTTAAAGGATTCGGACCTCCACACGACTCTCTCACACGAGCACATATATAAAGAACCTTGATTTTAACATAAGAGACTGGATTTTGAATATGAGTATGTTTGAGTATGTAGGAGACAGTACGTCCATAAAAAGTGAATGATCAGTTTTTACCAACACACTGAACTATTCCTTTTTCAATGGAAAGAGTATATGCATATTGACTCCAACCCACAAATCTATTTTAATGGACAACATTTCAATCCCAGTCCCGACATTTCTTCAGGTCAATAGGCTCTAAGATGATAGGTGTGCTTGTCCATCCAATGCTCTTAGGGTGACAAAAATCTCAATACAATTACCTATGATTATTGTATTGCAAGCTCTATCAAGAATACATCAATCCCAGCAGCCATGCACTACAATGTGATGTGCATATTACTGCGCTCCTTCTAATGTGAACTATTGCTTTAACCAAAAGGCCTCAGCGACTGTAATCAGTCTCTCTTTGAATCAAACCCCTTCTTCAACTCCCCACAAGGTCTTCCTCACCTTCTATATTATTTATTAGAGCAACTGTCAAAGTAATGATGAGAACAGACACATAATAAAATGTGCTGATGATTCGGTTATTAGTCAGCCTACACGGATGGGCTGGGATAAGATCACCGGCCTGTGGAGGAGGACTTTGTGTCATGGTGTGACAAGTCCCTCATCCTGATAAATGTAGCAAAGACTAAGGACATGAGTATTGATTTCAGAACGTCGTCCTCTGCTGCTACAATGACTGTTATTAAGGGAGAGGTGGAACATGACAAATAATTGCTGTTCTGGACAAGGAACTTTCTTAAAAATCAATTGACATTCTCCAAAAAAGTGAAGCAGCATCTTTTCACCCTGAGGAAAAGGGAGTCTTTAAATGTTTTTCTCGCTTCGATGACATTTTTAAAGAAGGTTTATAGGAAGATTGTTATCTCTATTTGCTGTTGTCTGGCATGGACGTCTTTACACATCCAGATAGAACAGGTTTGTTAATGTGACAAGAGACAGTTATTAGGGTGAGTCAGACCCTGCTTGCGGATATTTACAGCAAGCACTTCCATGGACTGTCCTGCACAGTCAGTTTGAGCTCTTGCCTTCAGGTCAGTGCCTGCTAGGACAAAGAAAAGCCTGAACGTTGTCCTTGTAAGGATGACTATTGTGAGCACAGAAAACCATATGCATAATAGCTGACCTCTTGTCTTGGCCTCTTTTTGTGAGATTTTCCACATAGGCATTTGCATTTTTATCTCACCTCAACTCTGATATGATTTCTTTTTTTTTTCCTCTCTCTCAGAGTTGTTTTTTATATAATTTTTTTTATGGTCTTACAGTTTTTGTGTGATTATCCCACTTGCCTGATTTGTTTTTCTTTAAACCCTGCCTGCATGTCCTATTTCCCTTTGGACTAGATAGATTGGTTTGATTTGACAGTTATGCAAGCAACTCAACAGTTGCAGTCTCTTAAGAGAAAATCTCATCAAACACTTGTCAGTGGTCTTTTATATATCTGTTCGACGGTCCTTGATTTGGAGATTTTCAGGCGCTTCTGCAGAGCGTAACATAAGAAATGTAAATGGCTAGACACAAAGCGCTGTCCCTCTTTGAAAAGCATGGTACACTTTAGAAGATTTCTATACCTTTCAAAGAAGCATGCACAGTAACGGTACAGCTCTTCATTGTTAAACCGAGCAGCTCAGCATCAGACTCTCTCATGTACCATCCAGTCGGGTTCCTGGAGTCTTTGTGTCCTGCAGTAGCCACTTGGTTGCCATGTTTGGAACTGAACGACAGAGAGGCTAAATTGCACCCGCAGCTGGACACAGCTAAAACCCATCAGGACTAACCTGCCTGGCTTCCTCTGACACACAGTCAGCCCTGACACAGCAGTCAGACAGGGGTCCAGAGGAAGGACATGGACACACACACACACATGCACGCAATACAAAGCATCTCAATAGTTTTCACCTGTGTTGTGTGACTGCACATTGATTCAGTTTAATTTGATATCAAATCGGCAAGACACAAGAAAACAGATGAACAAATGGTGGCATTTTGGGTGTAATCAACCATTTGCTCCTGTCAAGCTTTCTGTTCTTGCACATTTAACACTCGAAAATTCTTTTTTAAAAGAATCGTCTTTGATCTCAGACAGAGGTCGACCAAGAAGGCTTTTCATTTACAGTCGATAGATACAGATAGATACAGCCGTTATTTTCGCTGGCTGACACTGAATGTGACAGATTCTATTAGCTGTCTCATGCATTTATGTTTCCCAGCTGACCCATTTTGAAATGAGAGTCCTGTTAAAGGGGTCTTAAACATTTGCTTCATCATTATATGTGCATTATATTATATGTGATGCTGTGCTAAAGCTGCAGGTAAAAAAAAGGCAGACTCACCATTTGATGATATGGACGTAAAGAAACAGCATTGTTCTTTTACTGCAGTATAGAAATGCAAAGTGTCACTCTTACCCGTTCAGTATGGTAAAAGACAGCGTGGAGAAATCCAAAATCCAAAGCTTGACAGACTTGCTGTGTCTAGTGAAGTTTTCTAAACTATAAAGTCACAATGTCTTTTTAGGTATGTGGCAAATAATCAATTGTCTAACTTTGTAAGTGAAAATACATTTCCCCCCTGCATTTCATATTGACATGTATATCCAGTAGTGTCATTTCCATTTTTACAGAATTAAGATTTATTTTCTTTTTATTTAACTGTGTTTTTGTTCATCTGAAAAAAATCTTCCCTCCAAGTCACAATTTTTCCTAAATATTTTTTTCTTCTATTCATGTGTACTGACGGAAAATTCTGCACATTTGCTCTTAAACCATAAGAGCCCAGACCCATATATGTATATATAGTTTATATTTATATTTGATAGAATATTTTTGTTAATTAAAGTTATTGTTTTATATTAATTTGTTCAAGAAATATGGTCAGAACAGGTTAAATGTAATACATGATATTAAAGCATTGGAACTGTTAAATGGGTTTTAAAGGACCTTCAGTATCAAAAACCAAACTTCACGAAATTAGCTACTTCCTTCACTTTTGCTACAGGTCACACCACCATTTTTGGGGAAGTCATGTCACACCACCGTCACACCAGGATGTTTAGTATATGTTGCTTAGGGACTTCATGAGTTAAGGTCAAGCATAAAGCTCCATAAGGAAGAGTTTAGGGCTTTGAAAGTGTTACACCCATGTCACCATGGCGTGTTATGGGTTAAGAGCGAAACCCTCGTCAGACAGAGCTGATGTTTTCAAGAGCAGCCTTTCATGTTGCTTTTCTTGACCACCTTACACAGTTTTTCCTTGTCTTGCAGTCCCTTCCCTTCTCTCGCTCTCGAACCTCCTCCTCCTCCTGCTGTTTAACACAACCGCTTTTTATTCACTGACTCACTCGTATTTCCATTCCCATGTCTCCTCCTGTTTTTTCTTTCAACCCTCAATTACTCTCTTTTTAAAAACTCCCTCCTGTGCACTTCTTTTGTGATTAGCAGCTGCACACACACAGACACACACACACAAACATGCACACATTTGATTGTACTCGAACTCGCACGTCTCTTTGCTGTCTGTTTGTGCAAATATGTGCGTGTGTGTTTGCGTGCATGTGTGTGACAGTCAGTCTTGTCTTGAGAGGTAATGGATGAGATGGTATAGTCTCTAACAAGTGTCCAGAGACCCACCCAAGACGGCCCTATTTACCCGGCTCTGCGCTGGGATTGAGAGTGCTATTTTTAGTCTGGAGAGATTCATTTATTCTTTCTCTCTCTCTCTCGCTCTCTCTCTCTCCATACTTCTCTCTGCGGCCTTCTCTCTTTCAGCGATCTGTCTGACATCCATTCATTCAGCGCCTCTCCCTCTCTGCCGTCATATCTCTTTCCTTTTCTTCAGACTTTTCTGCTCTGCTGTGGTTATCAGCTAGTCTGAAGTGGTGGAGTTGGTTTAGAAGAGAAGTATTCAATGTCGTCTGACAGATGCTTAACTCTGTTTTTTTCCCCCCTTTGACTTAATAAGTCAGGGGGACGGAGTGAGATAGGGCAATGATAAAGAGGAAGTGGGCCCCAGAACATGAATAGGATTAGATAGGATTTATGGCATATCCAATGATATGACAGAGAGAGTGATGCTGGGCTCCTATGTTTTTCACTGCAATGCAGTATTACACCAAAGGACAAAAACGTCTTATACCTACTGAATTCAAACAAAGAAGTGTTCACTCAAAAATATATTTAAGTCCTTTTTAACACTTTCTTACCATTGTCCACTGTTAATAATGAAATAACACAGTCTTCAGATGAAGAGAAAATGCACACTGATTTTTTGTAATTCGCAAACTCTCTCCATTCAATAAAAGTGTCAGAGAGCGTCTGCAAATGACAAAGGAATGAAAGAAAGTGGTGCGTCTTCACAGAGGAACATCTTAGAATCACATTCAACAGATGAGCATGTGCAGACGAGATGTTCTGAAGACAGAAAGCAATCGGAAAAGAGCATTTGCATGACACCTCTTCATCTTTTGAACCAAAAACTGAATGAAATTCGTTTCCAATGAGGTGTTTTTACTGCGTCATCTTCAGATTGAGCTGTTATTCAGGTGTTTACTGCATCAAAAGGCTCCATGTTTATAAGATAAAATAAGAGAAGATATTCCTTTTTTTTCCCACAATGAGGGAATTTACAGTGTAAAGCAGCAAAGAGGATAGAGTAGATAAATAGTAAATACAAAATATATAAGTATTGACAATTTAAACAGGCTAAAAAGTATTAACTTTGCAAGAGAAATATCTTAACCATTTATAAACTATAGACAGGACATTGAATAATGATAAAATGAAATGAAATATTGCACAGTGAGTGAAATATTGCACTGAATATATAATGACATAGAAATGAGTGTTGCACAGATGTAATGACATAATTAGGTGTGTGGTCTACTGGGAGCAGTCTATGCACCTACTAATACATTATCATCACCTGACAGTAAATGGACCATCAGCACCAGGCTATATCCAAATAAAGGGTGATTAACTGCATGAAGCTCAATAGTAGACAAAGAAACAAACCTGATCCAGCCCTTGGCCTTTATCAGTGTCACCCTGCTGTTGGGAAGTGAGTACATGTAAATGTCTATCAGAGGCCTCTTGGCACCGTTTGTGAAGCCAGACAGAAAACAACAGTGACATTTCAAAGGTAAGACAAAAGCGGCAGTAACCTTATACTAGCTTGTAGTGTTTGCCCTTGGTGTTTAGATGATGAATCCAGTGCCAAAGACACTGTGTGTGTTGTCAGAGAAGCTGTTCATTTAGCCTGTTTGTGATCTTTAAAGTCGGCGTTTGAATCAATAAATTGGCTGCAGTACCTGGTAGTTATTTAACGCAGCACAGTTAAATGTTACACTGAGTCATCAGGGTATCATCCAGGGTAACAAACGTAAAGCAGTATAATTAACCTGGTTTCTTTGGGAGGGACAAAGTGACACACACACTCGTAGTTTCCCTGGTTGGGACCGTGTGTGGGTGAGACCTTCATTGGTGTCAATTTAGTTCAACACTTAGATTAATTACAGAAATAAATGAGAGAGGAGAGAAGAGGAGAGGACAGCCGAGTGAATAAAGAAGACAGGTGGAAAGAGAAAAGCAGGCGGAAATTGAGAAAAACAAGGAAGATGAGGGACTGGTGAGTAATCCAGACAATCCTGCCAAACAATTCATACTTTTATTCCCCAAGCAAAAGGTACTTCAAGTTGTTTAGGTGACACGGATGGTGGGACCTACATTTCCATAAATTAATTTTTGTCCAAGATTCATCACAGCCAATATTATAACATATCCCATCATATATACCTGCTGTAACTGAAAGTGAAATAAGCAGTTCATGCTTTGTGAAACTGTGTTCAAAGAACTCAGTAATAGCGCAATAAAACTGAAGTAGTAGTAGTATAAACACTGGCTGACAAAAAAAAAAGAAACAAAACCAGAAAAATTAAATCAGCTGAAACTGAAATATCCTTTGGAAATTAAAACTTAAATACCTCTTAATCAAAAACTGTGGTCAAACAAAATTTATTTTCTTTCTTCTTTTACTTCCTCGCTTATTTGAAGAACCAGTTATTTTGTTTGCATAAATTTTTATATTCATTTATAAAGGTAGTGTTGCTCTTCCTGATATATGCTGGCCCTCATGACCCATGCGCTATCTATCCGTCTGTTCCTCTTCCTCTTATTGGTAATGAGAGTGTTTCAGGTTGTCTGACTGGACAGTCTTATCTGCTGTCATCTTTGTTGCTATTCATATCACAGCAAGAGAGGGAGAGAGGGGACGAGGTCTGGCGTTCCCACAGGAAGCTGCCGGCGACTCGGAGCACAGTTGCCTCATAATTATTGCTCTCCTGACCTCACCACATATTTGCACATATCTGGGATGCCTGTACTCTCCGGCTGGACAGCTGACTGACTCGCACATGCACTTCTTACCTCTCTATGTGGACTGGTCATTCTGACAGGGACAGACTGATAGATAGTGAAAAGTACAGGGGGAAGTAGAGGAAGGACACAACGACTAAGTGATATTGACCTGCTGCTTAAAGGGCATCAATAGACATGTGATCGCACTATAACGTATCTTACAATCTAACAGATTGTTTTTCATCACGGTTTTACTAAAATAACCTCTAAACATGACCAGGGCTTTGTCTAAAAACACTCTCTCATTTACTCATTTACTAACCCCCTATATAAAAATCATTCAATGGTTAATAGTTTTTGTTGATGTTTAAACTACCAATTCCAAATATTTTTACGCTTCAAGCCTTTGAATATTTGTTTTTTGTTTTTTTTTTTACTATTGCAATTAACAGTATTTTTTTCATTCCTATCTACTGTGTGCATACAATTGCCCTTACAGGGATCAATAAAGTTGTATTTGAATTGAAGATTTCAGACACTAATCTCCATCATCTTGCATCAGCACTGACAGATTGCACAGGTTGCAATGGGATTATTAGCAGAAACAAGTGTATATGTGCATGCCATTGTTAGCATGCCAACAGTTCAGGTTGGTAAAAATGTCCTTAGTTTTGCAAGTATGTAGTCTTCAAATATTGGCCATCACACAGGTAGATAGAAAATTAAAGGATCATCAAAGTGATTTCAGTTCATCTTGAGGGGGAGAAGAATATCTGTGCCTAATTTTATGGCAATCCATCCAACAATTCTTGACTCAAAATGTGAAGCCTTAAGGTGGCATCAGAGGATTCATCCTCTGGCAATCCACCCTATAGTTATATTTCAGATATTTGGGACACTAGTGCCATTCCAAACGTGCCTGTTAGGATTGGGCCAGTTGCGTGGCATGGCATGTTGCTGCCTGCAACTGTAGGGAGAACCCGTCATCCAGACATCTTCACACTCAACACTGCACTTCCTTTGGTCCTCAGAAATACACCCACTGAACGTGAAGTCGATCAGATGAACAGTTGTTGAGAAAGTTAAATGACTGACAGACAGATTCCTTCCATTTATCTAGAAGGTTCTAGTGGAACTAAAATGTTTTGCTCAAACTTAAATGAGGAGCATACTTTTCCTCATATACAACTGGAATATTGAAAGTTAGCTAGTTTAATGAGTAGGTTACAATATTTGTGCCCAGTATAATTTGTTACATTGAAAGTGACTCTGTTGTTTCAGGAAATTGTTCATGCTCTTAAATTCTGAACTGAAGACTCATTCTCCAGCACCATTCATTATATGCTACTTATATCATCCTTAAGACGTGCTCATGCTCTCGAAACTTAATTAACATTGGTTATATTAAGCAACAGGCGTCACCTCTCCTACATGCCTCCTGTAACATCACCTTCTTAAAGTGCTTATCAGAGCTGTAGCTGTCATGTCTAATATGTAATACTGCAGAGGATTTTAGTTTAATATGCATCCATACTGACGGGTCCTCCCCTCCACAGCAGGCTGTCTTATGTTCCCTGCCCTCCCTGCTCTCCGTCTCTTTACGGCCCTCATCTTTCTCCTTTTCTCTGTCTCCAATTACTGTTGTATTAACTCCATTAGAGAAACCATCAGTTGTGTAATTGGCCAATTGGCATGAGGATCAGGCTGCTTATCAAGTTTCATAACAAATATGATGCCCAACTGGAAACAGGAGTGCGCAGCGAGCCCCTGGGAGAGGCTTCATAGCCGAGGCCCGCCTCTCCTTGATCTTTCTGTCTCCGTCCTCCGATCTTTATTTTTATCCTCTCTGCACCCTGATTTCCTATTTTCATCAATCTCTCTCCTCTTCCTATGATCTGTCCGTCATGTGGGCATGACGAAAGGTGTTTTTTTTCCTCTCTTTCTTCATGTTCTGAGCCCTAGCTCCTGCTGTCCCACTGCCCTAATCTTATCTCATGGGTGCACTCAATACATGAAATAAGTATTACAATCTCTCCCTCTCTTACACACACACACTATACTGACATCATTAGATAAACATGATGGCTGTGTGGATGTAATTACTGTTCAATCAACCGTAATTAGCGCCAGCGAAATGCAAGCAGGATTATTGACATACTGCTGTACAGGAAAGGTACATCTCGTACTAGTTGGGATGCGGATGTAGAGCACGATCTGCCCTATTTCTGCCCCGCTGGTTTACTTACTATTAGCTCCAGGTGATAGAGGCTTCAGTTGAGTTCACGTTTAATTCATTCTCTCAGCAACTGTTTCCAAAAATCCTTTAAAGAGCATGTTTATTGTTGTGGGTGAATGGATTTTTCAGAGGTGACTTCGCCGTTCTTGGCAGAGAGCGGCCGACCAGAGAGATTCACACAGACCAACACAGCTGCCGTATGGTCCTCGCAGCCAGTATTTACTGTGGTTTTATATGAGAATATAAAATATAAAATAATAGAAACAATCATCAATAAGGAAATCATTTGAATTTTGACCCACATTACACAAACTGGCATATGTCATTTCCAGCCGCCATCTTTGTTTAGCTCCGCGACTCAAATGTGATGTTAATACATGAGAGACATAAGCTGATGCAAGTCTGCAACAGTTTCCTGTACGAGAGTCTGATGTGAGACTCTCCCATCCACCACCCCGACCTCCACTCCCTTACTATCCACCTTGTCACGTATACTAAAGGACAGACCACTTCCTGTGTTGGCGGTGAATGTTGATATTGGATGTATGGTCGTCAAGAGGTCTTGAATATCCCCAATGTAAACATAATCCCTAGAGACCCCGGCCTTAAATGTACATGTCACACCGTTAGATGACGCTTTTATGCAAAAACATCTTTAAAGTGCAACTGCACGTCTCATCTAACCCTCTTTCCACACTTCCCTCTTCTGACTCACTCTCTCCATGACCTGTTCTTCCTAAAATTATTTCTTTGCTTCCTCCCTCCTGCTGTCCCAGTATGTGCTCCCCCTCCCTCCTCCCCTCCCCTCCCTTCCTGGGTGGGTGTCGGTGGCGGTGACGTAGATGTTGTTTCATCACCACAGAGACAAGTCCGGGCTGCAAGGACAGCAGCTCCTCGTCTTTCCCTCTTTTCTCTCCCAGACACATGCTATTTCCCTCTGCAAACAGCATCTCTCTGTGTGCAGGTGTGAGTGAGTGAGTGTGCAAGACAGCCTGATAGGTGTCGTCCTTGTGCTGGCTGTAGAGGCATACAGCAGGGGTCCTCCCCAGGGGACAGTGGTCTGAACAAGCTTTTGCTTTTCACAGGTCAGTTTTGGAAAAGGCAGGCTGTCCTTCTTACCTTTGGCTGAAAGGAGCAAGGAGAAAGAACAATGAACAAGCAAAAAAAAACGTGTTCTCCTCTTTTCCTCAGTCCTGTAAACTCCCTGTCTGTCTTCACTTATGATGCTCATTCAAACACTGTCCACCCTTGGTTACTGTGAACTAACATACTGCAGCATTACATACACAGGGGGACACAGTGGTGCATTGTGTGAGAGCTGAGCTTGTGGAAAGAACTGAGCAGTACGGGCTTTTCCTCTAGACAGTGAAATGAAAAGGGTTGAACAGGAATTTGGGTTTGGCCTGCAGTGACTAACTGAGACTCTGCTGTGCTTTGGCTGTGACTTTCCCCCGTTTGTTTGAGGGTCGTTGAGCCTCAGGTGGAAACTGAGAGGCTATGACGGTCAATGTCAAGGAGTGTTGTTGATTAAATTCAAAAGAGGAAAAGGGGTGGAAACAATATTTTGCTACCTCTCACAGCTCTCCTGTACAACAGCATGCCGTTCACTGTTTCGCATTTTTATACTGCGTGTGATTGAGTGTTTTTGCCGCTCGCAACCCACTTGACTCCACTGCATGAGAGAATGGAGAACAGGCCATTATGGTTCCAGCTAATGAAAGGAAAGAAGGAGCATATTAATTTCACATAATCTCTCAATTAAAACTCTTGTCTTGTCCTTTCATCTACTATATCTAAAGTGATCAATTAGAGCTTTCTACACTGGTGGACATAGAGCTTTTGGTTTAACTGCAGAGCGGAAACATGCCGTCAGTCTGTTGTGTTGAAAGTCTATCAACTGATGGAATGACATAAAAGTTGATGTTGGAACTATTTGTCAGTATCAACATAAAACTTTTAAACAGAACAAATTGAAAGTTTCACATCATATATAGATGCAGCACAAAGACAAATAATATGGTGCATGTACATAATACGGGTATGTGATGAGATATTGACTATATATGAAGACCAAATTACATCCAATGAGTAGTTTGGTACATGTTGAGGACGCAGAAAGAAAATATGGTTTGAAATGCATTCTGCAGCTCTAATGCAGTAAGGGTTCAGTGCATCTTCATCTTTTTCTCTTCACTTCTTCCTGATCTTCATCATATATCCAGCATGAGAGGTGTCCAACAGAATGTATTGTACCTGAAGCTGCTCCACTGGATTTTATCAGAATAGAAGACAGAGTTTGTGGGGTTAAACTAATCCTCCCTCTGTGTCACAGTGACAGCTCAGTCTTTAACATCTGGGATCATTAATGTGCACTCATGCTTCTGAGTACACTGCACAGAATAAAACATAAAAGAGGAGAAGAGGCTTCAAGCCCCAAAGGACTTCTCTTAAAGTCTCCTTTACAGCCCCTGGGACTCCAGAGAGCGTATTAAATCAGCAGAGAGCCATCTGATACTCCACTGCATATTTCCAACAGGCTCAACTGGAAACCTTAAATTAAGGCTGTATTAGAATTTAAAACAAAATTGCACTATATAGTGAATTAATTGCCCTGGATTTAAACCACGACCGACTGATTGCAAAACAAAACTCACAGTGATCAGATCCTCACTAATCTGCTGATGTGTGAAAACTGTGTGATGCTAAAATATAATGTGATCGTGTTGTCACAACGCTGATATTTTGAATAAAACCAAGAATTAGATGGCTTATGTTGACCAGTATCACATTTAATCTCTCTTTTTTTTTTTTACCATTTTTATTTTAAATTTCAGTCACCTTTGTTTTCATTAGTTGAACTAAGCTTGATAATGTAGCTTAATTATGACTCTCTACATCTTGTTGTATTTTTAATAGTTACAAGGCAACAATAGTGTTCTGTACAAATAAATATTATTGAATTTTTGATTGAAATACTGTTGTTATTCTTTATTCATTCTGAGGTTTCCTTTATGTGTTCCTTTTCCTTGTATATAAGTTACTCTCAGACTTGACAAAATTGAGAAATATAGGAAATATGAACTTCTTGAATCCACCACCCAGGATTGTATTTGAGGATTAGGACAAATAAAGGGTACAGTTTACAATGATGACTCTTTCAGGGGGAAGTAGTGGTACACTTAGGGAAATAAGCAAATAAGGGAAGGACAGTGCATCAGTATAATCTAATTAGTGGGAAATTGCACTGCGTACGCAAATGAGAACCAATGACCTTTGATGAAATGTGGAACATTTTGATGGTTATGAACATCAATAAATCAACCTGACTTCTCCCTCATATTGTCCTCTTCTCTCCAGGAAACAGGAGCTGCTGAACATTTCAAACGTCCCTCTGGGAGAATGTCCTCCCTCTCCGCCTCGCACTGCACCGCCCAGCATGAAGGTAGGACGCACACGCATTAATGTGCATGCACACGCATTATGGTGGGACATGCATGTGTACACACACACACACACACACATTTTTAGATAGATATTGATTTACTGACATTTTCATTGGCATATTTTACCCTTTAGACTTTTAGGCTTATTAGAAAATCTATTGATTGTGATTATCCTCATGAAGAAATCTCTTCAGCAAGCAAAGCAGTTTTGAGACAGTGACAAACCGCAGTGTCACGACAATGTAACATTAACAACTTGACACATTACATAACTGCATTTAAAGCAAAATAAGGTTTAAACAGGTTGTGATGTTGCTTTATGTCACAACATTTCTGCTGGTTTTATAATCCATGGCACTTTCTGCCCTCTACTGGCTGTAGATTCTGCAATTTAATAAGCTGAAGAAATGTAACTATTCAGTATATATCTGAATATCTACATCATGTATAGTTACTACATTAAATTAGTTAGTATTAATAGTTAGTACATTTTGAAGGCCTTGCGTGTTTTTTTTTTTTGCTTTTCTGCTATTTTGTATGGCAAGTAATCTCAGTGTCATCGAGCCTCTGTTCAAGAAAGATTCTTCATCATTTATTGCTCTTAGAGAGAGTAAACACGATGACATCACTTTGAAAATCGAACCTCACTCTTCACATTTGCAGTGAATGTTCCTCCCAGCTTAGAGTGATACAAGACTTTTTTTTCTCGTGTTGATATAAATGCTGATATTTGTTGAGCTGACTCTGGAGGCAATTGTTATTTGCAATTCTGATAGGACTTGGAGTCTTCGGGGTCGGGTACCCATCGCTAATTAAAGGTTGTGTTTTGAAAAATGAGCTGCAGTTCAATCAAATTCATCAAAGGAAGCTTTGGCCAGAGCTTAAAAAAATATCAGAGCCAAACCAAACTGGATAAGAATACAAATGAATTCTTTCTCGGGTGTTTTCACACTGATTCATATAGTGACACATTGTGTTGCACATATAGAGAAAGCACTTTACTATTTACAGGACAGGCGACTGTTAGGTGTGACACATTCAGACATTCATTTCTCAGACGGCACTGCACTTGTACTACAGCTGAAGAGTTTTCCATTTTTAGTCCAGCATGATAAAAGAGAGGATACATTTTGCAGGGAAGCAGATTAGCAGGGCGACATACAGGAAATAGATGACGGCTGCTGCAAGAGGGAGCCACTTTCTGCAGTATGTCACCTTGAACTAAGCCATCATTATTGAATCTGCTGAAGACAACACAGAGAGGGAGATAACACAGAGAAGAGGCGGGGAACGGAGGTTTTGCCCGTGGTGAGGGAGAAAGAAATACCTGATTGACTGAAAATGTGGTCGAGCCCAGACCAGAAAAAAGGCCACAGTGGTATGTAATATATCAAAGAAAGATTTTCTTCTTGATGTGTGGCTGATTTTTATACAGTTATAATTATCAACTGGCAACCTACAATTTTGCTGAGCCAGAGTGGACTAATGGTCTGATATTCGTCATCAATCAATCTGGTAAAGAAAATGTTAAGAACTTATAATTTCCTATAATCACAATCCACATCAAATCCATCTACAAGACCATGCAAGTCTGGCTGCAGTGTATGAGTAGCACTCTATAAACTTGTAGCTAAGCCTGCAGGTTCATGCAGCAAAAATATAGTAATATTTGACAACAAGTAAAAACATATTTGGAAAATCTCAAAATGAAAGTGTCCACTGGCCCTTGAATCATTGCCATCTTTCACACATGATAGTTTTGGCACTAATCTCAGGCTGTCTAATCCTCTGTTGTGCATTTTCTGTGCCGGATGATGAACCACTCATAAATTTGAAAATGTTCACATCTGATAGCACAGACTACATGTCGTTGCTACACAACATAGTCATTGGTATTACCTTCTGTGGCCATAAAGATGAGTCTCCTGGGAGGCCACACTGGCACGGAAAGGTTGATTTTATGTACCCAGCACACGTCCTGCAGCTCAGTGCTGGAGCTGCTGTGCACTGCAACTGTTTGCTGTATGTACTTATTCCATTTCCTCCCCTCTTTGAGAGGGTTGGGGAAGGTGTGTGTGTGTGTGTGTGTGTGTGTGTGTGTTTGTGGTACATGTATTGTATGTGTTGGAAGCTTTATCCAGGTATTTCATTCTCTGATTTTACGCTTTGTGGTGACTCACACTGTGCTTATTATTAACAGTGAGCCTTCAAAGACATTTCCGCTGACTCAGCTAAACAAAACTCAGACAGTTGTTGGCCCACATGGCTGAACTATTGTGTGTGTGTGTGTGTGTGTGTGTGTGTGTGTGTGTGTGTGTGTGTGTGTGTGTGTGGTGTGGTGTGGTGTGGTGTGGTGTGCACGTGTATTACTCATGTTGTGGGGACATAAATCTGTTTGCATGGTCAGATTGTTGAGGACTTGTCTTCCTTAAGGGGACAAAACACAAGTGTCCATAATGTATATCATTAAATTTAGGGTGAAGACTTTAGGTTTAAGGTTTAAGGTTCGGGTTGGCAAGTAGTGGTTATGTGCGTAGGGTAAGTTTCCAGGAAATGAATGTAAGTCAATGTAATGTCCTCTGAAGTGATGGAAAAATGAGAGTGTGTCTGTGTGTGTTTTATGCGCACACACACACACACACTGGAATGACCTGTTCTGTTCTGACAAACGATTCTGTTTGCTGCCTGACTTGATATTCCAGTTAGCTCTAAAAGGGAAAGTAGAGATTAAAAGCGAGTGAGAGAGAAGCCACTTTCTAAATGTGGAAGTGAGGTAAGAACACAAGAGAAGACTCTGATGTTTTGGCTGCTGTTGTTAGGGTAAGTCTGAATTTTGACTCAAGAAACAACCAGTTACTATCTCATTGGAAACAATATAATATGCGTCATTGCTCTCAGATCGAAGCATGTGGCTTGGTTTGTTTATTAGAATGAATTTACTTTAGATATTAACTTACTCAAAATTGAACTCATTTCTCTTGAAACTGTTGAAATGTAAATTCAATGTCAGGCTGTGAACTTGACAGTAAAAGCTAAATTCATGAATGCTCCCATTTTACAGCTAATATTATTCTCATGTGCTCAAAATATAATAACAGTAATAATAACGATAACAAAAAAGAAGAAGCAAAAATACTCTGTAAATATTATCTACCCAGATGAAGTCTTTTGGCATTTTCAGTGTCAGATACAGCCTTTCAAGCATTTGTAGGATTTCATTTCTTCAATCTTGCATGGGAAGATTTTATAACTGTAGAAACAGTCTGTTTGGTGATTGAACTGACATCCCGCATCTCTCAAACTTCTACAGTTTTATGTGACATTTATAGCACATTTGCTCCCACGTGTACAGTATTTCACAACAATATTTCATAACCCAGGAACCAAGCCAAAGCAGTATTGACTTATGTATCAAATACAGATGTGTGTCAGGGCAAATATCAGCCAGTGTTCCAGGTCTCTAACAGAGCTGTGCCGTAAGGATGCTATAAAGGTGTATGTTCCTCACTATACATCAGACAGCTGAGAGGCCAGAGCTGCCAGCTCAGGCACATCCCTTCATCCCAACATCACCTTTTTGATGCCAAGAAGGAGTTGTGTTGTGGGCAGAAGAGTCTGTGGATAAGCTGTCCAGTCGTGCCAGGACAGTGCTAACTTTGGCCGAGGTATTTTGCAGGTATTTTGTACGAGGCTGCCTTGTGTTGTGCGCAGAACTGAATCGCACTTGACTCAGTAGGATTAAACATTAATTTCCCTTAAGCTTTTTGATAAAGTTCTGTAATATCCCTATAATCCTGGAGATAATGTGGTGAGACATGGAGGCCACTGTCCCTGTCTGTGTCTTATCATTGCTGCTGTCAGTGTGCAGATAATAACGTCCGTGACTTTCCATGAATATGTGTGAATTCTAGCAGCCAACGATTCTGTCACTCAGGCAGTCAGGCAGGTGTCCTAATCTGCCTGCAGTCTGTGATAGTCCCAGCGGATGGATTGCCATTAGAAATGAGCAAATAAGAGATGCAGATGTTGTTATTGAGAGAGAGAGAGAGAGAGAGAGACTTGGAGGAAAAACACAGAAGGAGAGAAAAAGTAAAGAATTTAGAGACAGAGACAAGACTGAGTGGAAAATAGAAATGATAATAGAGGGCTAGGAGAGGACAATTTAGCATAATGAGACAAGGACAGAATGGCGACAAATACAGACATCCTGTTTTAGATTGACAGCGAAGCAGAAAGACGGATAGGTGTCTCTTGTCCTTGCTCTTGTCTGGCCGCTGTAGGGGATATAGACAATGATTGAACACACTGTCAGCGCTACGATACTGCTGGGACAAGCTGCATCAGTGTGTCTTTGAAACCATCATGGTCAACAGTCTGTGAGGATGTGCTGATCACACCCTGAAAGATTCAGAGGAGAACAAAAAGCTAAGCCTGCAGAGCTGCATTTTAGGAATTCATCTGTCTTTGTCCTTGTCACCCTCATGTAATCCCAGTAACCATTAAACCACACACACACACACACACACACACACACACACACACACACACACACACACACACACGCAGAGATCCACACCTCTTGGTAACATGCGCATGAAAGTGCATGGTGACTGCCAGAGTTGCTATCTCGACAGCTGTGCTTTTTGTTGGCCTGGTGTTGACTCTGCAGGACCAGCCACAGCGCTCTATCAGCTTACAACACCTTTAAGTGGTTAATATTAACTCTTTGATAAGCTCTGCATATGCGTGCCATTCTGCCAGCAGTGGGGCTGGTAATTATTGATTTATAGATGTTCACCTGAACGCAGGTAACCAGCATCGGGAATAACGCTTAATTTTTATTACCCATCATCCATTTTTACTGCCAGAAGACAAAGAAAACACCAGTTAATCACCTTTGCAGACTTAGGAGCTACGGTTCACTGGTAAGGCCTTTTTGTCCAGGTTCCTTCTTGCTTTGTTTTTTATGGTGCATAGAGCGTGCAGAATCCAGACTGATGTGTGCATGTTAGTGTGTATTATTGGCTGTTGAAGTCATTTACAGTAAGTTATAGTTGGCGAGTTTTACCAGTGAAAGCGGCTACATTGTGATTCAACAGTAGTGTTCCGTGTAATAGCCATTCAAAGAGGAAGTATAACATGTCTGCTTTTGCGAATCCCTTCCTTTCAACCAGACTTTTTGTGTAACGGGAAGTTGAATTTGGTGCCATAAACTGACAACTGAGTGAGTGTGTGTGAGTGTGTGCACATGCATGTGTATAGCCTGAACCACCCTGAGCACATTTACACTTCATACATGTGCCAAAATCTGAGCCCGACGACACAAAGCGTGCAGACCATTATCACCCTCGCAGCTTGTTTATGTGACAAGGTGGGAGCCTTGTGTGGGTGAGGGAACGTGTGAATGCACTCAAGGATGTGCGTGCTCGTGTGAGCGCGTCACTTTGTGTGGAAGTGGTCGCTTATCAGTGTGTGTGCATATGGGTGTGAGTGGCTGATGGGAAAGTCTCTGCCCTGCCCTGCCCTCTTGACACAGCTAAGTTTATACTGCGGTCGACAGTCATATACTCAGTGAGCTGATCAGCAAGATCTTCTGCTTTCAACATTAATGCTACCAATGTAAGACCTTTATTTCAGACATTTTGTTTTTGTTTTTTGAGTGTTGAAACACTTGCACAAGGTGTAAATTAGAGCGTAAATGACCAAGCAGTTGTTCTGACTAAACGTGTGCTTAATGTCAGTAGATTTTGATGCTTTTAAAGTCAAAGTTCAGTGTTCAGTGTTACACCCTGTTTTACATGTTTTGCAATCTCCCTCTGTCTGTTTCAGTCTGCAGAGTTCTTCGATATGCTGGAGAGGATGCAGGTATGAAATCTCATTAATTTTTTTTTCGGTGAATCCAGTTTCTTTCTCTACTGTAATCCTTGCATCTCATTCTTATTTCACCATCTCTATTTCAGTCCTTTCTCTCTCTCCGTCTCTTTGACTAAGTTTGTAAGGAGCAAAACTTGCTCGCAGCAGGCGTGTTTGTGCCATCAGGAGATTCTCACACAGGGTAAAACTTCAAATGGAACATGAACATACAGTGAGATGGATGGTGTTTAATATATACAAGAAGGAGACAGACATTGATGATTCAATCAGCGTAGGTCAGCCCGCTGGGTTCGGTCTGTTGCTCAGATTGTATAATGGGCATGCTGGGGGCAGAGAAGAGGAACACTTGAAAGATCTGGACTGGCATAACTATTTTGTCCCTCTCTGTATGAAATTCATTCAATTCATTGATTTTTTTCTATGTCTGTCTCCCTCTGTATGCGACCACTTTGTGCCATCCACAGGCCCCTCAGGGCTTTGAGTATTCTGAGGACTGAAGAGATAAGAAGATGAGAGAGAAGGTCTAAGGAGAAATGAAAGGTTCAGAAAGGAACTAGAGATACAAAGAAAGGTAGAAGTGTTATTTGTAGGTTCTTTGGGCAGAAATAATGGTTCATGGTTCTCGACGAGACCATCAAAATGTGTGAACTGGCCATTCATACCAGGTCTAGTCATTGTAAATGCTCATCAGTTCAGAATTGAACAACCCTTGTTTTTACGCAGCTAATCAGACTTGCATTGCAGAGATAATAAGCAGAGTCTAGTTGGGGTGAAATGACCAGTCACTGAGAGGAATGAATTAGAGAAGCATGTTTTTTATGCAGTAACTATTCAAAAAAAACATTAGTGAGGATGGCTCCTTCACCTCTATCACACAAAACCTCTAATTTTGAGTCATGATTTTCCTTGAAGGATTAGTCTGCTTATGCTTTGTGTTTGCTTATTTTTAAAAAAAAAAAAAAAAAAAAAAAACAGCAAGCAAACCCAATAATGACTTGATCCTACTAACAATTGTATTGTATATACTGTATAGCCAAAAGTCTGATAGCCAATACTTTATTCCTCTGAGCCATTGAGCTTCGTTGTTATCCAAAAAACTATTAAAAACACATCAGTGAGCCACGCTGATGTGTGACATGTTCCTTCATTATGATAAACACAGCCACTGCAGTTTATTCTGAGTCAGTCTCACATACTCTTTCCTGCTGCTGTAAATACTCACGCAAGCCTTTGCCTCTGTTTGAGGAACTACACTGCTCAGGAAATTACTTGGTGCTTTATAAATTAGAATTATATATTTGAGACCCCTTTTTATTTATGACTAACATATTCTTATGTGTGGTCTTTCTAACAATAAGAAAAGTATAGAATAAGGCCAGCCTTATCCTTTAATTGTGAATCATGACTTACTGTTGATAACACAGAAAAAGAAAGATAGAAAGATGCAGCTGGGGAGAGATGGGCAGGCTGACTGAATATATCAGTAGAGGTATTTGCAAAGTGTGACTGGTGGATGACAGTAAATGCAGTCTTATGATCAAAGAGTCACACACACACACACACACACACACAAACTGTGCGGCTCATCAATCTCCTGTGTGCCACAGCTCGCATCGACTCGCTCTCTTGAGCTCCTGCCACCTCCACCTCCACATTTGGAGCTCAATGTTCAAAGTATGCTTCAATACTGTAATCTGGGTGGTGTTGATGAAGGTCACCTCTCTGATCCCAATCTCCTCTTTTCCCTCCTCTCTTCTTCTTCTCCTAACTTCCCCCCCTCCACGTCTCCCTCCTTGCTCTTCCTTTGTCCTCTCTTCATCTTTGTCTCTGTCTATGACTGAAAATTAAAGCCTCTTAAGAGCGTCTTTGTGATCCGTCTCGCATTGTTGACAATGACTCCCCTGTGACTCTAACAGCTGCTCCATCAATATGCACTCAGACAGACACACACCATTACAGACTCGCTTCTCTCTCATGCTCTCTTCTCCATCGCTACCAGATTGGCTTTTCATATCTGCATATATATACAAAACACTGTGGACTGAAAAGGCCTGAGCCTGCGTCTCACTGTTGTGTCCCAATAATAGCTTATAACAACGAGGAAAGGGATGCTTAGCATGTCTGGAAGCTGGATTCAGGGAGAGAGGATGACTAAGTGTCTGTATTACCTGTGTGTGTATGTGTGTGTGTAGGAAAGTGCATTTGCATGTATGATTCATTCAGTTGTCATCTGGCAACAGAGATGATGTGGTCTGAAGATGAGAATAAACAGACTTTTTGACCCTTGTGCTTTTCCGTCCTCATGCTGCGTACGGACGCTAATAAGGTCCCTAAAGCTGAAGAGACCAAAAAATGGAAGGTGTGGGCCGACATCAGACACACACCTGTGCAAATCCCATCAGTTTGTGTTATCATGCCCTCCGTTTCTCTGCATGTTTTTCCTTCACCGCTGCTTCGTTGTGCCTCCTGCTCTGTGTTTGTTCTTGTCTCATCTGTCTCATCTCTGCGAACGCTTTTCAAAATTTTCTCAGGGCTTTTAAAGTGCAAAATCGATAGCCTCCTGATCTGATTGATTATAAGTTGAATGAACTCCAACTGTCAATTGATCCTCTCTGGACTGCCAGTATCCTGGCTCCTGCTGCTGCAGAATACAAATGAGCGGCTGTCCGGAGCGCTGCGCTCTCAGCGGTGCGGACGGGCCTCAGCAGTATTTAGAGGTCATACACTGGAGCTGTGCTACACTAGCAGACTGCCAAACTGCCTACAGGCTCATAACAGCTCTTAACCCCAGGGGCTACTGAATCAAAACAGCTCTGACATCATCAAGGAGTGACACGCCCTCATTGATGTTTGCTGATGACTTTGCATTTCAGGCTGTTGCATCATGGCCTGAGAGTCCATTTGGCATGAAGCTGTGTTATGGTTCTTACCTGTGTCTGTGCTTGCAACTGTATCATCGTGGTGAAAGTCAGTAAAGTTCACTCTCGTTAAAATGAGCCTTTTAACATTGTTTGTGTCCTTTTACAGGATGACTATATCCCCTACCCACGGATAGAAGATGTGAGTCATTTCTCACATAACACACTCCTCACACACATTTACCCCCTTCTCATGTGAAACAACTAGCTAGAAGTGTTTTTGACAAATAGATAATGCATTTGAAGCTGAAGCACTTTGCATTTTTTTGCCACTGTTTCATGAAACTTTGCATCTCCTAGAGGTATTACATTTTATTATTAATTTGCTTTGATCCACCTCCCTGCTGCCCCTCTGTCCAAGGTCCTGGAGAAAGGTGGTCCATACCCCCAGGTAATCCTGCCACAGTTCGGGGGTTACTGGATCGAGGATGTGGAAGCACCAGCAGGGACCCCCTCCTCCTCAGAGTCCAGTTTCTGTGAGGAGGAGGATGGAGGAGAGGGCATGAGTCCCGGTGGGGGGCACAGCTACCGCCTGGAGTGTAACAGCACAGCCCGTGCCTACCGTAAACACTTCCTGGGCAAGGTTAGTGTGTGTGTGTGTGTTCATTTTAGTTTAACCATGAATTCAGCACAGGAAGTCTATTATCATGTTGTGACCTGGGATCTCTCTCCTAAATCCTCTTTTCTAAACAAATGCCCCCAGGAACACATGAACTACTACTGCACTGGCAGCAGCATAGGCAACCTCATCATGTCCCTGAAACATGAGGAGGCTGAGGGACAGGAGTACCTGCGCATCATGCTCAGGTACAATGACAGAAATGCACTGTCAGTAGTTGTATCTTAATTTGATGTGTTTCATATGTCAGACTGTATGTATTTGGTCATAATTGGGGAAAGTGAAATGTCACTATAAAAGATTTTTTCATTTTATGCCACTTCACTTAAAATGTGATGGACTAAAAAAATGGCACTAAAAATGTTTCAAAGTTACTATAGGGTTCATCATATAGGGACCATGAATTTCATGGCAATCCATCCCGTGGTTGTTGAGAAATTTCAGTCTGGATCAAAGTGGTGGACCAAATAAGCAACAGACAAATCGCCTCACTCCTCTTTCTCTTATGTTGCAGCTCTTTATGCTCTTTGTCATGATTAACTCCCAACAGATTTGTGGTGGATTGGACAGCTTTCTTGCCATTTTCACAGTTGGTGACATTTTCATTACCAAGCAAGAAAAACAATGAAGAAATGTTTTGATTAACCATTGTGGGCGCTATGGCCAGGTGATGCCTCATCTCATCTTTGACAGTTTGACAGCGATGATGCCAGTAACATCACCAGTCTCTACGTTTGCTATCAATCAGCCCATCACTAGTTGCTGATACTGAACTCATCATGATCCTTGCTTTTCCCTGTGTGCTATATAAACTAGGTGTTACCTGGAATATAAAAAAAGTAAAGAATAATTTTGACTGAAGACGCAACAATCTTACCAGCAGCGCTTCTCTGCTTGTTCTGTTGCAGGTCGAGGATCAAAACAGTCCATGACAGGATCTCTTTAGCAGGCATCAACCAGCTGCCCAGTGTGCCCCAAATAGCCAAGGTAAGATACAGTTTACAAGCGCTCAAGGTTTAAAAAGTTGCATTTTGCGTGAATTTCCTACACTCTCCATTCACATATAGCAGCATCAGAACATAACGACTGCTGTAAGTGCTGGATTTAATATATGGAGGCTGGTTCGCTCTTTACTGAAAGACGGCGCTTCAGCAACTTACTAATCCCATACTTTATATATCATTTCTCAAAAGCATGTATTTTTTTCAAAAGCTTAAAAAAAACATAACTTAATGCAAGTGCAAATTCAGACTTTCTCTGGCTCTTTCAATGACAGAGATCAGTCCTTGGGGTGCCAGTAAAGCAGCGCAAGCCCAATTTCTTGTTTGGATATACCCGGTGGTAGGAGAGACCCCGCCTCCTACTAAACACAGCTGGGAAGATTGTGGTGATGATTGAATCTACCACTCAAATCAGCATACTTTTGATTACTCGCTTTCAAATAGAAACAGAAGAACGTTCCCGCATTAAATGGGAGAAAAGTGGCCGCTTGCTTCATCTTGACACTTCCAACAGTAATTATCATCCATGAGGCCCATTTTGGATTGGATCATTTTTGCCCTGAGATGTAATTCATTGATCCAGTCAGTGATAGAAAAGTTTTGCATTCTGTCAGCAAATGTGATGATGAACCAAAGATGTACATTGAGCAAATTATTGTGAATTTAAAATGGGAGGAAATATATTTTAACTTTAAGTCTATTAATTTGTGAATAAGTATAAACTCAATATCATGAACTAACCTTTCTCTATTTTGTCTTACAGTGGCTATACTTTCCAATATACAGACATTTTTCCAAACTTTCCATATAAGTCAAATATAGCAAGTCTCTTTTTCTCTTCCAGCTTCTGTGCGACGATGCCACAGGGCTAAAGTTCAACCCGGTCCTGTATCCTCGGGTGAGTCCATCCCAAACTCACCGCACTGTGACCTCATTAATAACCAGCCTGACCTCAGCTCATCGAGCCACTTATAAATGTATTCATTCAGGCTGACGTGAGTTACCCTTTCCTGTCTCTGTCTGTTTCCTCTGAGAGACAAAGGACCACTGCAGGACTGAGAGTTCTAATGCTACCTTCAACATAAGCTACAACTTTATAGTGACTGCCATGAGTAACTTTTAATATTCTGCACACACATAAATATTTCATATCCTTTACTTAAGGCTTGGGGCATTTAAAAAAAAAAAAACATTCACTGCTGCTGTATTTCCTTTAATTGCATTTGCCAACATCGACCACCTGTCCTTCATTAACTTTTCACTTCCAACCCTCTCTCACCCACCTCTTAACAAGAAACACAGCCCACAACTTATAACATTTTACCCTCATAAGCCCCCCACCTCTCTAACATCTGCCCTGTTCAGTAAGTGCATTATTCAGAAATGATTGATGATATCAAGATAGGGCAAAAATTTCCTAAAATGGCTACGATGGATCTGTTTCTCCTCCTGCGAGCCCCCGTGTAGCAGCGTGATGGAGCATGCTTTCAGCCTCTGCCTCAGGAAAGGAAAAAAAAAAACCCATCTGTGTCTCAGTCTGCAAGAGGCAGCGACAAGATCACCCTCGCTGAGGGCCGTGACAGTTTGTTACATGTCAGCCTTACGTAACAAGGGCCCAGTAAAGCTGCCCTGGAGACATGCTGGAGAACAGGAAAACATGTTTTTCCTAACTACCACAGTGAGGGGAAAGTGTGTAACAAATTGAGCGAGATGAGTAAGTGAGAAATAGTTGTTTTTGTGTATGTACAGGGATCCCAGTTGATAGTGGCGTACGATGAACATGAGGTGAACAACACTTTCAAATTTGGCGTCATCTACCAGAAGTTTGGACAGGTGAGCGATTACATTGATCAGTGTGTGCTCCAATATATGTCACATACACCATCTGACTCCATTCTGGTTTCTCTCTTGCATCTGTCGCCCTGTTTTCACTCCTCTGCCATTTCTGTATGTCTCTCTCTCTCAGACATCAGAAGAAGAGTTGTTTGGGAACAATGAGGAGACGCCAGCTTTCAAGGAGTTTCTCAGTATCCTGGGTGACAACATTGAACTCCAGGACTTTAAAGGGTAAGAGCAGGAATGGAGTGTGATTGAATAGGAGAAAAGAAGAAGAGGAAAGTGCAATAAAAATGAAAAAAAAAAAGAAGGCAGTGTTCAGAAGCATAAAAATAAATAAGAGACCGGAGAAAAAAGGTCCACGAGGATCAAAAGAAGGTTTCCATCAAAGTGTATTAAAATGAAGGAGAATAGCAGGCTTTAATTACTGAGACCTTGGAGCAATTTGTCCTGCTGTTTTGGCCACAGCGTGCCATTAGGATAAACAGCTTAGTCAAACAGATCCAAGAAAAGAAAGTGCCACATGGACAGGTAATCAGAGCTTTGCATCCTGTGTTTATTGTCTTGCAAGCTTTTTCTCTTGTGTTACATTTGGTGCTTTTAGATCAGGGAGGCATTGGAGCTGTTTAAGCACAGAACGTGATGAAACTGACATGATATGAATCTTACTGAAGGCTGGAGGCCACACACAGAGCATGACACATCTGCTCTGGTAATGTGACAGGTTCCGCGGTGGGCTGGATGTGTCCCACGGTCAGACTGGGTCTGAATCTGTCTACACCGTCTTCAGACAGAGAGAGATTATGTTCCACGTGTCAACCAAGCTTCCCTTCACTGAGGGAGACGTCCAGCAGGTACAAGACTTTAATACTGCCTTTATTACTGTTACACTGAAGGCACAATGGATTTAGCTGCAACATAAGGATCCTTTGGCTCAAGTATATTGATATTAAACTGTGCAGATGTGGTTATTAACAATGAGTTTCTGTTCTCATTGCTGAATTGCTATTATGTAAGCTGAATTCTAAATCAAATGTTTGGAAGTCATTGGATGTGAAGCTTGAGCACTCAGTGACTGATGTGTCATGGAAGACTCATAAACTGTATTGTTGTCATGAAAGTGTCCTTTGAGCTACACAACCACAAAATGAAATCTCTTGAACAGCAAATTAATCTTCTCTCCTCTGCCTCTTTAGCTCCAAAGGAAAAGGCACATAGGAAATGACATTGTGGCGGCGGTCTTCCAAGAAGAGGCCACGCCGTTTGTTCCAGACATGATCGCCTCCAACTTCCTGCATGCTTATGTGCTGGTGCAGGTTGAGAACCCCTGCACGGAGCACACAACATACAAGGTAACAGCAGGCCTGTGCTCCGCAATGGCTGTAAATGAACAAATCAAACAAGCTGTAAAGAGCGAAAGTGCCGTGGGTCCTTGTCAGCTGGATACTGGGTGGGAAACTAATTGCACTGATCACTGACAATGTGTTCTTTAGCTCCTTCAGATTTGTTTCATCCTCCCAGCTCAAATGAAATACAGACTAATGAATTGTGATGATTATTCGTTTTCTGTCAACAGGTGTCTGTTACAGCGAGAGAGGACGTGCCTCCTTTTGGCCCGCCTCTCCCAAACCCAGCTGTCTTCAGGAAGGTGAGAGAAAGACAGCACATAGGAAAATATCTTAGGTCTGAGTCACAAATCCGATCACGTTTCCTTGACAAATTTAAAAAAAAAGGCTTGCGTTTCGACTTTTTGAAGGGTAATGCCAGTGACTCGAAGCCTCACTTGTAGCCTTCTGGTGAGATTAAAAGTGTTCAGTGAATGAGCTCTTCATTTTTTTTGACAATGCCAAAGCCATGAATCAGTCCAATGGGAACCAATCACAATGGGCAAGGACTTTGATGTGTTCAAGAAAAAAGCAGACTTCAGCATTAAAAACATTCTGGTAGAATAACAACCAAAGCTGCAACTGATCATTTTGCTCTACTCAAGGTTTCAAGACAAGACTGAAGGTGTAAAACAATGATGCTGCCTCTTGGCAAAACAGTATTTATGCATGCAATTCAGATACTGTAAGTAAGATTCTTGTACTTTGCTTAAGTATTTCTATTTTATCTTACTTTATGCTTCAACTCAACTTTTCGGAGGGAAATATTGTTCTTTTTACTACACTTCATGTACCTAACAGCTAGTTACTGTAACATGTAATGCAGGCAAAAACAACATACATATTACAAAAAAAGTAGTGTCTACTCAGGGCTTATTGTCACATTTCAGATGACCTGTTGGTAGTTCCACCAAAGAGTCATTTTCTCCCCTCAAAAGTCCTCACATGGTGTAATTTCAAAGAGGTCATATTATCAACACAAAAATAGGAAAATCAAAATATGAATGCAAATGCATGTATCAGATCTTTGTTGTTTTTCTTCTTTCCTAGCCCATTAATCATCTCACGGCTGCTCAGATTTATCTTGTGACCCTTTGGACTAAACTACTTAAGTGTATATAAAGCAGTTACAACTAGCTCAACTGTTGTCGACCTGCTCAGGAAAATGCTGAATCTAATAATATCACTTATATGAATAACAAGAGCCATTTATCTGCACACTAGTACTTTAACTTTTGGTACTACATTTAGCTGATAATACTTGTGCACTTCTACTCAAGTGAGATTATGAATGCAGGACTTTTACCTGCAATCTACCATTTTTCCATTTATATCACTACTTTTGCTTAAGTAAAGGACCTGAGTACTTCATCTGCCACTGCTTTTAAGCTTTCAAAACAATCTTATTTTAAACAAGTAAAACAGTTTGGGTGCACATTGGAAAGAACTGTAGCCCTACTCTTGCATTTTCACATTAGCCAGAATGTCTTTGCTTTATTTCTGATGATTGTCAGAAGTGGAAACTGCACTGTAAAAAAAAAAATCTGTGTGAGGTTGATACTCAGACACAGTGTGTTGCAATACTGTAATCATCTAACTCTACCCCTTCTCTTGTTCTCTCCCTCTCTCTCTCGCTCTCTCTCTCAACCTCTCACACTCTCTTTATCACTTGCTCTCTCTCTTGCTCTCTCTCTCTCCCTCTCTCTCTCTCTCCCTCTCTCTCCAGGGTCCTGAGTTTCGAGACTTCCTGCTGACAAAGCTGATCAATGCTGAAAACGCTTGCTACAAATCCGACAAATTCGCCAAACTAGAGGTGACACACGTTGGCAAAGCCACACTCAAAACAACCCAGCATGCCTTCAATCACCCTTCAGCTTTGCCCTTAATCACCAGCCTGATGCTTACCTACATGAGTTTTGTGTGTGTGGATTGATTCCAGGGGAGAACGCGAGCTGCGCTGCTGGACAACCTCCACGACGAGCTGCACAGACAGAGCCAGGCCGCACTGGGTCTGGGCCAGGCCGGAGAGGAGGACAAGCTGGAGAACGGGGGACACGGGGGTCTGCTCGAGTCCTTCAAGGTGAACATGAACCTGAACAAAACGTATAGGTGACACCATGTAATCTTCTCTCAGCTCTGTGACATTTATTTAATCGCCGTCATCACAGCACAGGAGTGTGAGGTTTGCTTGCTGTAGGTCAGCTAAATGTCACAGGTCTGCAAGATGATTTAAAGTGCTAAATCATGGGTGGCGTTGCTGCTGCTGCTGCTTTTCTCTATGCTCGGAATTTTGACCTTATACTCTGAGTATGTGTTGGTATGCAGGCATGTGCATTGATATATGTGTGTGAAAATATATTTGTGAAAAGCCATCAGTTCCTCTCTCTCTGCCCTCTCTCATTTGTCCGCTAACTCCCTCTTTCTCATCACTCACTGTCTCTTCTCTTGTCCGCAACTAAAGGCTAAGTGATGTTAATAGGACCATTAAAATGTGTGTTTCCATCTGTGTGTGTGAGATGAATGTGTGACTAATGTGACAATTTGGCTCTCTTAATCTTCGCAGGCATTATGGACAGCTACTTTGCACTTTCTGCAGTCAGTCCCAGGGGGCGCTGTTCTCATTGCTGTCCTGGCAGTCACTGTGTATTACCTGTCTGCATTTCTGTAAATTCAACAGAAGATCGCTGCATAATTAAAAAACATTCTTTTACATGATGTTGTCTGTGTTTATATTGTCAAAGAACATAAGTACCTCATGCTGTATCTGCAGTAGATAGCAGAATTGAAAAAACAGAAAATTAAAATATTGTATAACTGTGTTATTTATTTCAATTCACTGGCTGAAATATGGACTATGGACTCTAAAAGATCTTATGAATCTTATCAAAAAACTGAATGAATATGAAGTATAAATAGTAAGGAATATCAACACATGTTCATTCATCCACTCCAACTCACTTGACCTCTTTCTTAGAGAACTGCGCCCTCTGGTGACCATATCATGCAGTAGCATCCATGACCCTAAATGTTAATTCATACATTGAAATTAATGCTGTATTTATACTGATTAAACCTCACCTTTGTTTCCATTTTGCTCACTTTACTTTTCACACCAATTCCTCTTTCCCCTCTGTGCATTTTCCCTGCCACTAACTTCTGTCTCTTTTCCCACTCATCCTCATGTTTCTTCTACCTCTTTCCAGAGAGCCATGCGCATCAGGAGTCACTCCATGGAGACCATGGTGGGGTCCCACCGTCACAGGAGCCCTGGGGTGGGAGGTGGGGTCCCTGCCAGCGTGAGTGGAGGAGGGCTGCCTCAGAGCTCCAGCGAATGCACAAAGAGCACCTTCACTGTGAGTGAAAGAGGTGTAATGGAGTGAGAGGGGATGTGAAAGAGGGGTAGTTGCTCAGACTGAAAGTAGAACTTTATTCTATTACGGTATCTGAAACCTGTATCATGCATCACCAAAATATCTGCTGTATGTCAATCTAGAGACGGGTTTTACTTTCAAACATGATAATATTATTGGTAATGGGAGTGAAAGTGAAGTAAGACAACTAGTGAATTATACCATTTTTTAAGGGACAATTCAATCTGAATAGGTTATTAAGAGTTTGTCACATTAAAAAAAGAGAGTGAGAAACCTAATTCTATAACTTGTGATCTTCAGCCTCCTGTGTTGTCAGCCAAGTCTCCTCTGAAGAGCCCAGTGAAACGGCGCTCAGGCCTCTTCCCTCGTCTCCACTCCAGCACAGACACTGCAACGGACAAACATGCACGCGGGTTAGTGTTGAGTAATCACACATTGTCTGCGTTTCCGTACAGGTAGTGACACTCCAGGAAGTCATTAATGTGCTTTTTTTTGTCTGCAGCGACCAAAAGCCTGTAGAGATCTGCCCACTTTCCCAGGAAGTGAGGTCAGAGACGTCGTCCAATCCCAGCTCACCTGAGATCTGCCCCAACAAAGAGAGGTAAGACTAATACTACTCATCTCAGCACTTCTAATTCCTCTAAATTCTGATCTGATATTCAGATTCTCTATATCCCCATTTCATCTGTTGACAGGCCGTTTATCAAGCTGAAAGAGTGCAGTAGCGGCAGGCCGAACATCTCCCGCTCTTCATCCAGCACCAGCAGCTTCAGCAGCACCACGGGTGAAACAGAAGCTCTGGAAGAACTGGAGACAGTAAGTACAACTCACAGTTAATGAAAATGTCCAGAAGAAAAAGAAAGTTCTGTCCCACTGTGTCTGGTGTTTCTTGAGAGAACAGAACTGGAAACACGTTCTTAAACAAGTGCGAGGTTGTTGGTAGTGTCAAAGCTTTCATGGACGAGATGGTCTGTAATTACCAAGAACTGTCTAATAGCGAGTGTTGACTGTCAGCACATTGATTGTAGTGATTACAGCTCCTCTCACTTGCTGTGTGTCAGATGACACTGCCTGTCAGCGTGGTTTTATTTCATGTGAGAAATGCTGTCAAATCAGTCCTGCTCTTGCTATTTAACTGGGTGGGAATCAGCGTGCACATATACGAACAGTGTGCTGTTAAAAATGTCATTTTGATTGTTGAGGGACAGAGAAAATAGTTAAATTGGTGCACGATGTAAAGAAAACCAGGGGTCATTGTAAGGGAAAAGATGGACTCATTTAGGTTTTTCTTTGCCTTAAAAGACTTAGTACATTTTGATTGATTTACGAAGTCAAAGGGTCAGGAACGATACCTTTTTTTTTCACCTTTACGCAGAGCCAGTCTAGCTGTTTTCTCCTGTTTCAAGTCTGTATACTAAGCTAAGCTAAGCAGCTACTGGATGCAGCTTCACAGAAGTGGATGTCTGTTTTTTCCAAACTGTTGAACTACTGTATCATTGTAAAGATTTCTGACAGCTTATAAGGTTTTGCCTCTATAATGCAAATGATTTAACAAAGTAAACCAAGTTATGAAGGTTCTTCCCTGCAAAGCATCTTTTCCGCTCCATTTCCAGCTGTGCTTCCTGCTGAACATCCAGTGCTTCTAACTTTCCTGACAGGAAGGTTCGAGTCAACTTTGGCGAAATCTCACTTCCTTGATTCTACTGAGCCTCTTCAGTTTCTTTCCTCTTCCTCTGTGTTAAATTGTTTCCTGCTCTCTCCGTCCCCCAGTCCAGCCATCCCTCTATAGCGTCCTCCTCTGCCTTCAGTCCCGCCCTCAGCGTCGACAGTCAGGGATCAGGTACCCCCGTCATCATGTGCCGCAGTCCAACAGGTAAATCACAAACAGACTCACAGACAGTATTTAGATCCTACTGTCAACATTTGAGGAGGACATCCTAGAGGTGACACATTTTTGTTCTCGAATGAGCATTTCTCTCCATTTCTTTTTCATGATCTTCATTCATACTCAGCCGACGGGAGAAGTAAGACGTCACCGAGGTCAAACTTGAAGTTCCGCTTTGACAAAATGAGCCACTCATCCACAGCTGTAAGTCTGGATAGCTTATTTGAATGCACATTCTTGTAAGTGCTGATTATGAAAGGAACAAATCCAACACATTCAAACATTTCAACGTTGTAACTTTTTAAAATAACTTTTGTGGTCGCAGTCATTAAAGGCAAAGGCAAATTTATTTGTATAGCACCATTCATACACAAGGCAATTCATAGTGCTTTACAGAGGCAAGAAAATGAAACTTAGTTAAAAAGTTAAAAACAGTTAAACGGTTTAAAATGAAAGTTAAAAACAGTTAAACGGTTTAAAATGAAAGTTAAAAACAGTTAAAAGTTTAAAATCAATTCGACATCAGACAAATCAATATTAAACTTGGAACTCAAACCCCTTTTCCCAGGGACTAAAACCCCCTCTCTCTCCTCTGTCTTTAACGTGCGCAAGGAGTTATTTATTCTCTTCTCACACAGACTATGGACTAACCTTACCCCAGGGTCTCAAAACCCTGTGTCATATCTTGGGGACTGTAAACCCAGTATTCAATCAGTCACCCAAATCAATACCAAATCAGTACACTATTGTCTGATACTGAAGGAGTAGTAGTAGTTAGAGTCTATGACACCCACAGTGTAAGAAGGAGCTTTACAACACTCCTTCGTTTCAACAGCAGTCAGAATTCTTAACTTCAGCAATGTATAATGTAATATTGCTCTGTTGCTCCCAACGCTTACAACATCACAGCTACTTCACACCATAGTCATACATACTACACATATTCACACATACTATATTTTATTATAAACACATTATTATAATATGTACATATTGTATTATACAAATGTTACATTACATATGCATTACTGTGCAACCATTCTGTGCAATCAATGATTGTCCTGTAAAACCTCATTTCAGCATGATTATTTATATACAGTATTTTTTCAAATTCTTTTTACTATAATCCTAGTCACCATGTGCATATTACAGTTATGGGTGCAGTTAGTCATTATGTTATTGTCTGTATAAGAGAAAGGTGCATAATGTATGTAGTCTTTATTTATGTCTTTTCCCCTTTTGGTTTCATTTGACTTGTGCTGTTGTAACAAGTGAATTTCCCCTGATGTGGGATTATTCAATTTTATTTTCACTTATCTTAATGCCTAACCTCCTGACAACAGAATTAGCACGGCAGGCTGAAAGCAACATGAAAAGGTGTGTGTTTTTGATACACCCAATGTCCATCTTTCGGACACCTCATTCTCTCCAAATCACTGTAATGTCATTGAAACAGTGAAGCTGGTGTTGGGTAATAGGCCCAGATTGAAAAGATCAGTCAGCAAACACTTTCCTCTAACTGACCTGTCTGTTCACTTTTCTCTCTTTCAGTCTGAGTAGCTTTGTGGGAATGGAAATTACAGACTTGCACAACAAAGGGACAACGCGGACTTACAGAGCTGCAAAATAAATCGACAACCACAACCACAAGATCACTGTACAACCACTTCCCTAAAGCCAAGGATGATCTGACAAGATTACTGACTGCATCGTCCCCACACTCTTTAGACTAACTGACAATACTGTGAGTTTATAGTGAGGAGAAGTAGCTGACATGTTGGCTTTCTTTTTAACCAGCCTTTAGCTACAGACATCAGTCCATACTTTGCCGATGGTACAAGCTGCTGCATCTCAGTCATTAATTGTTCACATCACATGGAAGTCCCAGCATGGCTGTAATACTGTGAGCGCAGGCCGAGCTAGACTCTGCCTCAGCTTTTTCTCGAGCATCTTGTTTTAATAGAGAAACACAATGATCTAGGAGAACGGTAACATGAGACTATGGCCGAACTGTTACTCTTTATCTCGCCGACCGCCAAGTGCTGAGTGGAAAGAATTGGAGACATCACGATGTTTCCTTTTGCCTTTGCCCCCGAATGGTATGTCTGGGGAAAGTTCCCCTTTTTTTTTGCCTCAAAAAAAAAAAAAATGCAGACGCACACATGCACAGAATCATAATGTAGACTTACAGTAGCAGCGTTTTGGAGGTGACAGCACTGGGAGTCTCAGTTCCTCACTGTTAGGGTCTGATGTGTTTGCATATACACATTTTTATTTTTAGGGAACATCTTTAATTTTGGAGATGCTTTCGTAACCTTGCTAGCTGCTGTGTTGTGTCTGCTGCACTATAAATACACGACATTACTGAAACTCAGTTGATACCTATGACAGCATTCTGTGTCTGGAAGGCAGTGGTTCTCAAACGGGGGTTGGGTCCTCCTGGGGGTACATAGAGCCACTGTATGGGGGCATGGATGACCAGGGGATAAATATGGATTGAAACTCAATTGAATTAGTCTGATTAATGTTGGGAGAATAAACAAAGTGTTTGCTGAGGCTGTGACTTTTATTTCCCTAAAATTCAACTTGGATCCTTTTTTATTAGCTCCCTCTATCATTAATTAATAATAATTGGAGGGTCATTTTTTTGCGAGAAACAGTTTGAGAACCACTGCTGTAAGGGTAACTTCAAATCCCTGAACTCAAGTGCTTGGTTAGTTGAAACTAGCTCATATAGGGCAGAGTAGGAGACACTGCCAACACATTTTGCCATAAGCTTATTTTAGCCAAAGCTGCGCCTTACAATCTGTCAAAAGCACCTGTCCGCCACTGATGCTCCCTCTGTGTCTCTCTGTCTGTGTGTCCGTCTCTCTCACTGTGTGAGAGGACGAGAATCTTCTGGATCGGGTTACAGCACAGTTGTGGGTAACCGATCAACACCCACATTGGCTGAAAATAGACGTTGCACTTACTGAGAACATTTCACCTTCCTGATACCTCCCATTGAAGCTTGCAGGCTCGGTGTATCCGTGTTAATGTTTGGTGGAACTTTTGAACAGGAAAGTTTATCCCAGCGTGTGAGCTGACGAAGATGACTTGAAAAAGATGTTTCAGGTTAAATCAACCTTTGAACCACCTTTGGCAAAAACACTTTGAATGTGAACTCGGAGCTTTTTCTTATGTATTTTTGATTTCACGCTTTGTTAGTTGTTATAATGAAGTCTCTTAGAACTAAATTGTAAAGCCAGTTGCTTACAAGCACAACAGGACGATAGGTCTAACTCTAGTCCTCAACTATAGCATAGCATTAACCTGGAGCTGCACAAACTAGAGTTAACAGAGCAAAGTGGGAGCGTGCTAATCAAGAAAAGGCTTAAAGACGCACAGATGTGTTTCCTACAGTATGTGACCAAAAAAAAAAAAACCCAAACAAACTAGTAGGTCTTTGGAAGTATGTCTGTGTAATCCTACAGCGGAGAGAACCATTCCTGTTGCTGAGAGGACAGAGGGGCTAAAGGGTCAAAGGGTCAGTTCACCCAAATTACAACCCAAGTTGCAAAGAAGCTTTCTGTTACAACTGGACTAGAAGCAAATGTGTGCTTGGTTATTGTAGACCAGTGATATCCTCAAACAATGGAAGCAGGAACAAAAGTCCCGCAAAAGCTGGAAGGTCAGATGTCATTTAGTTTGTAGCAGGTATCGCCTAAACGCCCTGCAGCCTTTTCTCTGTTAATATGCTTAATTTATTAAAATGATAACTTCTTTTGCATTGATGTCATGTAAAAATGTAACTGCAGAGTACGCTAATTAATAAAGTAAAATGATTAAAGGAAATATATTAATTTAAAAGATGTCTAAACATGTATATGTATATTTGGTTATGTAACGTGCCATTGAGAATTTATTCTAAAATAAAATGTTGTATTTTGTGTCATTTATGTGTCATGTCATTTGTGAAATCTCACACGACACAATGCAGGGGTTCACACTTTGATATTTTATATATACAGTCACATTAGAGAGCGAAACCATAGATTTATACACAAATTCGAGACAAAGATTGTTTCACATTTTAAAAACAGCAGTTCCTTTAAATTGTGTTCAGTCTTTTGCTGCATTTTTTAATACAATTAAAGGGTTAACATGAGTGAACTTGGAGCACAATGCTGTGTCTTTGCAGCACCTCAGGGTGGTTCAGCTGATGAATGCAGCAATATGTTCTCATTATCTGCTCCACTTGATGTCTATTTGGCTCTATATGCATATGATGGATTTTTGGCTCTTCTTTCTTCATAAGTGAAACGGTCACTTCTTCCACCTCAGAGTGTAATCAGACGAATCCATTCACGTGGAATAGACAAACATTACTCCACTGGCTCCTTTCGTATTTTATTTTTTCCTCTGCTCTTCACAGTATAGAGCTTTATCCTGAGCTTGCAGCAGTGAAATATTTGAATGTCTCCCCAGGTCCCATGAGTCCCCCTTAGAAGAAGATCAAGCAGGGTTGCATGAAAAAGTATTACAGGATCAATCCTCTGCAGAAACTTTCAAACAGCATCACAGGAAAATCTGAGGGATGAGTATACAGTGGGCAGGGCGGGCTCTCTGGCGGCTCCCTGTTGTTTCAGTGCACCCTGGGAAATGTCTGCATACACCACCTGTAACATTACAAATGCATAGAGGTTATTGAAGCACATGCAGGGCAGCATGCATGGACTGCAGGCACATTCATGACTAGTCAGGGGAAGCATACAATGTTGAGGGCACTGCAAAGGGCATCCTGTGGTGAAACAGGATGTTCACTCACCTCAGTCTTCTGCTCTGACTTGGGGGCAGCTGTGAATCACAAAAAAGACAACACGGGGATTAGAGGAGCTTTGACAGTACGAGAGTACATTTTTAGCAGCGTCACAGGCTACGAAGTAAGAATATGAGATACCTTTGTAAGAGGAGGCGCTACGTTTCTGGGGTACAGGGCGCCGAGGTGGAGGCTGTGGAGCCGGGTGTGGTTGGTCACTGTACACAGCCACATGTGTGGGCAGCATCGTGGAATATGGCTGAGGCTTGACTCGTGAATTCAGACAACGAGCCAATCCCAGAATGATGGGAAGACACAGAGAAGCGCCGACACAGACCAAAACCCTGTGCAATACACTCCTCTCAGGGGGAACAGCTGGGGGAGGGCACAGAATAAAATACACAAATAATGCAATTAGATTTTTTTTGTGTTTGAATAACAGAAAATAAGTGTACCCTGGTGTTGTGTATGCATAATTAAATTAACATTATAAATACATGGCCATGCACACTGACACACCTTTGACTAATATGTGTGACTGTACCTACCTGTGATGTTCACATGCATCAAATGTCCCTGATCGATGTAACCTTCACCCCACACGACCTTGCATCCATAGACACCTTCGTCTGATTGGTCGACGCTCTGGAAATTCAAAATCAGTCGAGTTTCTTCGGCTGAGAGCATCTCCTTGCTCAAACGGTGCCTCACACTTTCTTCAACAACCCTTAACTTTTCATCTGTTGCATTTCTCCACATCCAGTTTCCCGTCCATTGTTTTCCACAGTGCTGGACTACACAGGAGAGAGACAAGCTGCCACCTGCAGGTACATAAAATGTGTCACGTGCCGCCAGAACAGCTTGACCGCATTCTTCAGCACAGACACCTAAAAAAAAAGGGAAGTGTCCTTTAGCTCATTATAATGCAACAAGTAACAGTAAAGACAGAAATCGAATGTCATTGTCAACAAACCACAGACGCACAATGATTATGTAACTTGGAGCGCCTTGTTCACCTAAAGGTTTTTTAGTAGTTCTTGTTTTCTGACTTCATAATCAGAATTTCCACATGCACAACACAAATTGTGAGACATTAAACTTTTTAAAAAAGATTTTAATATCTAAATAGAATTAAATATATAAAATATAGATATATTATTAGAGACATAGTTTGACAGCCATTCATATACAAAATTCATACAACACACTTGAACATGATTGTAGTAACCACACGCTTGTATAACAGTATTAAGGTACAATGTGAATTTATTTTTAAAGATCTTACAGGTTGTGAGTTAACTTCTCTACAGCTACTGCCAAAAAAGGCAAATTCAAAGGCATAAGACCGTGTAGTCGTAGCCAAGCAAGTTCCTCAAATGCAGCAACACGTGTGGTAGAAATTTACCTTTTATATTGCAGGTTTCCATGAACTGAAAATTGTTGCTTACCGGTATGAAGGAGGCACAGACAGCCGATGGCACTGAGGAGATAGTTACTCATGTCTGACTGTAACATGGTCGTGGTTCATCACAGGTCAGTAATGCTTCCTCTGTGCAGGTTAAGTCTGCATGTTGTTGTTTGTCGAGAAGGCTGTGTAACGTGCCTGCCTGTTGGAAAACTACACTGCTCGTTCCATCAGCTCGCTCTTTCTCTTACTTTCTTTTTCTACTCTCAATCATTGGACAGGCTTTCCGTTATCCTGCCGGTGCTCTTATACAGATGGAGCTAAAGGAAGGAAGTGACCTACTAATCAACCGCCCCCTCCACACACACTCACACACACACACACACACACACACACACACACACTTGTACTTCTATACTCCCAACTAAATACCTAACTCCAATCCTTAAAACCAAGCTTTAAACCTCAAACAACCTTTTGAAGTTGTGAGAATCAGCCCAAATGTCCTCACCCAGTTGCATTGGTTAAAAACTTTTTCCAGTCCTCACCATGTCGCAAGTACAAGAACACACACACTCCACATGGTTCACACACTAAATTACAGGAAAGCAATGACTTCATAAAGGGGAATATGAACTTTCCAACAGGAAAGGGGCCAGTTTCAAGGAATCACAGTATAGAAAGAGAAAGACTGAACAATATCGAAACAAATTAATTCCTCTGCTTTCTATTTCTAAACCCTTCTCACAATAATCTTGTTTTTATATTTTGAGCGTTGCTGAAGTGTAAACCTCAGCTGGTTGACCTTGAACAGCACATCTGTTCTTGTATGAGCTTTTGCATTCTGTGTAGTGTTTCATGGGTTAGAAATGTCACGGCATGGCTGCAAAGTTTTAAGATTCAGTACAGTCTTTCAGGTTGTAGAAATTCCTCTTTACAAATAGATGTTATTTTGTATGAAAGGTATGTGGAAAAAATAACAGTAATACAGAAAACAAAACACTGAACAATGGTTCAACCAGACTGGTAACAGAGAAGGCACAAAAAGAGCAATGGTTAAACAACAATATAAGAAATCACCAGAGCCAAAATCTGAGCAGATTTAAATAGGAACAGGTTCCTGTTTCAGTGTCACGTTCACAGTAATGTCTATAATAAGCTGGAAGTAATGTGTGTGTTGCTTTAGCAGAGCTATTCTTAAAACTTCAGAATAGAAATAGAAGTTTAGTCACAGGTTAGCACTGTTGGACCTGGATCACAGAATATCAGCTAAACATGCTATAGAAGCAGTTTAAACCTGTTCTATCTCACCGCTGAGTCGACCACAGGCGGCCCAAAGGAAAACTGGTTTCCAATACATTTAGAGCTCAGTTGCGCCATTGTGGTTCAATAATGATCCAGGGATCTCTTACACTTTTCTGGACTGGAAATCAAATTCAAGTTAAAGGTTACTTTGGGAGGAAATTGTTACAACATTATTCTCCCCTGTCATTATCTATGCTAAAATAGCCATTATTGTAAGAAAAAATGAAAACAGCAATATAACATTTAATTTTAAAGCCGGCACAGTTTTGCCTCTGCTTTTGTTGCTTTGGTTTGCTTCACTGTGGTTTGCTTCACTCCTCTGCGCCTTTAATTTCCCACCAGGGATCAACAGAATAGAACTGAATTAAATTCCAAACATTTAAAGAGTAAATGCTGTTGTAGGGATGCAGCCACAAACAGCAAACTGATTTTCATCAGAAAGTTACCTTCAAAATAAAAGCTGCTTGTCCCTATTGAAGACAAAAAACATTCCAAGGATGGATTCACAATTCTTTTTCAATTGATTTTGTCCTCTGTAGTCATACTGGACTTAAAGAGACAAAGCTACTTTAAAGTCATAGTTCTGCAAGCTACAATTACTTCACATTGGATGGAGTAGGACAAGAGCAAAGCTCCCTGAAGGAGAAATTTAATTTGGTTAACCAAAGATACTTGAAAAAAATTAGGTTGACAATGTACATGTGGTTTGAAATCATAACAAAATATAATACAGAGTCACATGCCAGAAAAGAAAGGAAAAAAACACTATGAATGGGAGAGTGTTTTGAAGAAGCTAGAAACAATGAAAGTTTAAAAAAAAAAAATCTTTCCTTTCTCTTTATGGCCCAAAATTGTAGAATTGTTGTGGACATTGAATGTAAGTGATGTGGGACCGGAAGTTTGAATTAGACTTCTGACAAGCAGTCCCAAAGCCGGGTTTTATTTTGTAAACTAAAACCGGACGTATTATACGTAATTATTCTGTCATGTCTGACTTTATGCGCGCTCGTTTAATGTTGCTCCTTTTCCTCCCAGTCACATGATTAGTGGGAATAACAGAGGAAGTGAGAACAGTGGCGTGATCAGGACAACAATGCTAAATATAACAGGAAAGTTAACAGGCATAAACACTTCTTATGTTCAGCTACATTGCTTTGATGAAAGTGTGTCATTAGTTCAATGTCGATTTACTTTACAGCAGGGGTCATTATTCATGATGAGAGATTGAGAAGGGCTGAAAATGATCAATTAAACAGGTTTTCAGATTTATATGGGGATGATTGTTTCTCAGATGCCTCAAAAATGTTGAGTTTACATGGATCATTGTACAAAAAAATTATTCAACCTAGTCCCCGGTTAATGAGGGCTGTGAATTAATTTTACACCAGACAGCAAAGAATATTTACAATGATGATTATTTGGGGAAAAGAAAAGTTCAATTAAAAAAAAAACAATTACCTAAACAAATAATCTCTGTGTTTAATTGATTTACAAAAAAAATGGCAAAAAAACCTTAAATTGCTCCTTGAGTATAAATAAAGCTCTTTGAATTGAATTGAAAAACTGAAAATAAAAGGTTCATTTCTATTGAACCTAGTTCATAGCTAAGTGAATCAACTGAAAGTGTATGTGCTCTTTAAAAACACATTTGGAACCCTTCAGGAAATGTGTGGAAAATAAACAATATATGTCCATGATTTGCTTGATATCATAATACTTTTAATACAATTATGTGTTGGATGTGTACGAATAATAAGATCATGTTAATCACAATATTTATTAAATTAATTTGACTTTTGTCGTGGTGCAGCTCCTTGTTGGGATTTTAACGTGAGGGCGGGTTGTCTTCACCTCCGTAACTCGCTCACTCCGCCCAGCCACCACGTCAAAGACCGACGACGAGAGCAGAAACGAGCGCACCCTGCGATCACACTGACTGACTGTCGCTGAATGAGATAAACAAAGAGCCGGTGACTTTTCAGGAAAACAGACAACGCTCCCCAAGCTCCGCCGAAACATGGAAACTGGTAGGTGGAGTGTCACTTTCTCCTGGTTCAGGCGCAGTGCTTCGTGTCTCCGGCAGCCTGAGTACAGCCTGTATTTGACAGTTAGACGGTGACAGCTGAGGGAAGCTAACGGGCTAAAGCTAGCATTCATTCTGTTAGCACGCCAGCCTGCTAGCATGACTTGGCCGTCGTTTACTCAGCTAGGATGTCAGTTCATGCCGATAGACTGTCAGCAAGGTGCCTAAAATCTAAACTGTAGATACAGACAGTTGACACAACTTAACTACGTTAGTTCAGAGCTGGTGCCAGCTTCAGGAACCCAGACGTGTTAGCATGTGTAGCTAGCAGGTGAAGAATTGAGTTGGAAATGCCAGAAGCTGTCAAACTCTTTAAAGTGGTCGCCATTCGTGTAAGAGGGGTTTTTGTAAGCTAGCACTGATTTGAGTCGGAAAGTGAACAGTTTCACTTATGTTACACCGCCGTGATTTATGTTACACTGATTTAATGCTGTCGAAGTTCACCTTCAGCCAGCCAAGTCACTTGAGGAGGATTGTTTCGATTCCACTCAGTTCAGCCTCAGGTTTCATAACACCTTTTTGTTTGGCAGGCTGAAGGTTTTGGCTTTGATCAGATGGTTTTTCCTGAAACCTGTGTTAACTAATTGTTCTCTTCCATTGAGCTGATCTTTTCCCCATTTTAAAGTATGTATTAACAAAAGGACCCTGATATTGTCATCGTATTCTGACCTCTGGACTTTTTGGTCATCTACTGTATATGTTTGCTCTGATTGGCTTCATGCCAACTGTAACTTAGTTCTGCCCTTTGCACATGGTGCAAGCAGTGATGGGCATAGTAAAATGCTTATCTAATATGAAGCCAGTTGTGTAACCTCTGATGTGTGCCAGTCACCCTGGTTCCCTCTGCTTGGCCCCTGTCCATAGAGAATCACTATGATGTCCATCCTCACCATTCATGCCCCCACTTGATGAATACCAGCATGATCAACTAACTAACTGACCCTGTAGTTAGGCTCAACCTTTCCAATATGTCTTCTTCCACACACACCCTTCTCATGTTGTGCTTCTGTAAACCTATACTCTGTTGCAGATTGAAGAGCCATCTCTCCAAATATTTCCCCTTCATTATCTATCCACACTTGTCAGTGTCAAAGAATTCCACAGTTGTGCCACAAGCAAACTCTGTTTCGTTTACATGGGACTGTCCAGAAATATTTTCTACCTTAGGCCTGGTTCTGCTTTTCCTCTGATAATACAGGCATGGCAGTTAATGAAGTTTGATGCTGTCCTAATGTGCGGCGGTCAGTGCATCTCAGCTTTGTGTCGATGGAAAATAACAGAATGCAACTGAGAGAGCGAGGGGTCGAACTCTAGGCAGCATGCATGACTAGGCAATGTCCCTCTCAATGTTTAATTGCTCTGCACCATTATTTGACGGAATTACAAACCACACATCAGTGCCAGTTTGATTCTGTCAAAGTGTGTGTGCACCCCTCCTTCCCTTGCCCAGCGGGACTAGACCAGCTTTCCAGAGTGTTCCTGTCACAGATGGAGCCAGAAGAGTGATACCAGCACGCTCCGGTCAGCCCTCAGCTCCTATAGGGCCACTTATAGAACTACTAGAAAGCATTCTTGATTTCTTCCTTTTTTGTCTCTTCCTTTTCCAAATCAGTCCTCCTATTTATATCGGAGTTGAAATCATAATTTTACTCAATATCTTTAATAGACAATTCACCACTATAATCCCTGTATGGATGGTGGAAAAAGCAATCCACCGGACAGTTTTAGTATTCAACAGGATGTGCTGTGAGTTTATGACTATTGATCTGGTATTTTCCAGGCATTATTGTGACATCTGAGCATGTGAGTGCTCAGAAATGAGATCTTAAGTGGGAAGTATGTATGCCTATAGTGCACAGATGAGTCATGGGAATTGGGACAGTAGGAGTTTCCTCCTCTTAGTTGTAGTCAGCTGTCTGACTGTCTAGCTGCGAAAGTCTTCCTGTTACAAGGTAACTTTATTTTGTGCATTGTGCATTATTTTACCATTCATACTGTCATTCCCTCTCTCTGCCTTTTACTCTACCTTTGATTCTTCTCTACATCCATCTTCTTGCTCCTCCAGGTCTGAGTCAGGAGAAGGTAGCCACCTTCCTTAAACGGCTGCGGGCCGAGCCACGCTACCTGTTGGCCCAGAATGTGTCGACCTGCATCGACCCGTTGGAGGTTTGTCTGCACCGGCAGACTGTCCAGGATACTGTGCACATCTTCCAGCACTCTATCCCCACAGAGGGCAAGCCCATCACCAACCAGAAAAACTCAGGTAAGACATAGTGTAGTCCAGCAATATTCATGTTTATATGTGTACCAGGAAGAAGAGATATACCTGTATGTGGATATGAGCAAGGTCTTAGCGCTTGGGTCAACACACACAGATGCCTGAAATATTGCATTTTCACGAACATATGTTATTTTGCACACATTGGTAAGAGGAGTCATTTCTAAAGTGAAAAACAGAATTGATTTTTACATTCTCACACACCTGTGTCCTGGTAAGGGTGCATTTTTTTGAAGAACGGAACACAAGCTGCAAAACTTTTCTCCAGTTGTTCTTTACTGCAGCTATCCATTGCCACAATGGCCGTGCACGCTCTCACTTACACACATAATGTCAGTTGTCATGTTTGTTGTAAAAGTGATTTCCAGACAGATCATAACAGTGGATGCCCAACAATATCAGAAAATATCATCTGCCTGTAGCTTTTGTTTTACTGTAATACGTGAAATGTAGAAAAAGGGAATTTACATTTAATGGAATATGTGTATGCACTGTATTCATATATATTCCTGCAAATTCAGGTGCACATTCAGATACACTTTGGGTCTCATAAAGTCTCTTGGTAGCTCGTAATTTGATTGTAATGTAGAGCTACGATGCAATTATAAAATTAATATTAATGCATTGTAATATAATTGGCCTTTTTGCATTGTAAAATGTGGCGATGAAAACATATGACATGTTTTAAGTCTGCTGTTTTTTTTTGGCTTAGATCTTGTTTTTTGCTACATAGACTCCAAAGCCTCACAAGTGAGTGATGCAGCTAGAACCACTCATTATGTGTAGGTGGATATAGCGTAGGCTGCAAAAGTTAGTCTCGTCTCAAAAATAGACTAAATGTCTCAAAAAAAAAAAAAAAAGTCCAGAGATGGATGCACTTTGAGCATTCTGAAGAAAGCGCTATGTCGACCATGTTACAAAGCAGATTATAGGTATAAATGCATTTATGCTCCCCTCCAACTCCTGCATTAATTTGAAAGCAAACAGCTCTACTGTTGCCCCATTAGTGAGTCCTTACTGATCTGCATTTTTCATGAAGTCTTTCTTTTTATCTCTAGGGAGATGTTGGATCTTCTCGTGCCTCAACGTCATGCGACTTCCCTTCATGAAGAAGTTTAACATAGAGGAGTTTGAGTTTAGTCAGTCCTATCTCTTTTTCTGGGACAAGGTAAGACGTAGAACCTCTCTGGTCCTCAGTGTGATGTTTCACTCTTCATGGGCTGAGAAATGTGCTGTGTATTTGATCTGTGGGAAGGCATCATTGATAATATGTTGCTGTGGGCGTTTCTTAACGTTTCAATTTTCTATTTTTGCCTTTTAAGTTAATAGTGTTGTAACATTCTGGTAACTGGATGTTTTTTGTTGTTTTGCAGTCAGGACACCGTGTGAATGAACGTTATTATGCAGCACTCTACTACTATACAGTCATTGTCCACCTAAAACCCTCTTTTGTGTTGTGGTCAGTGCTCTTCCAGGGCCGACGTCACAGCGACACCGCGCTAAATGTTTTTATCTTTCTTTGTTTCTGTCTTTCTCTGGCCTTGTGTCTCTTTCTTCCACATGTTTAGACAGTTGGTCGTTCCACCATGAATCCACGCACCTTTCTTTGTAATAAGTGCAGCCGTAGGGACTAACGCTGACTGTTATATTAGTTCTAAAGAAGGAAACAGTAAATGTCAAGCTCGAGGAACATCCTGCCCCCTTCTCAGCCAGTAGGTTATTATATTACACCAGACTTGTTGAGTCAGACGTGCAAGTAATTTGGACCTCTGATTGCAGAAAATTGAAATCGCTTTCAAAGCTGTCTTAATAATTTACTTTTACGTATACTAATACTTAATGGCTGTGCAAGGCCTGCCTGAAACTGTCTTTTTATATATATATATATTTTTTATTGTTCTAGGAATTTTTCATGTAAAAATTTGATGCTTGATTGATGTAGATTGTACAACCCCTCACAGTTTCCCTGTTTACTCACCGTGTCTCTCTGTTGTATTTGATCTTTTTTTTCCCCACAGGTCGAGCGTTGCTACTACTTCCTCCAGGCCTGTGTGGAGACAGCACAGAGGAAGGAACCAGTGGACGGACGTCTGGTCCAGTTCCTGCTCTCCAATCCAACCAATGATGGAGGACAGTGGGACATGCTGGTCAACCTCATTGGTTAGTTCCCATTATGTCGCATAATCACATTAACAAGAAGTTCATGTGAAATGATTGACTAACCCTTGGAAATTGTGCACTTGGGAAGATGTGCTTACTCTTAATATGTAAACCTTCTAACAGAAGAAATCATTGGTGGAGTGTTTGAGTTATCTCACTAGATGAAGAATATTGTTTTAAAATGTGTTTTATTCTGTATTGATTTCAGAAAAGTACGGCGTCATCCCAAAGAAATGCTTTCCAGAGTCACACAGCTCAGAGGCATCACGCAGAATGAATGACATTCTTAATCATAAGGTGTGTTTGCACAATTCCTTCAGTTCAAGCTGATCAATCTAATCACGTACCAATAAGTCACATAATGGGTGAGGAAGTGCTGACTGGTGTTTTTGTTTCACTGTTTGTTACAGCTGAGAGAATACTGCCTCAGACTGAGGAACATGGTGGCCAGTGACGCTACTAAAGCTGAACTGTCTGATGCAGTGGACACCATGATTGAGGAGGTGAGAGTGAAAGAACACATACAACTGTTTCCTGTAGAATATATTTTTAGGATATTTTCACTACTGCAGTTCCCAGGGAACTTTCCTTGTCATGTAACATGCACATGTATTTAACCAACTATTAGAGCTTGAAAAAGGTTATTTATTTTTCATACTAGAGTTAGCATTTGGAGTAAAGTATAGTAGTCCAGTTCCAGGTGCCAGAAAATTCCCTGCTCTGGGGATATTGCTTCCCGAAGGTTCAGGAACTATCAGGGCAGAGTTTGCAGGGCTTCGCATTGCTGATTGATCAAACATAGACCCTGCAGCTGCTACAACTGTGCACAGCTTCATTCATAAAATAAGGACTTACTAGGTGACTCTGGTCAATACCCGTACAAGTTACAGACATTTCCTATGATGTTTTCTAATATTAAAAACAACTATGTAGTCTGCTCCCTGGCTTAAAAAAGTGAAAAGCAAGAAATAGAACTTAAATTGCTGTGTGAGTTTAAGTCTTCTTTTTTATTGATTTACAACTTCTAGTTAGACATCAGAGTCACTCCACTGTAAATACAAAGAACAACAGGATGACTGTGTTTTTTTTCTTGTGAAAAATGTACGTCTCTCAATGCCGCCATTGGTTTTTGATCCGTCATTGGCCTGGTTATCTTAATCTATATGGCTTTCTCAGAGGTAGTGGAAACACAAATTGGAGCGGTCAAAGGAGACTTTCAAGTTTAAAGTTCAGTTCCTGAATTTAGTTCCTGTGGTTTTATGGTGCTATTTGATGGAAAAGGGATAAAGGTAATAGCAACATATTATATTATATAATATAATATTATATAATATATTATATAATATAATATTATATAATATATTATATAATATTTACGGTGTGTTGCAATAGATGATGGTCTCGTTAGAAGGTTATTAGACATGATGGTAAATAATAAATTATATAAACTAAAATATAAAAAACAACAACAGATGCATACATGAATATAGCACTATTTTATTGAATTGCACTGGATTGTACAGTTGTGCCTAATAAAGTGCCACTGAGTATATATTGAAAAATAGTTATAGAGCTTCCACCTCATTTGACTTTGTAACACTGATCCACTTTAACCAGAAGAGGGGGCTGTCAAATAATACTTAAGCGAGAGTAGCAACATCCATCCAGTTTGAAGTGATGCCTGAAAGCAATCTGCATGTAATCAGTGTTTGGGTTAGAGCTAATCATGGGATAAGCTTGATCTGATAGTTAAATGTCAACATTACACCATTCAAACATTTCAAGCAGTTTGTTTTCTCATGAAGAGATATTAAAAATGTATTCAGAAAATCATTGTGTAATGTCTACACCATTAGGATTTAATATCAGAATGACTTTTTTCAACATACAAGAACGTTAATAGCACAGGTGGCACTGGTGCCAGACATGCCAACAACTTGCATTTGAATTTATGCATGTGATACAGGGAGAAATAGTCTTGTGTGTCTCCTCTATTTACCGTCTTGTTTCCAAGGCCTAAATAATAAAAGTAATTTTTCATCTAACAGAAGCTGCACAATACCTGCCATTATGCATATTAAAACTTTTTTTTTTTTTTTTTAGCATTTAGCATATTGCAATTTTTGTTTTTTTTTAACATGGGGATTAAACCTATCATCTGCCCTCATTTTACATAGATATTTATATTAATGATACATTGTGTGGTACACACTGTTGACAATGCACTGCTGACTAAGTTTTGCTGCTATCCTTTCATGTTCATATTTACATGTGTGCTGTAGACGAGAGCGTACACATGTAAATTAATGTGTATTGTGCATATTTATTTCTGGACTAGTGCTTGCGTAAAAGCAACAAATCAACAAAAACCACCCGCATACTCTCCCAGATGTTACAAAGATAGCGATCTTGTTTATGGAACAGTCTATTACATCAGCATCTGATGCTGGTCAGTGCAGACAAATTCACCTCCACACCAAAAATGAAAGGTTAACATGGCCATGTAGGCAAACACAATCTAATAAATGTGTTACTATGAACATATATATATGCGCATAACGTGAAACACAATCATGTGTCTACAGTGTGTGCTTTTTGTGGCTTGGACAGGTTACACTGTGTAGGTGTGTATGCATATGAAGCTTTGTTTACGCTTCCTGTGTATGTGCGTGAATGTATAAGGGGCCAGTCAGTCAATCAGCCTCCCATTGAGACGATTGCACACAGAACAGGGGTCTGGTTAAGCAGCCTTTGTTGTCAGCTGTTTAGTTGCATTGTGCTCCTGGCTGGTTGCTTGTTTAAACAGTCGCCTGTATCTCACAGCGCCTCTGCGGATGCCCAGCCATCACCACACACACACAGACTCATGCATGCACAAGCATATGTTGTGCAACAGTAAAGACTGCTCCCCTGCACTGCACGACAGGGTGGTAGGGCGGACGGTTGTCGGTGTGTTTGTTTGTCCACCTGGAAGTGGTTTGTTTTGTGAAACACTAGTCTGTCACAGCCGGTGATAAAGGAGGATTTAGTCATGTTAAAAGAACGACCAGCATAACGAGTCAAATTATTCAAGAATATTGTCGCAAGTACGTTTGACCAACAGCTCGGTTAAAACCATCATTCAGCATGGGACACCCACCACAAAAGTTATATATACAACATATTTAATGCCATCTGTTTCTGTCTATAATTTGTTTGTATTGAAATATTAAAATTGTCAATAATCAGTAATCACATGTACTGGTTATGGGTAGGACATGTTTGGTATTGTATTTAAAAGTTGCATTTGGATCTCAGAGATAAAATGGTACAGTACATTTTAATTCTATTCATTATTTTGAAAATAATAATAATGCAGCTTTTCTGTATTTAAAAAAACAAAACAAAACACAAAGACATAAAAAAAAATGGGATCAAGATCAACCAAAATTGTATGACCAATGTAGCAGTCATATGTTGATAAATCACTTGCTATGTGCTCAAATGTTTTTATCTGCAGGAAGCATCACAGTCACACCAAATTATGACTCCACACAACTACATATATACATATAATCGATGCCTGTAAAAAATGTAAATATTGTGTTTATGTGATTAGCCTTTCAGTTGATTAATTAATAAAGATAAAATTATTATTTCTTGAGGGAAATTATGTTGGTCAGCTCGTAAAAACTGACTGTCATTGTAATGTGAATATTTTATGACAATTTGTCAGACAAAGTAAGTGATTCGAAGATTGCTTTGTCATTTTATAACTAAAGAATAAATTTATTAATTGAACAAATAAATAAAGTAGTTGATAAAGAACATTCTCTCCAATTTTACACAGAATCACCAAAGTCAGTGTAAGACATGTCTCATAAGCTCATCTGCTTAGTAACCCCACATGGAAGTCTTCGGGAATTCTTGTGTCATACATTTTAGATGGTGTTAGTAGAATAGTGTATACTGGATATTTACATAAATAGTAATTTGATGTTATCAGTGCACCAACAGAATTTTAGAATCTTGCCATTACTAACTTGCCAACTGAAATACCTTCATAAGTGAAAAGAAATAAATGCCAGAATTATTGTGGAACAGCATCATTTTTTTTAACTTGAATATGTTCCACTACATCTAAGCTGTGGTCTTAAACTATAAAAGTGAGATTTTTCCTCAGCTTCAACAACACTGTTGGTGAACGGCCAACAGGTGACTGACATCTTTATTAGTCTCAGCAGTCTCTGTATGTATGAGTATTGTGTCATGACAGCAGTTTTTAGCAGAGCATGTTTAGGAGCCGTTTGTGTTTATTAGGTTTACAAACTAACTGGCACTGTCCTACAGTGTGTGTAGAACCGCTTCATTGCTGTCCATGTGTGCAAAACGGTGTGTTTGTGTGTGTGTGTGTGTGTTGGCTTATGGAGGTGGTTTTCTTGGACTCTTACAAGTGGGAAACTGGAGTTTCCTCACGTGCGTTTGCATCCATGTGTGCACATGTGTTTCCCAGGATCAAAGTGCTGTGTCAGTCCTGCTTTGGGGTGTGTGGAGGTGATGCTGTCCACCCTCCCTACATGGCGGCTGAGATTGTGCCCTGGTATTCATCACGCCAGCCCCACACACACTCCCATGACAGGCAACCGGGGTCAAAGTCTCTGCTTCCACTTACTGTACTCAGGGTGTGCTTGATTTAAATGGATCCACTTTGCGTGTCAAGAATCTATTCTTTTTGTTAACACTGGTCAGGCGCATTAGTTAAAACCAAACACATTACATTTATCTGAAAACCTCTGCAATAGCAGTTCAGTTCACTTTAACCTGCACCTGCGCTGGTCCCATGCACCACTACAGTTTTTCTCCATAGAGGCTGTTAGGATGACATGATCCATATGCTGCGTTATTGAGGCAGAGAGGATTAGTTTATGTTTCAAAGCCAGTCTTTTTCTTTTCATGCTGTATCTGGTGTGTGTCCCTGCTCTTCTACTCTCACTTACATAGACAAGTAGGTAACACACATAAGTAACTATAACTGTACATGCACCTACAGTTCTCAACACACAGATGGTATCCGTCACACCACAACTATAGCCTTTCCATGCTTCATTGCGTCATGGAATCAGAAACACCATGTGTGGCTCTGGTCTTGGCTCTGAATGCACGGGGAGTGATTCTTAAGACTAATTTATGAGTCTGCCATCAAATCACAGAGGAACTTTCTTGCTGCAGTTCAGAGGCTCAGCGCTGCTGGCAATTGGCTCTGCTGATTTGTTGTTCGATGTGGGTGGCTTCCTGTAGATGTGTCATTGTAGCTTTGCCAGTCCAGAGATGTCCACTCACATTTTTTGCTTTTCTTTCGCCATTGTTGGATTTTAACAATGACCACATGTGTTGCATGTTTACAAAACATGGAGGTTTAATCAAACCCTCGCTCATTTTTATCTAAATTGTTTGCATGGTGTCATTTGCTTACACTCACAAGTCCAGCTTCTAGAGAATAGTTATAAATTTACCTCAGAGTAGCAATCATGCGCATGTTTTACCTCAATCTGGCATTACCTTGTTGAGAGCCAGTGCAGACCCCAATTATGTCTTGGTCCACAGTATTTACATTATATATTATTAAATGTACAAAAGCTATTATTTGGTATTTATTTTTCAAGTATTAAATCTTGATCAATGAAACATGATAGTCAGTCAATACCAAGAAAGATGACAAAGCAAAGTTAATTGCAACAGAAACCAGCCGTCACCATTTAGTTGGGCAGCTTAGCAGGTGCATCTGATTTAAAATGCCTTTAATGCAATATGCCAAATCAAACATGTGAACATCCCAATCACCTTTTCTTTTCAGTCTTTTCCTCTGAAAAGTTACACCTAGGTTGCTTAGGCATTTTATCCAAAGTTGGAAATTGGTCTAGAATTATAGTGACATAATTTTGTTTCTCACAAGCAAAGTGCTGAGTGCAAAGTGCAACAATCAGATGATTAATTGATTGGTCAATTAGAAAATTAATGCACAACTGTTTTGGTAATCGATTAAACATTTGTCATTTTTCAGTCCCAAATGCCAAACAGTTTCAGCTTCTTAATTAGGTTGCTGTTATTCTGTTGTCATTCATGATAGTAAATGGAGAGGCTTTAGGTTTTGAACTGTTGGTTAGGAAAAAAAGAACCAATTTAAAGACGTCACTTTGGGCTCTGGAAAATAATGCTAAACATCTTTCACAATTTTTGAATTTTAAACGGTGAATCGATTAATCGTGAAAATAAGATTAATCAATCAATAAAAACAATTGTACATGCAGCCCTACTTCTTTGGTGTGGAGGTCCAGATAGTTTTTGCAGTGTGACTAAAATATCCTGCATACAATGATAGTACAGTAAGCAATGTTTTTATGACGTCCATGCTGCCTGTGGACCACACAGATAGTCCAGATAGAAAGATTGGGAGGCTGAACTGTAAGCATCATAATCTTGACAACTGGAGTGCCTTGCTCAAGGTTATTGGCTTGATCTCGCTCCTAACTTCAGGTCATTTGTTTGTTTGGGTAACATAAAACAAATAAACATGCAGGGGGATGCCAGTCGGTCAACACCGGAGCACAGATGCTATCAAACATTAGCTGCGGTTAGCCCTGATAGCGTGCAGTCAGTCGGCTTATTGTTTATACACACGCAAACTCACTGAGTCACAGAAGTGAGACTGAACCTGAGGCGGACATTTAGCTGGAGACTGATGAGTTGAAGAGAAAGCTGCCTGTTGACAAACTCCCTTCAGAATCACTTAATAACAGCTGTTTCCTGAAACCTGTTAACAGCTCAGAAGTTTAGAATATTAAAATATTAATGAGATGGCCTTTTAAGTTACGATCCAAACCTAAGTCAAGTCCAGAATGTATGAGTAACACTGGTCGGTCTCCTTATTCTTCCCACCTCTCTGTATCCATCTCACCTTTTTCTCCCTGTCTCGCCCTCGTTCTCTGCCACTCATGTATATCTGTCATTGGGGCGGCAGGTGTTTCAATATTGATCCTGCTCTCATGTCACTGTGGCTGTTTACTCTCTGACTGAAGTCTCTCTGTCAGTCCAGCCTTTCCCCTCACACCTCCTTTATTTATCCTGCCAGGGGAGGATGAGTGAGCGGGAAGCTGAACTGGCATAAAGGGAGATGCTTACAGTATGTCTCAGGGCATCTGAAAGAAGAATTGTAAAGTGAGTGGAAAGGTTTAAAGTCACCAGGGAGAGCAAAGTTATTCTTGGAAGAAAGGGACAAAAAGGAGGAATGAGGAGAAAAGGCCAGGGGTCAAAGGGTTTACGGAGATGTCTTTTCAATGTCCCGCGGGCATCTGGGAAAACACGGACCAGGAGATGGACACGTTGGCATGTCGTCTTGCCAGCAGGGCAGTCTGAGCAAAGTTAGTTGAATTAGGAGTAAAATGCTTCGGGGAGGACGAGCTGTTGAACCAGATGCCTTTGTTGACTCTGCACATGTGTGTATTTTTGTGTGTGTCTGGACTTTTGTGACCGTACGTGTTTCTGCGATGAAGAAGGGGACTGTTTGTTTTGCGTAAGGCAAGCCTGAATTTATACATTTTTTGCGTATTTGTCTCTGTGCAAGCATACTTTGGCTGAGAATAGTGGGCTCAGTGTCTACTATCCAAAAAGCGAGAATGTCATCTTTATGTATGAGCATTTAAAATGTGTTGACTAAGCATAGGAAACTGGTGCCGTGGCTGCTATATTTCTCCAGGCCAAGCTGAAAAATAATTCCCCTGTAAGCTCTATAAACAGAAGTTTAATTTGTCTGGTTCAGAAGTATAGTACTCAATAAAAATAGCGTGTCAAAGTCTATCAGACATTTGTCCTTTGTGACACCCATTTGTGGAAGCACACAAGCAGAACAATGTGCACTAGTACACACTGTGCCATAAGACCTGCTGTATGTGTCTGTCTGCCTTTTGCCGAACTAATATATCAATGTCACACTTATTTTATCTACCATCAACAATGGATTGCACTCCATCTTAATTTCTCAGCCTCCTTTTTAGTCATATTTGATTTGAGTCCTGGGAGAGGAAAGCAGAGGACAGAAGAGGTGAAAAGCAAAAGAGGAAAATTCCGAAAGCTACAGTATATCAGAGCTTAGAAGGGCCAGATTGACATACAGCCCAGTCCAAACAACCCGATTTAGCCCACAGGAACTCAGTCTGAACTTTAGCGCCGCAGGAAGACACACATGGACGGGTGGGGGGAAGGGTGTGGGGTACAAATGGGGAAATGAAGGGATATGAAAAAAATGGAGGGGTGGGAAGCAGAGCAGAGGGGAAAATATAGGGAAAGTGTGAGGCACTGATGGATGAGTGTATGCAAGGACAGACGTGTTTTTGAAGAATTTAGATGAGAGTGCAGTCGGAGTCTGAGCGGGAAATTAGATTTATTAACTTCTCAGACAACCTCCCTAAAAGCAAGGAAGTACTCTTTTCAGTAGGTATATGCATTGAAACCCCAGTCTATAGTAGCAATATGGTGCCCAGTGGTGTGAAAGTTACTGAAAATTAGTCATTAGTTACAGTTACTAGTCAAAAGAAACTTAATGATTTTACTAATAACTGCATATGAAAGTAATTACTTACTCGGGAAAGTAACTTTTGTGTTACTGTTAAATTTCTGCTTCATGTCTCTTATTAATGCACACATAATTGTAATTGTGTGAGTGACAGTCTGAGACGAGACCAAATTTTTGGAGTTGTGATCTATCCAATCTTATATCAGTATCAGGTGCCACTTAATTCACTCATTAGATATTTGACTGATGTCCTCAATCCACGTACTGATCCAGATGCCATTGTCTGTAGCTCAGGTCTTTGCCTTGGGGGACTGTAACAGTTACCGACTGCACAATGTTCTGCCATCATTTCAATAGTACGTGGCCATTCTCACAGACGGTAAACCATTTTGAATTTGTGCTACAGAAACATTACCGACTCGTTAATTAAAAAATCACAAGCCACAACCCTACAGTGCCCCACAAGGGTTGGGGGATGGCATCACACAGCTCCAGGGTTCCCTGGGATGCACTCACTGTGATGTCGTTGAAGGAAACTTGAACAGGGTCACTGCCATTACAGATGATATCAATTTCTGCGTAAATACCACTGCACCAGTAAAAACAATGACGAAATATCAAAAATCCAAACCCTGAATCACTCCCCAAATAAAACAGAGCCTGAAAGAGAAGCGTAAAGCTTTCAGGCTCAAACAGTGGGCTGCTCTCAGGACCACAAACCGCAACATCAAAAACGAGATCCTTTAAGCAAAACTGAAATTTAGGGACAAACTGGAGCATGAATTTGGCAACATGAACATTAAACAAGCTTTCCAGATGGTGAAAACTCTGACTGCATGTGAACCCAAACACAGTCCGTCAGCATCAACTGAACTTTTCACCATTAAACTGAAGATCAATTTCCGGCTCATGTAACCTTACACACAATGTCAAATGATGATGATATTCAAGAAAACAGAGGATTGGAACTGGTTAAAAATGGATCTCTGCATCTCTGCAAACTTTATCTATCATTGTACCCTCTATCACCATAGTGAGAGGAGTTATTAATTTACTCAAAACACCAGGGGGCAACTAGCTTTCCTTCCTGTAAGCTACATTTGTATTCATCTCACTAGATGTACATAATAACTGAGCTTTGCAACAGTACTTAATAATTATATTTGATGACCCAAGTTTCTTCATTTTTTATTAGAATTACTTTGAAGAAAAACAAGTTCACTTAGGCTGAAGTGTCTTGTGCCACCTTCAGATTGGTGACATTATATCATAAATGGGAAAATCCTGGGATTAGACTTTTGTCTGCTATTTTCTGTGGTTCTGTGGTTGTGGTTATGTTTCACATAAGACAAAAGTGACAAGTAACAAGCCTATGTAAATATCAATAATTGTGATGGTGTTACTTAATTAAAAAAAAAACAACAACTTTATCTCAATTCTGATTGTACCCCTGCACTTAGCAATTAGGTCAACTCTGGCTTTGTTAAAATAGAGATACTGTTTGTTCACTCAAGTTTATTTTCTGAGCTTTTGATCCAAGGATTGGCTGTCTGCGAATGTTAAATAAGAGTTTAACACAGATTAGGTTGGCTTTGGAGCCAGCAATTTAGTAAAGAACTCGATGTTCAAACTGTGTGTGCTGTGCAGGTGTTCCGGGTGGCCAGCGTTTGTCTAGGAAGCCCTCCTGAGACCATCTGTTGGGAGTACAGGGACAAGGACAAGAACTTCCATCGCATGGGACCCCTCACCCCTCAGGAGTTCTACAGGGAGCACGTCAAACCCCTATACAACATTCAAGACAAAGTATGTCACCCAGTAATGGCATCAGACAGGCCATGCAACTTGCTGTTGGCCATCCCTGTGTAGAACCTCAGTTTCTGACTCCCTGTGGGAAGTTTCTGAGCTCATATGACAACTCCCCCTATCCTCAGGTCTGCCTCGTGAACGACCCTCGACCCCAGAATCCTTATGGGAAGCTGTACAGTGTTGAGTTCCTAGGTAACATGGTTGGGGGGCGTAGCACTCTGTACAACAACCAACCCATCCAGCTGCTTAAAAAGGCTGCTGCTGAGTCCATCAAGGATGGAGAGGTAGGTTGGGACAAATAGGCATAACTACAGACACAAGTAAGTACATTTGAGCCTGACTGCATGTGTGAACTTCATAAATCTGAACATGGCTGCTGTTTTTTTCTTAGGCCGTGTGGTTTGGCTGTGATGTTGGGAAACACTTCCACGGCAAGCTGGGCATTAATGACATGAATGTGTGAGTATAATTCAAACACCACTGAACATGAGTGGATGTGATTTGGCCTCATGTGGATTTCTATATTGCAACGTGCAACTCACCAGTTATTTGCAATGCCAGTAAATCTAGTTTTCTGCTCACTTGGGATTAAATTTTGTGTTACCTACATGGCTTTAGTTCCTTAATTTGTCCCTAAGTAGGCGGGTCAGGGATGCAGTAAAATTTTGTATTAAATAACTCAATGCCCATTCTGAGATGTGTGCTTTCCATCCAAATACTTTTCTAGGGTTTTTATTTTTGACTACTACAATATATTAATACTAGATATTCAGTGTTTTTCACCATGTTATTTCATGAACCTTACAACTCTGAAATGCTTGAGATGGCTGAACACTGACTAGCCCCACACATTAAACACTCCACTTCACTATGCTGCAGTTTTAACTCAATCTCATCTGTGCCATGACTGCAGTATTCACACGACAAGAGCAAGCCTCATCTGCCTTTAGGAGGTGTCGGTCTCTCCACAGGGGAAAAGTTGCTTAGCTTTGCCCTTCAGGTGCAGCCACATCTGTGTCTGAGTTGCTGGCGCCAGGCTAAAATTTGCCCACTGAAACAAACCAGCGTGGTGCCAAATGTCTGGTACCATCTCTGTCGAAGCTCGTGTTTCAGACAGCTCTTTTCTTGTGCTGGGAGATTATAATTGGAATGACGCTGAGGCTTAATGGAGCCTCGTTTCTACAGTCATGCTCAAGAAAGGAATGAAACTCGCAGCTGTCTGTTAGGCCATGCTGAATCCCAGACTTATGAAGGTTTTGCTTTTTGATTTTTTTTGGCCATCATCACACATCTTCCCCACAAAAATGTTCTATTAGGATTGCTGGCAATGATTAATATGTAGTGTGATAGTGAGGACATTGTTTGAACTTTTTTTTTCATCCGAGGAGATAGTATAATGTGATTTTTCTGTGTACGTCTGTGTCTGCGCACACAGGTTCAACCATGAGCTCGTGTTTGGAGTTTCAGTGAAGAACCTCTCTAAGGCAGAGCGACTGATATATGGAGACTCTCTCATGACCCACGCTATGATCCTCACTGCCGTCACAGACAAGGTACGCTCACACAAACATACGGCACAGGTGAGTGACTGTTCAGTAAACTCATGCAAACATACAGTACATATACAAGCAGAACCACAGGGAATACACACACTCAGGTTTTCCCAGGGGTTTATTGCATCAAAGCCTCGCTGCGTGTTTACGCCGCTTTAATCGGCTACAGTTTTTCATAGTGATGTCAATTTCCCCCCTTCTAAGTAACCCCAGCTGTTAGGACACTTTCTTTCCTCCAGTCCTGGCTTCTCACCCTTATCGCCCCATCGTCTGCTCTCTTTCTCTCTCTCTCTCCAGGATGGGAAAGAAGGCTATGAGAAGTGGAGGGTGGAAAACTCCTGGGGCGATGACCGTGGGAACAAAGGTAACACATTATTACACTATTCCTACTTTCAGTCCTTTCCCTCAGGATGTAATTTTTTTCCCTTAAATTTAAATGTATATTAAACCTGATTGTCAAGTTACAGAGAAAACCTCTGAAAACATCTAAAAACTGTTCACCTGGATCTGGTCCTGAAATCATATACATGCTTTTGCAACAAAGTCCTCCTGTCCCCCCATCTCCCTTTCACATCTTTCTCACACCACGGTCTCTTTTGATAAGCCATCATCTTCCTGTTTGTGTCTATTGAATTAAGAACAGGATTAGGCTGAGATGTTCCCCTGTGTTGCTGCTTTATGAACTCGTAATTGGCTGTGTCCTGTTTCATAAAGACTCCCAGACATCCACACAGGCTCAGAGGTCCATATTATGGTTTTTGAGCTCAATGCCTCCAGTTCCAGTTTCATAAGTGTAGTTACATAATGAGCAAATCCTTCAGGCCAGAAAGCAGCACAGTGAAACTCCTCCAAATGTCTTCCCAAATATTTGCTTCTATAGGCTTGGTGACTAATCGTAAGGCTAATTGGTGAACTACTGTAGCCTGCGAGCTAACCGCTGACACACTAGCCAGCTGAGAACATATTTCATTTTTTACTAATGTAAGCTTCTCGCCATGGCTCCTTGTTGGTTTAGACATAATAATCAGATATGTAGTAGATTTTACGCTGTAAATTGAGTTTGCAAGCTATGAACTAGAGTGTGTAGAGACTGAGCTGAGTGTCTGCACTGTGAGTAGCTCACTAAATATCGACACAGTAGCTGATACTGTGTTATTAGCCCATGGATATACCAAAAGAGTTCTTTTATTTTTATGGCTTAATTTGTGGGGGCATAGTTGTTCTGTCATTTCTGTCAGGTTAAAAACAGAAACATGGTGAAGCCACTGAAATAAGGGAGGAAATAGTTATTGATCATTTATATCACAATTCACAATCAGCAAATAAAAAACACACAGGGATAAGGGTTTAACTAAATCAAACTAGAGAAAACTGGGAAACTGGGAATCACTAAACTTCAAATAATACCCTACCCTACTGACTTGTAGTTGTGAAAAGCCACAATGTTGACTGGGAACTTTTGAACCTATTTTTTTTAGTAGTTACTGAGTTTGTTTGTTTTCTTTTTAAACCACAAATTCAAAATGAATTGAACAAACTAAGTCAGTTGTGGGCTACGTAAGATTGGTTTGTCTTTATGCAATAGGCCCCACAACACAGCAGGTACTGCACACTACTGCCCCAGACTTTACTGTCTGCAGTTGTTATTCCCACTGTCCTTTCATCTCTGTTTTTCATTTGCCTCTGACCCTCTCTGCCTCTCTTCTCCATCTCTGAGCTTGACATTCCACTGCAAATTATAGGAGAGTATTTCAGGTCAGTCATGCATCGTCTGGCAACACACACATACAGTGCAGCATGTACACCCGGAGAAACACACACATACTCACAATATTTGTTTGAACCCACAAACCATAGGGGCTGTTGGGAAAACATGTGAAAACCCCTCAGTCAAATCAAATGTATTTCACGCATATCTTATTCCATAAACACCAGCAGATAGGGAAGGCCAGGGCCCCCAGCCTGTCCGCAGCCAAATTAATAAAGTGTTTGAGAACAAAAGTTCGAGAAGTGGAGTCCACTTGGGAGTCTGGAAGCTTTGTTTGTTTGACAAAAGCTGAGGGGAAAGAGAGGAGAAAGGGAGAGGAGAGCACACAGGAGAGAGGCGAGAGCTGACACAGAAATGGAGACAGGTAGAATCAGTTAGAAACCAGGAAAATAGAAGTGTAGCGATGATTTTGTAAAGATGACAAAGGAGAAATTGAAAAAAGAATGCTATTAACCATGGACCAGAGGTAGAGAGTTGAGTGTGTTTATAAGGTGTAAAGGCTTAAAATCTCCCTTTAGGCCATTTAATATTCCTCCTAACCCTGAACGAGTCCCTTGTGAGAGGTTTAACTTTCTGTTTCGTTCATCTTTAAGCCCTCGTGCAGCCGCTGTTATGGCTTTGCTCACTCCACAGCTCCAACTCTTAAACCGTCTCAGTGTTTGGCAACACACTTTTTATTTTCAGTTTGATAGGACATTGGCCAGAGGTGGACATTAGTCACGAGTTTTGTTTGAGCTCTGAATGAGTTTGATGCGGAGAGAAGGAAACTGTTTTTTCCTCCCAACATGATTCTGCTGTTGAATAAACACATGAAGATGATGTAAATGTGGATGGAAGGATTTCCTTGGTAGAAGGCATAACAGATTCTTGGCAAAAGAAGCTTCATTAGCTTTTACGTATGCTTCTGATCCATTGCCATTATTTTGCAACTAAACCACAGGTGCATATCTGTCCCTTGTGTAAGAGTCCAATTTCATTTCCCATGAAATGAAAAATGCTTTTTCTGTGATCTTACCACAACTCTGAAGGCATGGTGTTCCCCATCTATTTTTATATTAATACCAAATTAAGAAATAAACAAATATGAAAACTAATTTACACTTTTCCTGATTTATAATGTTTCCATCAGTTGGTCATTTGATCAGTCCATCCCAACAACTATTGGTTAACATTGTCATCGTGACCATGCTAGCATGCTGATTTTAGCATTTAGCTTCAAGCACCACTCTGTGTAAATGCAGCAACTAATATGGCTGCAGACTCTTAGTCTTGTTGTTTGGCATGCAGATGTTCAGTTTCATTAAAATTTAAATTTGGAGAATGAAAAAAGAACTTCTGAATGTACGTACATGTGTGCAAACGTGCCTCCCTGTCTCATTCTCATGAACATGTTATCTCAGGAAGCCTGGAGAGAATTTCAATACATGTGCCACAAATATCCACTTGGCCTCAAGGATATACTGTTTATTCTTTGGTGGTCAAAGGTCACGATCACTGTGACCTCACAAAACATGTTTTTGGCCTTAGCTCAACAATGCGAACACTAATTAGGACAAAATTTCACACAAACATCTAATAGGATAAAATGATGAGGTGATGCCATTTTATATCCAAAAGGTCAAGAACAACCGTGCTTAACAAAGTCAAGTCAATTCAATTTCGAGTCTCCTAAGAACAATCTGCTGTGTCCTTTTCTGAAGAGGGGTTCATTGTTGTGAGTTCAGTTTTTTATTGATTTGGACGACAAGGTACTTGTATGAGTCCACCCTCTTCACTTCACTGCTCCTGATATTGAGCTTCAGGTTACTGTTGTTGCACCATGTGATGAAGCTCTCCTTCAGTCCTCTGTAAAAGTAGTCTCATGTTTCTCACTGGAAATTATTTACTGGAATCATATCATCATCATATCAATAATAATATCTTCCATTTTGCCAAAAATGATACCTTTCATTATTTTCCTTTAGTTTCCTTAAGTAAGTTCTCATTTGCATCCTGTATATTATGAGTGGGAACAAGCATATATTTGCGGAGGCGACAACTGTGAGGCAGTAGTTTATACTATGTCTCAATGATTTTTTTCACCTTCATTTTGCAAATATTATATGAAAACCGTAGTTTATGTAGCCACTGAAAAGTCCTGCTTAGGTTGGAAAGCAAGATGGCTGCTCCACAGTCTTTTAGCTTACAGCCTATCCATCTGTTCTGTGACAGGACAGCCAGCCTATCCCTTAAAACAAATAATGACACCCAACATTCACAGACACACACACCCACACCACCATGCCACCCAGCACGCGGGTTCCAGGAAGCTCCCATCAACACACACACACGGATACCACAGTGAGAACCAGGCATCGCGCCACCTAAGATTTGCGTACTTGGAAGAACACACATACACAACAGACACGCCATCCCGATACATTGTTTTGAACTGTGGCATGTTCTTGCGGTTTCCCTGATGTCTTCAATAAGTCAACTTGACAATAGGAGGGATGCTCTTGTTTATCCAACTCTGAACACATGAGGAGGGGAAAAGAAGAGATGGAGAGAGAGAAAGTTGGCATCAGGGAAAAGATGAGTAAAATAATCTGAGTCGTTCTGGTTTCACACATTACTTTTAGTCTGTGTAATTAGAAGACTCACATTGACATCTTTCATTTGAATGAATCATTTCAGCAAAGGGGTCACATCCCCATCCTGTAGAGATTAGGTTATCCCAACATGTCAAGTTCAAGGAAGGCTTTCATAACCAGGCCAGACTCGGGCACGTTGACCTTGTATGACTACACACACACACACAGAGGGAGAGAGACAGACATTGTTCAGTTCTATCAGGATGGGTGTGCAGAGGTGATAACAGAAGTGTTGAATACATACTGTAGTGGTAGGTGGAGGAGTGTGAACCCTGAGGGGTGGGGGGGCCTTCTCCTCCTCCACCCTTCTGCCTGTTGAAACAAAAGTTTGGTGATAAAGAGCAGTAAAAAGCAGTTCAAATGTCCGTGTGTAAATAAATATAGTATCGTCGACCATTTTGTTGAATTGTTCATAGAATTTTGTCAAATTGTTCTCAGCAGCACTCTCTACTCCTCCCACCAGCATTCTTATGCTTGTGCTGAAAGAGGAGTAACGATAATCAGTTCTTTCAGTCAGTCCTGAGAATGTGCTGTGATAAAGGCTTTCTGTGAACTGACAGATTGACTTTGGCTTTTTGCCTCAAATCTTGCTCTTTTAGCCACATAAGACATACTTAAAGGCTGGACCACTCTCAGTTTTGGAGAACAGCATCTTAAATAAGGAATCTTTCTGCACAGGAATATTTCAAAATTAAAGAGACACTCATGGTCTTGTTTATTTAGGTTTATGTTTAATCATCATATTTATAATAAATGATTTATTTAAAATGACTTAAACCCTTTTCACAGTAGACAAAAACTCACTAACACCCACTAACCTTGGGCTTTTGTCTTCAGTGAGAAAGGGTGCAATTCAGCATTAATTCCCGGAGCAAATCACTCAGCAGTAGTCACGGGTATTTATCAGCTCCGATCAGAGATAGAAACAAAACACCCAGGTTGACACGCTAATTTTTGCCACTTTTTTTGGTTGAATGCTGTGACACATGTTGAACAGAATTTATTGTTTATTTGTTGTTTATTGTTTAACAGCAACATTGTTCAATCAGCGTTGATCTTGAAACAGAGACTGAAGTAAAAGATATAGAAAAAGTTACTGCTGTAACACTGTCATTGGCCTCCATGCTGCTCTCTGCTGTTCCTGTTTTCTTGGGCATTTGTGATGTTGAATGTGACACACGTCTGATCTGCGAATGTGTCACTTTAGATGAGAATCCCATTGCTTTGACTTGACCACAGTCATTTCAGGAAAAAAAAAATCTATTCTGATTCGTGATGATGTGACTGACTGTTTATCTTCCCCTTTTGTCTCTGAAGGTTACCTCATCATGACAGACGACTGGTTCTCTGAATATGTGTATGAGGTGGTGGTAGACAAGAAGTTCCTCCCCCCTGAAGTCTTGGAAGTGATGCAACAGGAGCCCATTGTACTTCCTGCCTGGGACCCAATGGGAGCCCTGGCGTAACTACAGAAATCCAGGTTTTAGCCCCAACCTCTGGTCTATTTGACTCCGCCCTATTCCTCTGCTGCTTTTACCTCTCCGATATTTCCCCCACACCTCCTTCCAAGACAGCCTGTTCTTCTAGACAAAATAATAAAGATTTTGTTTTCTTTTTTACTGGACTGCTTGAGTCTTTTGTCTGTCTTTATTTCTTCCAGTGAATGGAGGTTTACGCTGCCACGCCTTTTGTATTCTTGTTTTCTGGGATGGTTAAATGAGGCCACTGAATTTGGGCCTTGAGCATTTTGAAGGTGAAGGTTTATTGTATCATAAACAGGTAGAGGATTTAAGACTGAACCCTGAGCTGTGGACATACAGCAGGTTGCACACTGACAAACACTGTAGAAGCCAGTACTTATGTCTGTGTCTTTCATCAGACCAACCTCTTGGCCACCAGCAAAACAGCAGTGATTTACTGTTCTTAGAATAACACTTACAGAATTTCCAATAACAGACAATCTTCCCAAAACTTCCTCTTTCTGTAAACATCACAATGTAAACCAGAAAAGAGGCATAGTTATGTGTGTGTATGAGCGATATGTATTTGTTTTCATATCTTCTGCCTGTATCCCCCCTGATTGGATATCTAGGAATGTTAAAAGCAGGAAGGGGGTCATACTTCAACAATACGTGCTCATTTCTGCACGAAACAGCTACATTGCCATGCCAGGTGAAAATCCAAGCACTTCCTGCACAGGCCCTGTAATCATTCCTCAGTGACTTTCCAACTCTTCCTGCTTTAAAACACTCCTGTCAAGGTAAGGATGACCTCTGACCTCCCAGCAGTCCATCTCTCAGCTGAGTTATGGCCATTCACCCTCTGCAGCACGGTTCTCAAAGCAAGAAGAGCACATTCAGCATCTAAGGCTGAAGGTGCATAGGAGACCTGGGATATGGCAGCTTTTATTGTGACAGGAAGGTGTAATGTGGTGGTTTTAAGTTTAATCTAGAGGCTTTATTCTATCGCAATTCCCATAACTCATAGTCTCTGTGATATACAGTTCACCTTTCCTGTCATATTGGATTGTGTGCAGGACAAGAGTTAGTGTAAGAATAATCCCAAAAACATTAAAACACTGAAGTAAAGCCTGCTGTATTAACTCCTACATCCTGCTACCCATCAACCTGCAGTTTCTCAACTCCTCCTCTCATTACCTTGTCTGTCCTGTGCCTGGCACCCCATTTTCTTTGTTTTTATCTGCAGCTTACCTCATCTTTTGTAGATGTTTTTCTGCTTTCTCACAGTTTTTCTCCATCCATCTCATTCACATGTCTACAAATTGGCTGGAGATGGACTCTCCTCAGTGGATTCAAACACAGCCCAGAGATTTTCACATGTCAATTGCTGTCAAAGTGAGGAAGTTTTGATGTATTTGCCACAGACGTTTGATAGATTGTGTTGGGAAATTTTATGTTGACTGTTGGGAAGTAGATTTATTGCCCAACGATTTCTTTCCTAAAAGGCTTTCCTCACTGGAATGGTATTTTCTTTTATCTGGGTTTCATTTAGAGGAGAGTGTACACTATAAATCTTAGCTGGCAAATCATAGGTTTCACAATATGTTTTTTTAAATTTATTGCAAGACAAGTGAATAACAGGAAGACGCGTTTAACCCTATAGCACTGAAAGTATGATATATGATACATGAGTTTTGGAGGCTCCTACATCATCAGTGTGCAAAATAAAAAGGTTGTGAAATTGAATCAAAATAAATGAATTGCTCCTCTTTCATTCTGCCAGTTCTGGTGGTGGATTTCTCATTGCTGCATCAAAACAGATAGTAGCTAATACAGAGTAATAATAATAAATAGTGGAATAAAAATAAATGTCTCAAATATGATAAAAATTGAAACTCATATGAAAATTGATGTTCGAATTTTTTTTTTTTGTTCTGTTAATTATTTCATGGTTCAGGCTTTACAGGGATGAGACATGAAAAGGCAATAGAGTAGGACAGCCTGAAAAAAAAGATAGAATTACAGACATGCTTATGGTACTATGTGCACAAGTAGTGGTATGTGTCTAAGGATATAGGGGGAAGAGAGAATAAAGAAAAAAAGCCTCCAAAGAGACATGTCGAAATTATTAGAGAAAGAGTAAATACAATTTGCATGAAAAGGTTGTACAGACAGTTAAATGGTTCCACCTTTGAGTGTTTGCGTGTGCATGGGCTGAATTCCTAAATAAGCAGAGAAGGTAAAATATCATATTATTATAGTGTATACAGTAATTATTATTGGTATTAGAATTTATTATTAGTAGTAGTAGTATTTATTAAATTTAAAGTTATCTGGTGTGTGATCAAATATAAGTGTAACCAGGAGCTTATTCATTCTGTATTCAGACGTTGGGCAGGTTGCGTGAACAGCCTGACCTCCAGCAGCAATTACTGGTCTCAGCTCACCGGGCTGAAGCCTCAGAATGAGAAGAAACTCTGAACATGTGTCATGCTGCACAGAGCACCAATCTTTTTGTTGTAATTGCAGATGATGGATGATGGGCCATGTATGATGAAGAGCCAAACTAATTAAGTCTTAAATAGATAAGTAACACAAAATTTCTGTATTATTTTTTATTAATTAGCGATTAGCGAATAAGCGATTATTTTACCCTCTGACTGACAATCAGTGGTGGAATGTAAATAAGTGCTAAGTATTTACTCAGACGTTGTACTTTATACTTCACCATACAGGAATATCTATTAAATGCATTCACAATAATGATGTAATAATATATCTATACTTGGTCACAATAAATTATTACTATTATTTACTTTACTTTTTTACATTTTGCTGATGAAATGTGTACTTCAACATTGTTCTAACATGTATCTACTTTTTTGAAATTAAAATGTTTAAATTAGTTTTTTGTTTTATTAATCAATAACGGTAAAAGCTAATTGTTTTTCAAGCATAACTGGCCTCACTGATTTGTCATTTTCGCAGCGGCTGTACAAGCTGTGCGTTTATTGGTTAATTATCTTAACTGACGGACATCTGACAGCCAATCAGGACTGAAGATGCTACATTTTCTCTTGTGGTTTAGCAGGTAAAATTAAATCTCCTGAACACCTCAATTACACACAAACTAATTCAAGACAGTGCAAAGAAGTTCAACACTAATGCCTTCCTGAAAAGAAATCAAGGTCCGTGTCATATTTTCTAAACATATTATATTTATAATGTTTGTTATCCCCAAAATGCCTCCTTTCGTCTTCGATTAACTTCATTTAGCTAACCTAAATTATCCCGTGTATTAGCTTAACGTTGGTAGCTGCAATTTAGTTCAAACACAATTACTGCACTTTTTTTGTTTTGTTGTGACAAAACAACGTTTCTGTATTTCTCAGCAGTGTCTAAATTAGATTAGAAGAGTAATTTAATCTTTACTAATTCACAGAATTTCAGGTTTACTTCTGTGTTAAATTTATGTTAATTGGAAGCGAGTACTTCCTGCTACGTCTTTCACAGTAAAAGCTGTCTATTCGAAAATTCATGGAGACTTTTTGAGTCTATTTGTGAAGCTACAGAATAAAATGCATTGAATTTGTCATTGTATTGTCAGCACATGTCAAGTTAGATCTAAAGTTCTCAAAAGTGCTTTTTAAAGCTTTAAATATTCTCTTGCAGGCATTCTGTGAATATTTATTGTGGACATGTCTTCAGGTATGAGTCTTAAACAAGGCAGGACTGTGAACTTATGAACCTGTCCAACTGGCTTACAGATCCTGACGTCAAAAACGAGTCTTATGATGGTTTCCACGTCCAGCTGTTTGTGTTTGATTGGAGCTAGCCCACCATTGAACCATACAAGACTGTTCATCACACACCTAGTCTCATTATTCCCTCACATTTTTTCCTTCTCTTCTTCCCCTTTTTAGTCTGTGCGTGTGTGCGTGTGTGTGTGTGTGTGTGTGTGTGTGTGTGTGTGTGGATTTATGTGTGTTGCAATGAGGATTAACCTAGTACTTCAGCTGATGCTGATTAGAATGACGTTCAACACTCACACAGGCCTGCTCTTAGCAAGAAAGAGAGACTGGACACTGTATGTGTGTGAGACAGAAAGAAAGAGGACACAGTGATTGTAAATTAATGTCAACATGACAGGAACTGTGTTGTTTGTCTGCCCAGGCTGGTCTCTTTTATATCTCTTACGTGTCTCTCCTCTCTCTCACCCACACACACACCCAGACTGACTGGACTACTGTACCTGGCATGGTGCCTTTTGGCCCAGTAGGTTGCAGGTGGCTGTAAATGGGTTAGTTAGACCAGGACACAGACAGGCTGAGACTCAAATAATCTCTCTCACATACTCACACACATACACACGCACATAATAATGTATACATTTCACCCTGCTGCTTTTCTACATTTTGTGATGTAATGTATGTATCTGCGTTCCTCTCGTTCCTCGTTGGCCCTCGTATAAATATGCATTAAGGAGTCTTGGATTAGGGGCAAGGATCCTTTTCTAAAGCTCAGTGTGTGTGTGTTTGGGTGAGAGCATGTGTGTGAGTGGGTGCATGCATGCTTGAGTATGTGTATTTGTGTCTTAAGCCAGGCAGAACAAGACTACGGCCTGCTGTAAGCCCAGGCATGTGTGATTTGTGTGATTGGGTTTAGACGGCGTTGATAGGCGACGTCTTGGACACTAGATCACCAGACGCTCCATGGACAAGGCAGACTGTCCGGCTAAAAACATCAAGGTAAGACCACATTGTCATTTTACATCCCATAATGTAATTACCAGCGGGTTCATTATTTACAATCACTGTTTACTTCAGTCAGCTCTCAGCTGTATATTTATATTAATAGTCATCTCTGTTAGATATGTACATATGTCATGCATGTGTGTAAACCAGGGTCCAGTGACATGAGATGAGATTTATTAGGTTTTTTGTTTTTGTAAGTGAGTTTCAAGTCTTTTTGACGCCTCTCTTATTAATCATTCATCCTCTTCTGGATTATTTTCATAACATCTAGGCCATACATTTTACGGATTAGTTATTTAAATAGGGATATCTAATGTTTTATTGTATAATTTAGAATGTGTGACATGCACAAATATCAATTCAATTCATATTCTTACATTTATTTTACACATTTACTTAATGACATCTTTCTGTTTGTATCGAATGAAACAGAAAATGTAAATGGCTCTATGAATATTTCCCCCTTTTTTGTAGGTAAGAAATTAAAGCAAACTTTCATTTTCTACAACTGAAGTGTATGTATTGTGTAGCATAAGAGAGACTGAGAGGGGAAACCATATAAAAGCTTGCTATTTTACTGACTATCCATCCATTATCTATCTCCCTATGTGTTCATTTTTGTGAACGCTGTAGAAAGAGTTGTGTGTGCTTATAACTTTTTAAAAAGCTATTTTCATATTACCTGGAATGGCTTTATGGGTCAGCTCCCACTGTTCACTTGAACGCACAAAATGTGGGCATGGTGCCATTCAGTTTTCAAAAAAAATTCTTAAAATAATTAACAGAGCACAAGCCATAACCCTCCACTACCCGCAGGTCGTGCCTTTGCCACTTTTTAAATGGAACATCACAACTTTACTGACTGTCTGAATTTTCAAAATACAAAGGAAAGGAAAAGGAAATAGAGACTTGTGGGGAATATTTCCAGTAAATAGCCTATGTCATGATAATTATCTCTCCAAAAATTAATGAGGTGTTTGCAGCTAAAAGGTGGCTCTGGGAAATATCTGTCCGCAACAACATCTCATAAATGCTGTGCACTTGTCACTCCCACCTATAAGGGCCACATCTCTACTGGAAGGCCTTTAGTTTAGCCTTAGAAGAATGCACTTGTCTTTAAGCTTAGGCCATGAGCATAATACCAAGTGCATTTCAGCATCATCTGACACCAGAGAGCAATAACAAGTTTCCTTTTTACGCCATAATACACTGTTTTCATTGCCATTCTTAGTCTTCACCGTCTCTTGCCACTTTATGGCCTATTGCATGAAGAGCCGCTCTGACATTTTGATAACTAGTCAGGTGTTGCATAGAGAAAAACATTTGTTCTAAAATGAACACTCAACATTTGTGTAAGTAGCCTCTTTTAGTTTTCTTTTACATTGCAGTATAATTATGTAATGTTTTCTGTACATGATTGTTCTGCTGAAACTGCACTGTCGTGTTTGAAACCTTGTCGTCATTACACTCAGATCAGCAACCACCTGTAATCTGTCCTTGGATGCTCTATTTGTTGTCTTTATTTTTAGTGGCTGTGCGTCACTGTAGTGATGTTGGAGGATGCTGGTCCATCCCAGAGGGTGTTTATGTCATTAATTGAAGAATGATAAGACATCAAGCCCCCAAGGTGTGCTGGCACCCTATTGTTTTTAGTAGGTAGTGGTAACTACTACAGTGTAGCACTCAGTGATTGTGTAGTGTTGTGTGAGTGTTGTGTCAAGAGTAGCCCATAGAATTTTTTTTCTCTTTATGACACCCATTGTGACATTGCAACCACAGTATGATAGACATTTTAACCACTATTCCACCATATACCACATGACAAGCAATTCTTGTAATGAAAACAGACACGTAGAGCTGTTACAAGCTGCATTTTCTTTTTCACTCTTTATTTATTTGCATCAATAAAAAAATTCCTTCCTATGAAAATATATTTATTAATTTATTTAGAAGCAGAAATTAGAAGTCACCCCTGTCTCCACACTGTTCTCCCAGATTATAATCAACATAACTCATATGATATATATACATATATACACAAATCCTCAATGCATATGTAGATTTTTAATCAAGGATCAAGGCTCAAAAATACAATTTTTGGGCTGCTCCAGCCACTTACATCAACAACAACTACGAGTATGTTTTGTATAGAAAAAAGTGCCTTCTCTACTAAGTTGATCCACCACATGTAACCATCTTAGAGATGCCTTCATTTGTCCAGCTGTTCAAAAGGACGTTAACACTCGTTAACACATAGTATCTATCTAGAGTTAAGTTTAGTTAAATTATATTGTTTTACTTTAACCCATTGGTTTGAAGATGATAAAATTAGCTCAGTAGTCAGCAGGAAATATATAATGAAAAAGACGTACTCGTCAATAATTTACTTGAGCCATTGAAAGAGATTTTGCATTAATGAAGTTGTGATTTTCTTAATAAAATGTGTGAACAGCTTAAACATTTCTGTATTTCTGTCACCTAATTTATTTCTAACCAATTTGATTGTGACAAAAGTGTTACTGAGGAGACAAACAAGAATTTAATATTTAATATCTCCAGACAGCTGCCAATAATCAAAATCAAAATTTCAGTGGGTAGACAGGTCTTCATTGTGTTTGTGGGTGGCATGTTCTGCTTAATGCGTCCTACTTGGCTCCCAGATTACTGCTTGTAACTTTATTGGATGATTTGGATTGCAATTTCATATGTAAGCTCAAACACAGCAGAGGTTAAAGTGAGGTAAACTACGGTGAGGGAATGTATTCCAATCATGTTCTTGCAAGTTGCATGATGAAATAAAACTGAGACAAATCAGCTGAGAAAACAGTGAGGTTCCTGTTGGCAAGACAATAGCCACCACATTACGCAGCAGCTATGAAATATGTCAACACCTCAACAAAGTCCTTTACTTGCATGGCCACACATGATTGTGCCCCTATTGTGGCTGTCACCAAAACATGATGTTTCTATTGTTTGTGTACTTGAGAGTTGTCTTGGGTGCATGACCGGGCCAACAGACAGATTTGACACAGTCACGGTAGAAGCAAAAGGGTTGTAATTTAATAATGCACACATCAATATTTCCCATCATCTTGTGCAACCACTGCACTGCAAATGAGAGTAAATCTCTCCTTCGGGGCAGGTTACTCTGCATGCCTTGACTATTTGCCACTTAAAATGTGTTTGCATGTGTACTTATGAGGCTGTCCTTCAATCTGGGACATGTAAAAGCTAAAAGTGTTTTTCTTTTCTGCTGGGAGTAGTTTCCTCTTAAAGCACAATAAGTTCCACCAACTAGTTGGATGTTGTTTGTACAGTGGTGGCGGCTGCAGAGAAGCTTTCAGACTAGCAACGTAATGCACTAAACGGTTGTCCCCTGTTTATTTTTCAATTAGCCCAGGTTTAAGTTGGCATGATGTCAGGTTAGTGTAGGAAACTATAGCCCAGACTTGTAGAGCACAGTAGAAATTCTTTGGAGCAAAACAAGTTATTCTCTAACTGTCTCTGTACTCCTACTGCCTATGTGCATATCTTTGTCTATATTTTTCTCTCTTTGTGTGTGAGGAAATGAGAGAAATTGCGTGAATCTGTGTGGGTATACGACTAAGAAACTGTGTGTGTTTTTTAATGCACCTGTGCATTTGTGTGTCTGTGTTCTCCAAATTATCAACATTTTATTAAAAGCACATTACTGCTGAAAAATCACTGATACAATTATGTTGGCATAAGATTAGTTCAGAAGACCTTCTACTAATATGTTTAATATGTTGGTATCTAAATCTACACACCATATATACATTCCTTTATTTAAGCTAATATGCACTTTCTTTATTCAAAAACATGGCTAAAAATTACATTTAGTGTGATAAGATAAATCAGCCACAGGTCAGATGTTTGTTGACAATGGAGATTGAACCTCTTCCTCCAGCTGAAGGATGATCTGCCCTCCTTAAGAGCCTTACTTATGAAAGGATAGAGAATTTTTAATCCACACATTCTGCGTAGTCTATTTTTACTAGATCTTTATGTATTTTTTTTAAGCAGCTTGAAATGAAATGAGTAAGTTTAATAAGCTGTTAGAGCAAAAGAAATATTGACTATGCATGCCATAAGATCTTGCCAGAGGAATATGTTTCTTTCTGTCCTTTGCTGTGTTTTTGTATCGCAATAATCAAATTCAGTAAGACAGACAGATAGCTGCAGATGCACAGACAGTAGAACTAGACCAATACATTAATCTGGTCAGTACTGTATGACAGATCTGTATCAGTAAAAGTGTTGTCCATTGAGTAAAGAGAAATGCATAGTTTGTCCACCAGAGAGCACTTGTAAGTTCAAATTCTCAAATTTAATCTTTTAACTTTACCCTCAAAGCATTGTCAGACAGACAGACAGACAGATAGATAGATAGATAGGTAGATGCATCGATACTGTAGATATAGCACATTTTACAATCATGTTATTTTCACTTGTCAGTGTTCAGTCCTCTATCAGGTGTTTTCAAACATTGGCTGAAAACTGAGTCCAAAGCTACTCAGGAAACCCCCCGAGTTTCCATAGCCGATAAGAATATTATTTTTACTCAACCATTCCCGACATCTATACGCCACACTATAGGGTGTTGGCCTGTGTTTAAAAACAGCCAGGTTACAGAAGCTGGCATAGAGCCCAAAGATTTACGAGTTGTTTTAGAGTAAAAGATACACTGAGCAGGCGCCCTTTGGCATCTCTTGGGGATTTCAGAAGCAAATGCTCATGACCTGACATACAGTTCATTATGGGGCGACTTTCAAATTTCATCGCCAAATATGGTTCATTCAACTCATTCAACATTTCATAAATGACGATAAGGAATGCTCTAACTCAAGCATGTGATTGCAAATGTAGTTTATCCAACATGGGTATGCGTGAGAAAGTGGTTGTGTATGCATGTTTGTGCCTGTGTCTGTCTAGACCCCTGTGTCTGCCTGTGCACGGGGAATATGAACCTATGTCAAAATACAACACAGACAGAGAGTTTTAGGCTGTTTTCACAAAGTTTTAATTCTTGGGCATTTCTTTAAAACTGAGTGTTGGTTTTGACAAACCTTCTGCTTTGCAATATGTCAATTTGAAACAATTTGATCTCATATAGCATATTAAACACAACATTTCTTAAGTAGGCAAAATTCTGCAGCAATAACCTGGGGGAGTATAGTTACAGAGGCAAGACTGACTACATGCAGTACGACCTGGGAGCTGCCCATTACTCCCACAACCTTGTACTGAGTGCAGTAAGATAGCAAGATGATTCAGGGACTCAGGCACTTGACCTTACATCAGCAGAAAGCTCAATTTTCTGATGTAGTGTGTAGAGTATGTTAAGAAGAGAGAAACTAGGTTTTATTAACAAAGCTCTATAACACTTGTTAAATGCACAGTAGACAGTTTGTAAGTTCATTGAAGAACATATTTTCCACAACCTCATTGTTTCCTCCTTTAAATATTATTTGAAAAAGTGTCTTATACTAGAATATCTGAATTGCACACATGTAAGTGTAAAAGAAGACTCAAATATGACGGACAACAGAGGTCAAAGCTGCAAATCTCTCTATAGCAGGTGTCCATGACGCCCCAAGAAAATAACTTGAAAAGAAGAAGAGTAAAAAATGAAAAGAGGAGCTGAAGATTAACAGATGAGAGCAATGTGAACACATAATGAGTGAAGGAGAAAAATGGAAAAAGTGGGAGAGTGAGAACTTCATTATGACTGTGTCTATGACTTTAGGCTGTGTGTGTGTGTGTGTGTGTGTGTGTGTGTGTGTGTGTGTGTGTGTGTGTGTGTGTGTAAGACAGACGGGAGCAAGTAACACCCTGACACTGAGCCCCCACAGTGGCATACAAGCTACTCAAGGGTAGGACTTCCCCTGTCTTCATTGTTACTGTGTATCAAACCAGGCTTCAAAGTGTGCATGTCTGTGCCTGCATAGTGTTTCTCCATTATCTTCTGTACGAGTGCGCGCATCCATGCATCCATCTCTGCGCGACTGTTCGTCTCTTAACCCGGCATGTGTGTAAGTGTGTGTGGTTGGTGAGAGAGGGACAACAAGGGAGGGAGAGAGGGAGAGAGAGAGAGAGAGAGAAATGAGAGAGGTTTGAGAGCTCAATGGGCAAACGCAGTGTCCTGATGTGCTAGTGCACGCTGTTTCTCTGGCAAGTTTTTGCAACACCACAGGATTCTTTGAAGTTTTGGGTAGAAGTTGCTGCTGCTGTTTGTGTATCTTCCAGCTGCCACTTGTCTTCAGTTACCATCATTTAAGGTAATGTATGGCATGTGAGTTGGGATGAAATACTACAAGTGTCTTTAATTTGTTAATTTTAGTGTATTTACCTCAAAATTGTCAGCACAACGACTAATGGTTTGTCTAAAGTTTAAGCAGAGTTCACTCAGATAACATTTTTAATTTGGCTCATATTTTCCTCTCATGTCATGTTTCAGTCCATCTTTGCTTAAATCTTGATGTTATCATTCTATTTCCCCTTTCTTTATTAAAGTCTTCTTAGTGGAACACTAAAAGAGAAAAAAAATGTTTTTTGAAATGCCGTAAAAACGTGTGACTTTAGAGTTTATATAACAGCACATTTTTCAAACTTTATTTTAATGCTTCTTCATGTATTTTTTTTTTTCAGATAGTGGTTAAATGTGTTTGCGCATGCTGGTCAGATTTAGCATTTCATCAAGCATTTACCATTGTTTGTTTTCCTCGACCTTTTATTATGAGGCAGTGTGACAGCTGATAGACTGTGTGCTTTATGGACAGTGAGTAAAGTGTACTCGAGAAGATAACATTTCTAAGTTAAATCATTTTTGCATGAAAGTGAATGAATATTTCGCTTTATTCTCATCTTTAAGTCGCGACCTTTAAAGTAGAAATTATCAGATGTCTGTCATCTCAAACAGTTGTTGTCAGACCAGAAGGAGCGTACTGCACTTCTGTCAGTCTTGGGAATTCATATGGAAATGAAGTCATTGTTGTGATGAAGAACTGATTGCTTTCATCAGGTAGTAAAAGTTTGGTTTGTATGAAAAAAAAATGTTTGTGTTCAATGGAAGGTTCGCCAGTGTTTAGTGTTTCTTTTCCTCCTCAGAGTCCATGTACATAACAGGATCTTGGTGCATGGTAGTCAGATGTTAGTGTGGAGTGAATGTCGTGCCGTATAACTGCTGGACACTCGTTCTCAATTATGCCATGCCATGCATGCCATGTAAATTGAGTCTTCTTGCATTCTTGCAATCATGGACAATTGAGATATACACTACAACAACACTATAAACAAAAAAAATCTACTTTTACATGACCCATTACTCATGTGATAGCATTTTGGATTGTATGCTGAGTATGTGTAAAATTTTGTACTGAAAGTTGAATGGCTGAAATTTGTTAAAGAAATATTACTGTCCATATTTAGTATCCTTCCTTTAGTTTACATTTTGCTGTGTCTCACATATTTATGGCTCTCACATAGAATATCACTGATGCACTGATCTGGATAATGTAGGTGTATATTCAAATTATAGGTACTGTATCAAGTAATTAGAATTGAGAATAGGCTGCATTCATCTAACACCAGTTACGCTTGTGTGTGTGAAATTCTGTCATATTAAACACCAGTAAGTGCATCTTAAGTCTGATTGTTCTCATAAGCATTAAATATATTCAAATGTATACATGTTTGGTAGCCTTGTTTAAACTCATTATTAAAAGGGAGTAAACACATTTTCAGGCCATGAGTTAGATTAGATTATATAGATTTCTTTTTTAAACTAATCTGTTTTCTGCTTTGTGCATGTCAAACACATGTCACCACCCCCATTAAAAAAAAGAACTGAGGGAAAATCTATTGAGCAAATAACTTTTCTGCTATCCATACTAATTTAATATTTTGCATTGCTATGTTTATATTGCTGTTTTATATTGGTAACAATCAAAAACAGAAAACTTCGTTTTCAGCACGTGTCAGCACTTTTGTTTCCTAACCTTCGAGGTTTTCTGTTTCCTGCTGGTGCCTGTATATATTCTCTAATTTCTCCCCATTATACGGCTTTGATCAGCCAAGCATTGAAACAAGTTATGCAACTGAGAGATGGCGTGAAATGAGAAACATGAGGAAAAGCTAAGTAAATCGGCATGTCCCAGCACAATCCCCTCAATTTGTACCATTGAGACTATATTTCATGACTGTGTTTCATTATCATAGTTCAGTTATGGCATGTAGAAAGAGAGAAAGACCCATTTTATATATTCTATGTCTTGTGGCCACTTAAAAGTAATTTAAAGCTGAATAACTCTTTCCCTGTGACTCTCTGTGTGTTGCAGTTTGCCCCATCGCTGAGTGTCTCAGAGGACGAGCAGTTTGTGGGAGAGATCCAAGATTCTTGTAACTTTTCTCCTGGCCACATCCTGTTCAAACAGATCTCTCCTCTCGTATACCCTTGTCTGTCTGTCCTCGCTGCCTGCTCTTATTCCTCCTTGCTCAACATTTCACTCCTCTCCCACAGACACACACCTCCCCTCATTCTGGCCCCTTTCTCTTCTTTTAGCTCTGCTCTCCTGTTCCCCATCTCCTTCACCTGTCCTAGAAGGACAATCCTGTTTTTGGCCAAATTTGTCTTACACCGTCACTGCACCATTCCCTCGCTCCCCTAACCCTTCTGCTCCCCTAATGGGCAACACATCGGACAGGAGTGCCACATTCCCTTCATCACCACTGAGAGCCTCTCTCCACCCCTAACTGCCTCGCCAACACCAACATCAACACAACCCAATGGAGACAAAAGATATGATGATGACGAGCATGTTGACAATGGACAAAGGGGAGAATGAGGGAGAGAGGGACGAAGTGCGGGAGGAGGTAGGGGGAGAAGAGGAATTGACACAGCAGGAAAATGGTAGACTGATGCTGGCTGATGGTCTCGCAGAGAAAGGACCCAAGAGCCTGACCTCTGATTCTGGACAGCAGGTGTCCAATGGCTTCACCACATCCACCCCTCAAAGCCCTAAGGAGGGACCAGGGACCGCAGCTAGCTCTGGAGGTACAGCCTCTGGGCCTGGAGGAGGCACCGGGTCCTCAGTGCCGCTGGGAGGCCTCAGGACTCTGGTGGTCCAACAAACCAGCTTGGAGAGGCCTAGAGAAACCTGGAGCAAGAAGATGGACTTCTTGCTGTCTGTGATCGGCTACGCGGTGGACCTGGGAAATGTCTGGCGCTTCCCTTACATCTGCTACCAAAATGGAGGAGGTGAGAAGGCAAAAGATATTTGAGAGTGAGTAAGGGAGATAAGCAGTGGAGATACCACGATAGAGTAAACAGGATTTCAGGGATTAGAGAGAATAAAAGGCTCTTTCTAGGTTTGAGTTGTACTGTGGAGTATACTATAATTTTGCAGTAGTCATACATTGATAATAATTCACTATATATGAAGCAGCTGAAGTAAGTTAGTTTACTGCTTTGTAGCTTTTCCCATCATTAAGGATGGAGGTAGATGGCGACTGTCTCTGGTGCATCATCATTTCTGCCAAACAAACGGCTAAACAAAAAAGGGCGTTGACCTAAAAGGAATGGTGCAGTTAACATACTTGTTTATGAATAGCACTTGATTTAGCTCATTTCTTGCACAATCTAAAGCACAAAAAGGTAAGCTTATGTTTTCCCAAAGTGAAAAAGTGGTCTGCCTGTGTTCTGTTACTACACAATCCTCACCTAGCAGCAAACAGGGCCTCCCTTTCTACTTTTATTGAATTTGCAATAATAAAATCTTTGCAATTTCCTGTGTTCTGTGTGTGTCTCACGGAGCAAAGTAGAGATGGGGACTGGGAGACACTTGATAGAGGCAACAGTATTAATTGTGGTTTTTATGAGAACGCCTTCAGCCTCTTTCTCCTTGCTTAATAACCTGTCTCCCAGGCAGCTGCTCAATCAACCCTTATCTTTGCTTTCATGTCACAAAGCCATGAGAAACACAGCGACCCACACGCATACACAAATGCACACAGGCACATAGAATAAGTTGATAATCAGATAGCAAGAAAGAAAGAGAGAGATGTGTTATCAAACTCTGCACATTAGGTTGTAGAGTCCAAAGATCTGCCTGCCAACCTGCTGCTTCTCCGCTCAGTGTTTGGTCTTCTCATTCCCCTTTCATCACCTTGATACTTTCCTTACTTAGCAATAACGGAGCCAACATCGCAGAAATCCTAATTTGTCATCGTAGAATTCAAACCAAATTACCCCCTGACTGTGTTTCCACATATTAAATGCAGAGTGATGTGACACTGTGAAAGCATGTACTGTTGTTTTTGAATGGAGAAGGGGTTATGTAAATGATAAGGTACTTACAGTATTTAATGGTTTTTACAGAGAGCTTTTAATGTTCAACTGGAGTTATTGAGAGGACTACTGAGATTGCAGATGGAGTGTGAATGAGTAGCTTTTTCTCATGAGAGTAATTGACTTTTTACTGTTCGTCCATAACTCTTTCTTTCTTCCAATTATTCCCCGCTCATTCTTCCAACTGTTTTCATCATGCCCACATCAATCCCCACAATTTTTTCTCCCTCTCTCCTCGTTTCTAATCTCCACCCTTATTCTCCCTCTCTCATCCCTAAATTTCCTCTGTCGTTGTGTCTCTGCCCAGGTGCCTTTTTGCTGCCCTACCTGTTGATGGCAGTGTTCGGAGGTGTCCCTCTCTTCTACATGGAGCTGGCTCTCGGCCAGTTCCACCGCAGTGGCTGCATCTCCATCTGGAAACACATCTGCCCCATCTTCAAAGGTAACTGGATGAGTGGGGAGAAAACAGAACAGATGGAGAAATGAGTTAATAGCAATAGCTTGGATTAAAAGGTTGGAAGAGAACATGACAGAACAGCACATACCAACAGGAAAATTGGCAGTAAGAGAACAAAAAAGACAGAAGGACAGTGTGAAGCCATCAGAGACAACTCATTTAACCTCCCTGTCCCCCTCAGTGCAGTTCCCTTGAAGCACATCCCTAGTTCCTTGTACATCTAGTGAGATGTACTGACTCTCTGTTATGGAAATTGTCACATTTCCGTGCCAAATGCCAGATGCTCAGAAATATGATAGTATGGAAATTGTTGTTGTTTGGAAATGTCACCCACTTACCTAATACCAACTTGAATTAGCTTAAAAACACCACTGATGTCTCTTGAAGATCTGGGGAGTGACTGACTGGTGTCACATACTACACACACATGTTAATAAAATGATGGGAAGTTTATGATTAAGATAGCTCAAATTTAAAATTTTAAACCCTTTCATTTTTTTTGTCAACAATCTTTTTTTTTCCACTCATCCAGGGATCGGTTTTGCCATCTGCATCATAGCCCTCTACATAGCCTTCTACTACAACACCATCATGGCCTGGGCCCTGTACTACCTACTATCATCATTTCGGCCCACTCTGCCATGGACCACCTGCTCCAACAGCTGGAACACCGCCAACTGTAACCGTTACATGTCCACCGACCACAATGTGTCGTGGTCCAACTCCTCCACCTCCCCTGCCGAGGAGTTCTATACGTAAGTGCATGTAAGTCGGATGTAGAGGCGTAGGGGGAGAGCTACACCGGAGAGAGATGTCAAGTGAAGGAGGGAGGATGACTTCCAGAGAGCGATTATAGGGTTGGTTCTGGTTTTTAAGAGCCCTGACAGATTTAGCACCAGCCCTTTCTCCAAAATCCACTTCAGCACTGGCTGTGAAGCCATAGCAGGAAGAAGTTATTAGAATTTCATAACGAGAATCACTGATCTCATCAGAGTTGGTTAGAAGTACAGGAGTGATACAGGAGTAACGTACCATGTGAAGAAGAAAATGAGACATACCTTCACAGATCATATTTACTGTGTGTTACTCTGTGACAGTCAATTGAAGATGCACATAAAATTCAAAGCTGAAGTAGGAAAGGCTGTGGAATAGTTACTATTAAAGGTAAAAAATTACAAAAGATTTCGTTCAATCAGAAACACAGCGAGAATACAGAGGCTTTATTTGATAGACTCTGATGTTCATCTCTTCAATTAGATAGATTTATGGTGACTGAGCACTATGAAGAGCAGTCAGTTGAAGCTCCTCCTAAGGTGGTTTACATATTTTTCAGCTAAGACAATTATTTGATAGAGAGTTATAATTGTCTTTGTGCTGGAACTTGTGCTTAAAGCTTCATTATTAATGTATTGCAAAGCTATGTAAATGACATTAAAGAGAGTTCTAAGTAATTTTATAGAAAACTTTGACAAGTATATAATATATCAGCATTAATATGCAGATAGTCAGAGGACAGTTATTGTTCATAGTCTTTGAATTAAACGTTAAAAAGTAATAAATGAAAAGTAGTATTAGCTTTGTTGTGAAACAGAAGTTTGAATGTTTCAAAGTTTCCAATTCACTACGTTAGCTACCCCTTTAGCTGAAGGAGCAGGTGGAGGACGAGTGAGGCAAGAGATAAGAACGGAGAGAGAAAGAGCTGATGGCTTTTTGGAGTATTGGAACATAAAAAATGACATGGGAGAACATGAGAAAACTTTGAAGCAGAATTTTATTATTTGAATTTCAGTCCCTTGGTTACAAATATGCTCTATTATTAAATCAAATGATTACTGACATTAAATTTAAATGTATATTTATATTATTGTATCTGTTAATCAATCTTTGGCATACTGCTTTCACAGTAATTAACTCAAATCTTTGTGTTTATTTTTACTGTAATGTGTCAGAACAATGTCTTTCTTATTTTTGACCGCTTTGGGACTCGACAGTCCGCTGGCTCGTTCTTATCAGCTGTGCAGTAGACCGTGTCTGTGTCTGTCCGCTGAGATAGATTTAGGGTTTATCCATAGTTGACTTTTCCTAATACAGGTTTAAAAGTAACAAATTCCGCAACTCAGTCTGGCGCCAGAATTTCCTGTTTTCAACATAAATCACATCTCTGTTTTATCGACCAAGCTCTGTGTTTTTAACCTGTGACCAAAAGTTAACCTCACTGTTCATTTCAGCCTCCTCCTTGTTTGAACTGTAGTACATTTTTTACTGTAGCTTGTATAAACTTTGTTTATTGACATAAATCTGCTGTAAAGTCTGTCAAGGCCCTGTAACGCTTCCCTTAGGTGAACTTTCATTTCTGCTTGTTGAAGCCGTATGTTTCGTGCCTGTGTGTATATTTCTCAGCGGATTAGGCTCTATCATTCTCATATTGGACAAAGACTTCATGCTACTTTTCACGTTTGTCCTATTACTCTTTCTCACCCCCACCCATACTTTTATTTTTCTTTCTTTCTTTATTTCTTGCTGTTCCTCTCTGTATCACATCTCCTTCCTTCCGTGCTCAATCCTTTTCCTCTGCTTTCCAACATTCCTTGTTATTCACCCTTATATGTATTCTCATTTTCTCTTATCGTCTCTGTCACTTATTATTATTCTCCACATTCGTCTCCTTGCTTATATCTTCTCTTTCCTTCCCTCTTCTTCCTTCCCCTGTCCTATTTCACGTTTTCTTGATTTCTACAACTTCCTCTACCTCCTGATCTCTTATGTCCTCTTATGTTATCTCCATTTACTCTATTTTACCCTTATTCCTGTTCTCCCTGGCAACTCTTTGTCCTCCATCTTTGCACCCCCTTCACCTCTTGACCCCAACATGCCACATTTCCTCCCTCCAGTCGCCAGGTGTTGCAGGTCCACCTCTCACCAGGTCTGCACCAGCTGGGCTCTGTCAGCTGGCAGCTGGCCCTCTGTCTGCTCTTCATCTTCACCATCGTCTACTTCAGCATCTGGAAGGGAGTCAAGACGTCTGGAAAGGTAACTGAAGGGGCGCCTGCATGGCTGATGGGGGTGTCAGTTAGAGTGGATGGATGGATGGATTGATGGAGCCAGAGAGGCAGAGACAAGGACGGTTGTTCTCCTGTCATCTCTTCACCTCAGTATCGTTCATCACGGGTAGAAAGGTTTGTTTAAAAGGCTTAAAGTTAAAAGGTTTGTCGTTTAAACCTCCAAAGCCAAACCCTCAAAGACCCAACAGGCCTCCTACAAGGTGGACAAGTCATTCTTAAATGTTTTGCTTTTTGGTCACAGTTCCCATCCGTACATTGTGTTTACAATGTTGAAAACTGTAAGGGGAGTGATGACTTCATACTGCACAGTGTAATGCAATAGCAGATCATCATCCTAACAATGCCTCACAGAGCTGCATCTGTTGTGGTCTTTGTAACTTTAACTTCGGCTGTTATCTAATATTGTTTGCACATAGAGCCACTGAATGTACTTTAAAGAGCCCCAGAAAGAGCTGCGCAAAATCTGATAAATTGCCTCAAGTGGTCTAACTTGAATCAGCAATGGTTGAGGCTGAAAATTACAGCTTTGAAAACGAAAAAAAAAAAAAAAATACAGAAGTGAGACAATAGTAAGACAGACGTGATTAGTTGCTACTAATGTAGTTTTGACAAGGAAGAAGAATGGGTGAAATGAAAATTACAAAGTCTCTGGTCCTGCTGCGTTTCTTTTGACTGTTCACTGTGAGTTCACCAGTGTTTACAGGAGTGCAATGCTAGAATCTGCAGTACTCCTTTTAAAATTAAGCGGATTAGTATATCATATCATCATGTAATTCATAAAAAAGTAATGCAAATGTAAACTAAACGTGGTACTCAATGATAAATTCAATAAGATAACATACTGATCATTAAAACCTATTGATGTGTGTTACAGTACATGTGTTCCATTAGTTTCGAAAAATGATCATTGAGTATGACTGGAAACCAGCTGCTACTGACTGGAGTGAAGAGCCGTTTTTCCTCTCTGCATTAGGTAGTTTGGGTGACTGCTACCTTTCCCTACTTGGTCCTCCTGGTGTTGCTCATCCGTGGGGCCACTCTGCCAGGGGCCTGGAGGGGCGTGGTCTTCTATCTCAAACCTGACTGGGAGAAACTACTGAGCACTACAGTAAGTCAGTTGGTGCAATTAGCAAGGCTTTCTTTGATCTCTTTTCACTTATTTCTGTGTTTACATTGATTGTTTTCTTTATACAAGCTTCTTGCCTTGATGTGCATTGTTCACCATTATCACCTTCCACTCGCTCAAAGGTGTGGATTGATGCTGCTGCTCAGATCTTCTTCTCCCTGGGTCCAGGGTTCGGCGTGCTCCTTGCATTTGCCAGCTACAACCCGTTTCACAACAACTGCTACAAGTGAGAATTTTTCTTCACCATGCATTTCATTATACAGTTCATCAAGAAACCGACCTGCTTAACGAGCTGAATTATACTTCGGAGGGTTTTCCCACCTTACCAAAACTGCAGTTCTTTAAAATTGTTTAATAGAATTCTTTTACTATGTTAGTAGTCTAGTCTAACAAGTCTAAATGTTTTGCAGATAATTTTTACCTTTATAATTCTCTCGCTGTTGTCTTGCTGCCACCGAAAGCTCTCCTTTCTCCTTTCTCCTTTCTCAGAGATGCTCTAGTCACCAGCTCTGTGAACTGCCTGACTAGCTTTCTGTCTGGCTTTGTCATCTTCACCGTGCTGGGCTACATGGCTGAGATGAGGCAGCAGGATGTGGATGCTGTGGCCAAGGATGCTGGTAACACACCAACACAATCCCAAATACTTCATTCTGTACAGTTGTGAGGATAAATTCAACATCAAAATCTCTTTTAACCTGCCTCTCTTTTTTTTTTCTCTCCAGGTCCCAGTCTGCTGTTCATCATTTATGCAGAAGCCATAGCAAATATGCCTGCAGCTACTTTCTTTTCAATCATTTTCTTCCTCATGATCATTATGTTGGGTCTGGACAGCACGGTTAGTTGATTACTCATTTCAGTGCAAAAGTTAAAAGACACCCAGGCCAATATTTGGTTTCCTAAATATTCTTTGTCTCCTCACATGTTTTTATTTCCTTGATATAAAGTCTGTGATTCTGTTGCTGCCCAGTGCTCAGCTCTTACAGTATTTGCTCTCTCAAACCTTGAAATAGAGGTTTCATATTTGCCTTGTTATACAGGCATAACGCTTTGTTCTGTTTGCCTTGTGTTTGTACTCATTGCTACATAAAGGCGTCAGATATTATTTGTCCTCGCCGTTCCATTTTGGATAACAGTCAATGAAAACAATGTGGCAGGACTTTCGTATCACTGCTGTATGGTGATCTTGTCTTCATAAGCCTGTGTTTATCTGCTCTGAGGCAGCCAGCTGGAGAGACCCCTAAGACTCTTATCACATACTGATAATCAGTGTAGAATCAGCATTGGGGGTTGCTATGCTCCTCCATTTTATGACTGAGGATATTACTGAGAAACGTGCCGCTGTACTTGGATTTATGTTAGATCGAGTTAACAGTTTGTCTCTTCCTTTTTTCGTCATTTTTCGATAAGTTGTGGTTTTTGCACATCCCTGACTTTATTCATCTTCTGCCTCTTTTTTATATTCTGCAACGTCTGATGAGTTCTTATCTGCTTATGTCTTTCTTATGGCGTCCTCTCTCCAGTTTGCAGGGTTGGAGGGGGTGATCACAGCCATGCTTGACGAGTTCCCTCATATTCTGGTTAAGAGACGAGAGTGGTTTGTTTTCGGCCTGGTGTGTGTCTGCTACCTCGGCGCTCTCTCCACACTCACATATGTAAGTTAAATAACCACAATACATACATTGAAATTGATCATCCTCAATCAACATAGATTCAAAAATACCTTTAATATCACAGGCAAATCAAAAAATTATTCCACCTCCCAAAAGAGAAATTAATACAAAACTTCATTTAATTCCCATAATTCCCAGTACCCCACAACTTCCATTCATATATATTATAGACCAATAAATCAGCTCATACTGTTCAATAGTATCTTAAATGTTAGTGTACGTAATGTGATGGACTGTAGCTAACAATTAGCGGAAATCAGATTAGAGCAGTCTCAGAGCTGTAATCCGTTTATGTCCAACCCTTGTTACAGCAAGGTAGTGACCAGCATGCCTCTTTGCTCGATCAAACACTCACAACAAATTTCCACAATCACTGACTCAGACTTTGGAAAATAAAGCCTCTTGCATAAGAGTGACTTGTGCATAACTTTACAGAAATTCCTGCTCTCTCTCTCCCCCTCTCTCTCTCTCTCTCTCTCTCTCCCTCGTCTTGTCTCCTGCGTCAGGGAGGAGCGTTTGTGGTGAAGTTGTTTGAGGAGTATGCTACAGGCCCTGCGGTCATCACTGTGGTCCTGCTTGAAGTCATTGCTGTTTCCTGGTTCTATGGTAAGTTTGAGTGATGTTGATGTGAATGACAGCAAAAATCGTGCAAAGTTTCTTGGTGACTGAAACTCAACAGACACAAGAGAAGGAACAGATAAAACTACACTTCTGATATTTGGGACTTTGTATTCATTGTGTGTGTGTCTGTGTGTGTCTTCCAGGTACCAACCGTTTCTGTAATGACATCCAGGTCATGCTTGGTTTCTACCCGGGTTGTTTCTGGAGGGTGTGCTGGGTGGCCATCTGCCCCTGCTTTCTGCTGGTGAGGCTCATGTATTTACACAAACACAAATACAAGACACACTTAGAAGGGTGCTAAGTTGTATGAAATGCTGGAAGGAGCAATCGGAGAGTGAGCACATGAAGATACTGTTGTTAGAGCAGCTGCCATTTAAGTTACTTTCAGAATAGCTTTTGTCATATTTATCCTGATGTATGTTATACCGGACCACTGCTTTTGTTCCTGCGTCCAGTTCATCATCATCAGTTTCCTGGCCTTCCCACCAGAGGTCAGGTTGTTTGACTACCACTACCCGCCTTGGACCACTGTCCTGGGCTACTGCATCGGGGTGTCCTCATTCATCTGTGTGCCTACTTACATGGTCTACCACTTGCTCAATGCCAAGGGCACATTCAAACAGGTACATTTCCTTTCCCTTTCTTTCCATAACATTCAATGTCAAGTGTTTTTCTATGTGCTTTTCCCACGTCTGCTATTGCCCTGTCCCTCTCCATCTTCTTACCCATATCCTCTCCTGCCTGGGATTGCCTCTGTTCCTTTCCTTTCCATGCGCTGTCAGGGTCTACCCTCTCCAGTGAACACATGACTGGAGATCAGATCAGGATCAAAGGAGCACAGAGGAGGCACAGGCCAGAGATTAGTGGGAAAAAAAATCCATGACAACTTCCAGGCCTCATAGATCTCAGACACACATGCATACACATAGGGTATTACCTGATCACACACACACACACACACACACACACACACGCACGCACACAGATCCACATTCTGCAAAGCATGTGTAGTCTGTCATGTTGCCAGCCTTCAGGATGAAGGGCTTTAGAATCAGAACACCCTGCATAACAGACTGTGTAGTGTAGCCAAATCAGTATCATTGATAAAACTGCTCTTCAGACATATTGAAGGTTTTTGATGTCTTTATGTTATATTTTGTTGCTTGGAGCTAAATATCTCTCACTCCTGTGTGACCCTGCCTAAAATTTTCAGGTGTATACAGCATTTGCTCTTTGCAGTGTATTTTGAGCAACTTGAAACTAACATAATAAAAACAAAAACAAAATATTTTCTTCATTATCATCATTATTATTATTATTATTATTATTATTATTATTATTATTATTATCCTCTAACACCCTTTGGTAGAGTTGACAGAAGGTAGGAGGACATCAAAGAGACAGACCTTCTTTGGCTGCTGTCCAGTATTGACACTGCTGCCAGGGTGCACAATGGCACTGACACACACTGTCAACTCGTGTTTTTTTTTGGTGAATGTGAAAGACTGTGTTAGTGTAACTCATGTGGACGATTGAGGCAGAGGGAGCTCAAAACATCTTTCTCTTTGCAGCATGACTATATGTTTATCATCTTTAACATATGTTCATTCCGCATGTAAACTCACTTTATGTAGAGTAGGTGTGGATACTGTTCCTTCCCCTTTCCATTCTGTAAGCAATGTTTTGATCAAGTCAAGTGTGTTAACGGTAAGAGCCAAATGGATTAGTCGATCAATAAAAAAATAACCTGCAACAGCTTTGATAATAGATTAATAATTTAAGTCACACTTGAAATGTGAAAAAAAACCAAATATTTAATAATTCCAGCTTCTCAAATGTGAATATTTGTTGCTTTCCTAACACACTAAATTGGCAGACAAAAAATTCAATGAAAATCAATATTAGTTGCAGCCCTATATGAGATAGTACTCATAGTGCATATAAATGGCATGTTTGATTTTATTTTATATTTCTTCAAAAGACTTAGACTCTAATGTACCTGACAAAGACGAACAACTGACTAAGTCAATCAAATCCTATTGCAATAATGTAAGTGGCACAAGAATATTTTGACCTGCTTTGTGGTTTGATCCTTGTCAGGTTTCAGGTAAAGTCAAAGATTTACATCAAATTACTCACTTTCTGTCTCTGTCCCTATTTTTTCCCCACTGTCCTTCTTTCTCTGAACTTGCAGCGTCTGTTAAAGAGTATCACTCCAGAGCCGAGCAGTGAGCAGCACAGAGACTTCATTGTCACCAACGCAGTCTGACCAAACCCTGACCAAAAGAAGGTGCCACTCTAGCTACATAGAGCGCCCTCTTCTGGACAAACTGCAAAACTACAGGACAAGGGGGCTACCTTTCACCGTCTTTGCCTCTTTTCATTCCATCTCCTACACTTGTTTTTAGCTGTCTCACACCAAGGTGTAGAAGTAGAGGTGGAGTTAGGTGGAGCCAGGCTGCAGTAGCTTCGTTTAGCTTTGCTTTAGTTTGGTTACTTATGCTGGTTCAGTTTTGAAGGAGGTCTCTGGCGTTTACTTGCAAACCCAGGGCTTATTTTTCCACTCACAAGTGTCACCTAAATCATTCAATGACTGACCTCTCTTCAGGTTATACTGTTGTAACAAATATTTTATACAGTTATATAAAGTATGATACAATCTCTGTAGACAGTAAACTGGAGATACTGCACATGGAAATCAGTTAGAGAAAGCCAGATAGTCATGTTTCAGTCCCCTCGCACTGTTTATGGTTGTATTTTCATATTATGCTGTTAAGTTATGCATTCTTATATGTAGCAAAATTCAGGTATCTTTTTACATCTGTTACTGAAGCCAAATATATGATATCTGTTCTGTTGATATTTCTGAAGATGTTTCAGTATAGTGGTCGTCGTTATGTTGTGTTGACTGTCAGCCTGTGTTTATTTGGTGACATCTTGGACGAACGACAGATTTGCAATGAGTTCCATACACTGTGAAGCACTGCCTGGGAGTGACATGAATGTGTGTGTGAGTGAGTGAGACACTGTGTGAATGAAAGCAAGACTGTTATAATGTCCAGTGGAAAAAATGGATCACAGACAGAACCAACCGAGTGTATTCATTCCGTAACTGCAATATGAGATGTATATTTATTTTATAATCTATCATGGCTGTTATTTTGACCTCCCACACTTCAGTATGACAAATCATTACATGACTTAGTGCTGATGGTCCTTTTTTGATTTAATCACAGTGACATTGTCTTGTCATAACTGTCAGTGATAGAAACCAAATACAGATCGGAGCTAATAACATTATCAATAGCGTAGTCTGAAATCAGCGTTACTGCTCTTTACTTTCTACCAAAAATGTGTGTGTTTGTGTGTGTGTGTGCACATGTGCCTGTGTGTTTGTGCGAGTGTGTGTATCTGTGTGTATGTAGGAGCAGGAGTTAAAATATGGCAAGTACTGTACATCATGTGTATTTACTAGTCAGTCTGGTATTGGTGTAATCTATCCTGTGAATACCTGTCTCCTCTCTCCATTGACGTGTGAATGTGTGTGTGTTTAGTTCTTGTGTGGACTTGAGTGTGTGCACCTTGAATAGTGCACTGGTGCACGAATGGGTGGTTGTGCAAAAAAACAACAACAAAAAAAAGATCAGAGGTGTTCAGCCCCTTTATGTGTGCATGCCGTGATGTGTGTGCGTATACTGTACTTCTGATGTGAGTGTGTGTGTGTGAGTGTGTGTCTGTAATGTGATCTCCTGTTGTCTTGTCAACTGCCAAAATATATTATGAAGGAAGTAAACTCCCTCTTGCCTCTCTCTCCCTCTTTCTCTCTCGTACCTCTCAAGCTTATGTAAGATCTATGTATGTCAATAAAAGACTGTATTGAGAAATACACCTGTATAGAATAAAGATATATAAATATATGGGAAATAACAGATAATAAAGATATATGGAAAAAAAAACCTCTGTCCTCTTCTTCTTCTTCTGATGAAATAAATGCTTAAAGGTTCACCTCAACTAATTTAATATCTGACTTTGCAAATACTTTCATTTCTGTCTTTAATGTCTCAAAACCTCAGAAAATAAGACTGAAATTATCCACATTTGTGATTTATATGTCTTGCTTTTTACTCTCTGCTGGATGATCTGCAGTGAAAGCTACCACAATGTGCTGGACTGAATGCGTTTCATGGAGGTGGTAAAACGTTGAGATTCAACCTGACCAGATCAAAACTACATAAATAGTGGCCTACATGTGACAACAGGATCAGTAGGTTCTTATCCAGGGGCAATGGTGTGGCATGTGGGCACTGTGGGACTCCTTGTGAGGTTTCCCTGTGTGTCACTGCTTACTGAGCCTGTGTTAATACAGCATAACAACTCTGTTAGCCATTCCTAGTGGCTGGATAATGAGCTGCTGGCTTAGATTTGGCACACAACTCATGTGGGACGGGACAACATCTGGGATACAATGTTTTCTCTGTGATAAATGTGAAAACAATTACAGCACACTCATTTATATAAAATTGTATTCTGTCTCTACCATGACTCGACTAATTCTGACACAACAGTATGAAGTGAGTATCATTTCAATCAAAGGCTTCAGCAGAACTGAAATCATGTGCTGCATAGAGCCTCTTTAAATCCTCTCTACATCAACCTGTCAGGCCAATCACTGTTCTTCTACCAGAGAGCAGTAAGAGAGGCAAGATCCACATATTTCTCAGACATAATTTTTGAAAATAACATAACTCTAAAATCATATCTAAGACAATCAGTTCTGTTCTCAATGGGCCAACTATTATTGACCTTGAACGTGATTGTAGAGAGAACTTTTCTGTACATTACATTGGAATGATAGAAACCAATTGGTAGCAGATTTCACCTGATCAAAGGTCTCTACCTGCCTTTAACAGTGATCTTACTTCCTTCACCCCAAACTAACATTGCAGCACATTAAATTAATTTCACAGGTGAACTTCTCCTGCTTTTTAGACATTATTCCAACAAAATTTTTTAAAGAAACATTCACCACTGATGGTCCTTTTAGTTTTTTTTAATAAGATCTGTCTGACTTCTGGCATCTTTTTACATTGCTTCAAAGTTTCAAAAGTTCACTCACTCGGATCCTCTTTTACTCAACAATTACAGACCAATTTCCAAATTCTATAAATAATGGTTTTAATAGTTTTCAGTCAGGTCTCAGAGCTTGCCACAGCCACTGAGACAGTTGTGAAGGTCTCCAATGACCTACTCTAGCTGCAGACAGGTGTGACTGCTCTGTCCTCGTACTTTTAAATTTGAGTTCAGCCTTAAGATCATTCTGTTCTTTTGCACCATCTCAAAACCTGGGTCAGTCTAAAAGGACCAGCTCTACAACTCCTGTGTTCTTAACTTACTAATAGAACTTTCTCTCTTGTAGAATATATCTGTTCTTCAGTTGCTTTTAGCTGTGGTGTGCCTCAAGGGTCAATTCTTAGGCCTCTGCTATGTTCAATATACTTCCTCTCAGTGAGGTCATTCAAAACCAGAGTGTCTCCCACCATTGTTGTATATTAATAGGAAGCAGTCTGGTTGTTCAGTCATGCTTCTTTCAGCTTAGACAAATCTCTAAAATCAGATTTTTTTTTAATCTCTGTAATGCACTTTATGAGATCTGGTCACTGCTTCCACCTGATGCTAAAAAGCTGCCACCTGAATTTTAATAGGCACAAAGAAATATGAACACATTACTCCTGCATTAACCAACTTACAATGGCTACACATTATAATTGTATATTGATTTTAAAATCACCTTTAAAGCAATAAATGTAGTCTCAGGTTAGTACTGTTCACTAATCACAGAATATCAGCTGAACATATTATGGACACAGTTTTTTTTTTCTGGACTGGAAAACAAATGCAAAAGTGAAAGCATTTGGGGGGAAAAATTGCATTCTCCCCTGTCATGCAACACAGTGGGGACATTGTCTAAATGGAAGTTTTAAACATTTAATTATTCTTCTTTTTGGATCAAAACTATCTCAAGCGTAAATAGTTCATTTGGTGTCTGTCACAGTTAGGCCAATTTGGCCTTTGTTTAGTTTCAGTTTATGTTCAGCTCTTTTTTTCCCCTGCCTTCCTGCCCATCACTGTCTCAGTTCCAGTCCATCTCTGTCCTGTCATAGTCCCCTGTTTTGCCTTAGTCTTGTTCATGTCTTGTATTTGTCCTGTTTTGTCCTAGTTTTGTGTCTTGGTTCTGTGTCTTAGTCCTCTGCGTCAGTTTTAGTCTCTGTTACAGTTCGATCTGTTTGGTACTGTTCATGTCTTTATTCTTCCAGTCTTGTCATGTCATGTCTAGTCTTGTCTTGTTTAAGTTCTGTCACTGTTCACCTGCCATAGTGTTTCACCTCTGGTCTCTGTATTTGTCCACTTACCCCGCCTCTGCCTCACCTCTCCTACCAGACTCTCCCATTTCATCACCTGTGTTCCCAGCTGCAGTCTATCACCCATCAGGACTCTATAAAAGCCAGTTCATTTCAGTTTGCCCTTGCCGGATTGTTATATTTCATGTTTGTCGTGTATCTTGTAGTAGTTGTACCTTGTGTTAATTATTCCTGTTATCGTTCCTTCCTCCCTGGACCCAACCCTGCTGTGAGTTTTCTGTTAAGGTTTCTGTTTCATTGAAAGACTTTTCTAAGCATAAGTTAGTGTGTTGCACTTGAGTCCTTACCACCCCACCATGACAGAGTCTGCATCATATTTGGTTTATCTATGTTACAATAGTGTCATTATGTTTAGTGTATGTGCACAACACTGTGGGTCCTGGTCACCACTGATGAATCCCACAAATGAAATCTGCAATCAGCAGCTTCAGCAACACACACACACACACACACACATGATGGAAGAGAAGATGGTAAAAGAAAGTGTTTCAGCATTGCTGAGAGGATGATGATCCTCAGCTCGCCCTGTCTGAGCAGTAGCCAACGACAGATGTGCAGCAATACATTATGTAGCCAGTGAGAACAGTATATCCTGAGGTGGTGAGAAGAAACTTTTAGAGAAGCGTCATCATTTCATGTGCTTATTCTCCCTTTGCCCACATCCACCAGGTTCGAAATGAAACCCAAAATGGACATTTTTTGCTTTAATTGCCCCTCCCTGGATGTGCACATTTCTCCTATATGTGTGAGTGTGTGTGCTTTATTGTGGCAATTTCCTCTGAGCTCCCTTCCCCTGACTGATGGACACATCCTGTGTTCTCCTGTCTGGTCTTATCGCTGCAGATCTATATTAAACAGAGCAGCACAGCCGGCGTATCCTTCCACCTCTGCTGTACCTGTCATCTCAGCATCTGCCTGCCTGCCAGCCTCCCTCACTATCAGGTGTCTATCAAGACCTCCAGCTCATTTCATCTCTTTTTTCCCCCAGCTCTCATATCTTCTTATTTTCTGTCTTATATTAATTTGGGCAGGCCAGTGTGGGCTCTGTGTTTATGTGTGCATGTGCTCTCCTTTCTCAAATACCTCTGTGGATGCTGTCATTCTGAGAACTCCCTCCTGGGTTTTGTTGAACTTTTTTTGCTCTGTGATAACCCCTCATACTTCATCGCTGCGGCTCACTTTGACTTTCCGCTTTCCAGAGAGCAGCCGAGTTTGACATATCTTTCAACTCTCTTTCTGCGCGTCTCCCCTCAGTTCTTGATATAAATATTTTTCGACAGCGATCCCAAGGGTCACTCTTTTATTTCTGACGGAAAAATCCTGACATTTACTTCTCCAACTTGCTCCGTCTGTCCTCTCCCTGCCTCTCCATTTTTTCCCTCTACCCAGCCTCTCCGCTGATCCCCTGATACTGCCTCTGCCTCTGAAGAACAGGAAATGAAACTCTTTTTTTTCCCCCTCCAATCTGTCGCTCCCGCCCTTTATCACACAGAAACCTTGATTCCCCGCAATGGCTGTCTCTCACTCCCCTGACTCATATTGCACAGAGGGAGAATACCATCTTATCTCTGCAGAGTAGGTCCTCTTCTCTCCGTGACACACTCCCTGTCTCTCTCTTTCTTTTTTCCATTGCTCACTTCTCCTGTCTTCTTAGTTCATATAACTGTTGCCAAGATACACCCGGAGGTCCCTGATCTGTTGTCTTCTCATTACAGGTGAGGAGATGAGAAAGACGAGGAAATGATCTTTAATAGTAACTCCGAAATGCACCGACTCCATTATTCATGTATTATAAAAGTGCGTGTACAATATTGTGTTTTTATGATAACACTTTTACTTTATGTTCAATGTCAGCCACTAAAGTAAGAATACAAGACGTGTTTATATACAGTATATTTATTTGTATTCAACATTAAATGACATGTTCTCTTGTGTGTCAATTTGAGGCAGGTTCTCATATGTGTACAGTTGGGTAGAGATCATGGTGACTGTGGAAGACATAGCGTGAGATTCACTTTATTTTTATCCTCATCAAACCGTTCAAAGACCCACTGTACTGTGTGGTGAAGCATCTGCGTATGTACCCACACTAAATTTACCTATTACCTATTACCTATTTACCTAATACATGTACTATAGTGAGTGTTGCAAGAATGAGGTGGAAAAGGCATCATAAGCCTTGTTGAGACATATATAGTGTAATGTTTACAAGACAAATTGTAATGGATCTTGGATGGTCTTTTTGGATTATCTTTTTTTTGGCTGCATGGATGAGGTATGAATGATGCAAAATAATAATAACAGTAAAGATGAGACTGAGCGGATAGAGTCATAAATCCATTCATTTTCTTTCTTGGCTAAAGCCTGCTATGGCTCCACATGACTTTCCTCCTGTAGAACACAGTAAGAGATCTAAAGGGAAACGGCCTACAGCAGGATAGACTGATGTAGTGGGTCAGGCATATACTGTAGGAGGATAGCAGGTCAGATGAAGGTTCATGGGTTCGTGTGAATGCCCCAGAAACTACCTTAGTCATAACATAGACATCCAAGTACAGACTCTTAAGACTCATGGCTGCAGACTGGATGAAGAACAATGAAACACAGCACTAAGGGAAAACGACAGACAGGATGATTTTGCTAAATAAATATAAAAATAAAAATAACTTTGATCAGACTGGTGGTTTGCATGTTGAAGGCCATTAAGGGGTAACTGTACTCTCAAATGTCCCCCCAGCAAATGTAAGGAAAATGCAGAAGGAGCAACAACTGTAGGACCTCATGGCTACATGTGTGTCTGACCTGGAGGGTCAGGGGACATGGGAGGACACTGACAGTCTTCATACCAACTTTTACATTTCTGCAGGTAAAACATCATTATTGATTTTCACTGAATTAAGTTGTCTATAAAAATCATCTTGAAGAGAAACGTTTGAGATTCTTGATTTTCCACAATGAACATTTGGCCTTTGTGTGTGTCCATGTGTGTCAAACTTATTTTCACATGCAAAAGTCACTATAGAGCTTACAGTATCTCAGTGTGTATTAAACACAAGTGCCATTAATAAAATGAAATGATTCATTTTATGTGTCACAATGCCAGGGCCCTGGTATGATTTACTGCCACACCTAATTGAAACATCATTAGCAATATTGGTAACAGCTGTGCTTTTCTCCCTACAACATGTCAAAATGACTGCCAGTGAGTCCAACTATGCTAGAAAGATTTATTCATCTGATAGCATTTGTTCGCATTCAACAAGTTTTAGAATATGGTTTCATAATATGCTCTTATAGAAATGTTTTTTTATGTTTATTTACGACTAAGTGTTCAATTATTTTCTTGCAAGTATAACCTCTGACCTCCCAGACTGCGGATATAAACCAATGTATCATGTTCCATCTTTTCAGACAGATCGAACCTAAACATCTTAAAAACACAGTAGAAAGTGGGAGTGTCTTTCTCTCTGTCAATGTCAGTGATGCCACGTCTCCTTCTCCATTCTTCCAACACAGCTCCTCCACAGGGCCACGGCAGGATGAACCCGGCTGCAGCTAATGAAAGTTATACTGGATGAGTTTAATTTAGCTACGCCAATTAACAAGAGAGGCTAGTTAGTTAATTAGTCACACCGAGGAGATACTGTATGTTGTTGCAGCCCAATCTCAAACACTTGATATCAGACTTTAATTAAACGTCTCGGTTTAATTAAAACAGTCCTAATTGATTATTCGGCCACTCGGGGGCTGTTACTGTGAACCCGTTAGCCGGCAGATGCCTAATTACGCATCAAGCAGATAGGGAGAATCGGTAACATTCATCAAGGAGTGCCTCTGGAGCAGTTTTAGCTCTAGTCTGGTCTGAATCAAACAATTGAAAGAAATATAAATTTATTATAATAAAAAAAATATTGTTCGCGTATTTTTTTTCATTTTCACAAAATGCAACTTTGAAACTTTGAAAAAAGTCAGAAATGAAACAGGATAAATAAGTCACATATTCACTGTGATGGACAACCTGTCTCAAGCAGACTGTTTCCATGTTGATTTCATACTGTGGTGCATTAAAGGGTCAGAAGGTCAGAGGATGCCTGGAAGACTGGAAATGATTTTCAGAACAGATGCTTTGGAAAGTGGCTGTCTCATGTCAAGTGTGTTGCATTATACTGCCCATTTATAACCCTGTAAGTTCCCATTAACTTCCCATTTAGTGCTCTTTAAGTAGCTTAAAGGGCACTAAAGTCGCTCCATATTTTCCCATTTGAACACCTCAGCTCAAGGATGATTTATGAAACCCAGCTGCCATAACAAAAACAATTTCCTGGCATGTCTTTTGTTTGCATTTTGTAAATATAACCTACAAATCTTTAGGTGAACACAGAAGCTGAAAAGAATTGCAAAGCCAGCAGAAAAATAAGAGCACAATATAAAAACTGATTAAATACATGACACTTTAACATCGCACAGGTTTTAATGAGCAGCCTTTGATTCTTCCATCTGTCATTTAGAGCATGTCAAGTCTCCACTGGCAGCTGAATTTTAATGGGGTCATATCCCCCCCTGTTGGTTTTAAAGAGTAGGTTCAGGTTCAGATCTGTATTGTCCCTCAAGGGAAATTTTGATTTACAGTAGAGGGCAAAAACACAAACACAACACACAAAAGGACCTGGGGCATGGATGACAACAGTTACAGCAATCAACCTAAAACAAATAAACAAACAAACAAACAAGCAACAGCTATATCTGTTTGTTGAATGTATTAAACCATTAGAATTGCAGCCATGATAAAGTCCTGCTAAGCAGTGCAGTCAAAGTTTAGAACAAACAGTGAATTTATTGCACTTGGAACAAAGGCAATTATAAAAATATTGCTTTTTACCCAGCAGGGAGAAAGAGGAATTCTTCCCAGAGTGGGTGGTCTGGCCAAGACAGTCTGTGCCTTCTGCAAAATTATTTTACCAGCTACTTTTAAAATATTGGGCAAACCATTTTTGTTTTGCTCTGTCGATTCCCATACGAAGACATCAAACCAATATGGACACAATAAAGGATTTGTCAAATAAAGGAATAAACCCATGGGTGTCTTGTCCACATTGAAAGTCTGTCTGTGACAGTGTGACATCTCTACAGGTCTTTCTGCCGACTGCAGATATGTGGAGGTTCAAGTTCTTGTCAATCACTGCCCCCAGGTACTTCTACAACTCTACTGTCTCAACAAGTGAGCCCTGAGTTGTAGACGACAACGTGGAGTGGAAGGTTTTCCTGAAGTCAGTGTCTTTAGTTTTGTCAACACTGAACATCTGGCATCACACCACTCTACAAAGTCTTCCACAACTGGGCCACTATCAGCCTCTCCATGCTGGAGCACATTCAGACAGTGTCATCTGCGAACTCCAGGAGATGCCTGCCATCATAGTCATTTGTATATATAGTATGAAATAATGGGGACAGGATACACCTCCTGGGTGAGCCTGTGGATGACAACAGATTCTGGGATAGAGCACCATCATCTCTGACTGCCTGAGGCCTACATGTTAAAAAGTCCAGTACCCGTTTCACCAAGCATCAAGATTAAAAGCTCTTTTGCTGGCTAAAATGTGTGGTTGGATTGTATTAAAAGCTGAGGAAAAATCGAAGAAACCGAAAAGCCCTGCATGAGATTTTGTCCCCTCGAGATGCTTGTAAAGATAATTAAGAATCATGTCTTTAGAGTTAGAGCTGCATGTTTTGACGAGAGCTGACCACTGGGGGGACTGGAGCTCTGTGGAGAGGAGACGAGCGAGAGGATCAGGGTGTGGACTCAGGAAACAGTAATTCAAGCAACGGACAAACATATCATTTAATTACATTTGACTTGTGTCTTTGGCAACACCAATGTATGTGTAACTGAACAATGGCGAATATCAGCGAATCAAACTACAGAGATGTTGTCATGAGGTTTTTTTGTAATAATTGCTCACATTCTGTTGCTGTCATTCAGCCATATACACAAACACTTAACCAACATCTCTTACTCACACACACACACTCACACACACACCGGTCTGTGATGCAGTCTCTTGTAGATAGCAGAGCTTTAATTACAAGGAGGCTTGTCTTTAGTCCCACTGTCTCTGTCCAGACACTAAGTCGCTGAAGTAGAATCATCCTCTCCTCTAATCCTAATCTTGTTTCCCCTACACACTCGCTTTCTCAGTCTCTCCCTGCCTGTTGAGGTTACCTGTGTATGCAGGATCTATTTTTTTCTCTCTTCCTCTTTTGCCCTCTTTATGACTCTCTTGTCAGCTGCTCTTTTCTCATCCACCTTGTTCTGATAAATGGGTGTTGAATTCCACGTTATCAGCCAAGAAGGGAGACATGTGACTGAAAACAAATAGAGGTAGATCCATATGCACAGCTGCTCGCTCACACGCGTACACACAACGTATGCAATGCCTAATGGGCTACACCCAAACTGCAGGGATGGATATGGAGGGGGGAGGATGTGGGAAGGCCAAGTCATCAATCATCCTGTCACCTCTTTATTTGCAATTATTTCTATCATGCATGTTCCCTATTTTTATCTCAACTTTGTATTTTATTAGTCTCTTCTCACTCCATCTTCCACCATTTCACTGTTTTTTTTTTTCCTCTAAGTACATTCTTATCAGTTTTGGTGTGTGTTTGTTGGCTCATTCCCTCTTTCTCTTCCTCTTCTCCTGTTTTCACACTATGATCAATAAAAAAGGAACGAAGGATAAAAAAGATGGAGGAGGGGAAGGAGAACTGAGAAGGACAGGAGGAGGAGGAGGAGGAGGAGGCAATGACCCAGATAATTCAATGAAGTGAATCAAAATGAGGCTCCTCTCCTTGTATAGACCTCAGTGTCACACCCATCCACACCTTTCTTTCTGTTCCCAACACTTAATCCATTGGTGAACGGCTGCTCTGAGTGTGTGAAATTTAAAGAATATTTTCTTTTTTGATAAAATGCAGTGACCATGACAAGCCAGGGGGTAATGTATTTGTTGTCTTTTTGATTTGACACCTCACGTCAGCATTTTCAAGGCTCCTTGAGATATGGGCATATCTCCTCTCATCTTTCACCTCCTTTCCCCCTTCATGAACCTCTCCTGACTTTCATTTCACCATCATCCTCCACAAACACCTCCCCCTGCTTTCACCCCCCCCCCCACACACCTCATCTCCCAGGAGAGGTGGGTAACTGAAAAACATGGACGCACAGAGACGTAAGGTCAGGTCTCCTCCTGCGGCAGATCCTGTGTAGGAACAGAAGGAAAACACAGTGATGCATTATTTATTATGCTTTATGTCAACTATCTAATGCCTCAGTCTACAGACACACACATACACATACACACACACAACAACAACAACAATAACAGCAACAGCAACAACAACAACAAGACACACACACACACACTACAGATATAGTTTAGGAGCATCACCTATTGCATTGATCGATATTATTTTAAGTTTAATTGATCGATGATTGGTATTGACCTTTGGATGAATGAGAGTATAGGTTTCATTAAGCAACCAGTAGACCTATTTGACAGCTGGCACCTAAGACGCATGCGTACAATACCAGTAACGCAACCGACAAAACATATGGAAAGTTATGAGGTTTGCCTTTCAAAATAAAAGCGCAGAATCGTCTGCTTTTAGAAAACAACATGAATGTTTGACAACAGCGGCACATTAATCGATATCAATATTGATATTAATTACCCACAGAAAATACCCACAGACACGCATAAACACTTACTTAACTCTTCAAGAGATTTTTTGATGTTGTATTATTTTAGTGAATACTCAAACGTTTCCTGAATACAAACCTTTATTTTGAAAAAAGTAAAGACCGGATGTTAACATTGAATCTGTTTAGCTTGATGACAGCGGGGAAACTATAAGCAGTAGCAGGAGAAATAAGCTGAGGAGCCCGGCGGACTGTACAGTTCCTGCTGGAAAGAATGCCCGCTGTCCCGGCGCTTCTCTCTCCGAGGTGACCGAGGTCTGAGCAGCAGCTGCCGGGATGGCGCTGGTCACCGTCCAGCGGTCGCCCACACCGAGCACCACCTCCAGCCCCTGTGTGTCTGTAAGTGTCCCCGAGCTGCTCTCACTCTCTTGGGCTGGTCCGTGCTGTTAGCCCGGGTCTCACTCTGTTCATATGTGCATGGGTGGCTAACTTAGCTGCTAGCATCATACTGTAAGATGACAGTAAGCTGTCCTGCAGAGGGATGCAGGTTTTGTTTTTTAAATATTTTAGAGCAAAGTTAATTGTTTAAGTCTCTTTTTTAAGCTAATTAACTATCTCTAGCTTTAGCAAGATAATGTTAGCAGTTAGAGCATGTTTGCTATCTCACTTCCTCCCTAAAGTCACTTCAGACAAACTTTTTAATCTTAGCTTTTATACTCAGTAAAGCTCATTTTTTTGTTATCTGATTATAAACATGGGATATGCTGCTCTCTATGCCTGTGTCCATTTTCTCATGTCTGCACCACATCACCACATTGACTACCATTACCTCTGGTTAGTGGAGTGACAGTGAAGGGAGAGGATCTGCCTGGAAAGCAGGTTAGTGTGACAGGCCTGTCAGCTCCTGTTCGACCCGCTGGGACTGTCCTCTTATCCCCTCTGACACTATGAGGTTTCCCCACGTCTAGCTTCAAGCTCTTGACACAGACCCCAGTAGGGGTGAGGGTGAGGCAGCCATAGATAAGACCTTGCCTTCGCCTAGGAGTGTGATAAGTTGGCCGCAGTGGGGCTGATGTTGGCCAGCCTGTCAGGCCACATTCTGAAAAGAGAGGATGTTAAGACACCTCTTATGAAGATCTTGATCTCTGGTTAATACAAGACTGTTCGAGTACATGCAGCTCAGTTTAACATCAGTGTTTTGCAGTGATTGTCTAGATATCAAGACCAGTGTGGTGGAGAATCCCATGGGACATCCATGCAAATTATGGTGAATGGATTAGGAAAATCCTCAGAGAGATGGTCAACAGACATCAAAATCATCTAATGGCTGGAGGTGGTTGCTGAGCTGGTGGTGGGGAAATCTGAGGAAAGCCTCAAGAAAAACGAGATGAATAATTTATATAACCTAAAAACATCATTAGGGTCATTATTAAAACAGCTGCAGCCCATGTCACGTCATGACGTTACAGTTCAGAGCTGTCATTTGGTTATGGCTTATGGAGACAAAACATCTAGGATATAGCACCCAGGAATTATGATTTAAACTGAATGTATAATTCTGAGACCCAGCAGTGAGGGATCATGAAAGGATCCCAGGCTGAGGTTAGCAGCTGCTTGTCATGAGACTCATTCCTGATGGGAAGTAGCCATGTGAGCGCTCTTGTGAGATGTCTGGTGCTGAGCGAGGAGGGATCAGGGGCAGAAACCTGTGAAAGGCACAGCAGAGCAGTGTGTGGAGGAAAGGGCTGGGAATGAGCTCCAAAGAGATGGATGAGCAGTCATGAAAGGCACAGCTGGAATGCTGTGGTCACTTCAAGATACCTGTGATAGGTGTTTTTCAGTATGCAGCCTTCTGAACCTTTTATCAAGTCAAACTAAATACAGATTTCATATTATTGACTCATCAATTAATACAGCAGCAACATTTTGCCTTCAGCACAGCAGGGAGTCGCCACCCTGCAGTGGTTGTGTAGAGTAATCTGCCTAGCAGCACACCACATCCCCCATTCTCATTGGCTATAAGACTACTCCCTACACATACATGCAGTTGCGTGGTAACCATGGTGACCAGCCTGTACATTATATCTCAGTCATGGCCAGGCTTATTATGGTATGTTGTTTTATCACGTATTGGAAGCATATGGCCCCTGCACACATCAGTAATGTCTGTGTGTGTGTGAGTACTTTACAGCAGTGTAATGGTATACTGGTATCAGATTTGCCTTTGAAATCTGCTGAGCTAGGCATTTTGTCAGGTGTGTGTGTGTGTGTGCAGGAAGCATTTGGGTCCATGCATGGACTCCTATTTCTCCTGTGTCACCATATTTTGTGTTGAAGGCAGGCTGTTAGGCTGCTGATGCAGAAAGCATCATTCACTCAGCTGCCTCTCCAGGCCTAATCACATCTGTGGAAGAGGACACAGGAACAGATGAAAACACCATCCTTCCTCCTCGAGTTTCTGCACCTCTTGCCCTACTGCGTCCAGCTCTGGCCCTAATCTTCCTCATCCATCATCGTGTATCCTCATCATCCATCAGCACCAGCACTAAACATCCTCGTTATGGTTTCAGTGTCACATTTCTGTGCCTGTCCCTGTTTGTCCGTCCATACTGTATGTATCGTTGTTATCTTTGTTCTTTCTTAATCTTTGTTTATGTGTGTGTGTGCATGAGTGTATGTGTGTGTTTTGGCCTGTGTAGTAGCCAGGATTGACAGATTGATGCCAAAGAGAAAGTTCCCTGAGTTTTGTGAGGGATTACCAAAACAGGCTGGGATTAAAACTGTCAGTGTGTGTGTGTGTGTGTGTGTGTGTGTGTGTGTGTGTGTGTGTGTGTGTGTGTGTGTGTGTGTTTGTGTGTGTGTGTGTGTGTGTGTGTGTGTGTGCGTGTGGCAAACTGTGCTGGTTGCAGTGGTGGGGGGAGGATGATTGCATTTTGGAAAGAGAGAGACAGAGAGGGGAGGGCATGGACACTCAGTCTGGTTCAGCCTTATCCCTAGTCCCTGCTGCTGAGCCTCAGTTAAAATGCCATGCTGGCCCTGCCTTGTGACTGAAGTCACAGATGAAAGGCTTTGACGAAGCCGCCCTCGCCGCCAGCCAATTTAGCCCTCTTTTAATGCAAGGTTAATTGAGTCTGAATCAGCATGTGATGCAAATAGCCCCACAAGCCTCTTTGGTCAATGTGATGCAGTTTGTCTTTTCTAGCTGCTGGTACTGGACTGATGTGAAGTGAAGCAGGTATTGAATAAATATTTCTTTTTTTTTTTTATGATGATGTTTTTTTTCTGTCCTTCTCTCCAGGAGTCGGGCAGCGGTGAGGATGACCGTCGCTCCCAGCCCAGGAGGTGAGACCACATCCTGTTTTTTCATCATGTCTCCAGTTTCCTGGAATAAGTCCATTCTTTCATGCGCTGCCATTCAATAGTCATTAGAAACTGTAAGTTAAGACTCAAGCCACTAGGGGGAGTTGGTACATCAGGTTTACAGTGTTTCTTCAATTACTGAGCCACATTTTCTCTTACAGTTCTTAAAACATTAAAGCAATTTTTCATTAATTTTAGACAGTGCAGCATAATGCTTCGTTTGATCTGCAAAAGGCCAGCTCATGTGTAAAAATAAACCAATTTATCAGTGCAACCAAAATGAAAATTCCCTTTATCTCTGCTTCAACCAAGACTGTAACAAGATCCCTTTAGTAAAGTAAAATTTCCTCTACAACAAACTGACTAGTATCCATCAAAACTCTGTCATATAGTCATCAACAAAAATATGTATTTACCAGGCTCTTTTGTCAGAAGCACATAACTACAACAGCAATGTCAAAGAGAAAATACAAAATATGAATGCTATTAGAGCTTTGTTTAGTAAAGGCAAATGTTTTATTACAGCTCTTCATGTAATTTAGTTCATGTGTTTTTGTGTATTGCCTTTGGAAAAACACAGTGGATTGAGAGTACATAATGTCATTTGAGAATTGTGTCAAAGCAACTGAGGAATGCTTTTAAATAGTTTTCTTTGATAGTTTTTCATGATGCAAATAAATGACGTCTGTGTGTGTGCTTCAGTCAATATTTAGTCAGTCCATTGATGTTGTAGGTTTGGACTGATTTACATGATTCCACCTGATGGTTGTGGTGGAGTAAATGATTTGCCTGTGACGTGGATATGTATCTTCATAAAAGACAAGGACGTCACCACTGTTATTGTCTTTTTGTTTCGATGACTCAGTGGCTTTATCACTGTACTCTCTCTTGAGCCAAGGCCCTCTACAGAATTTGAATAAAATTTAGCTTCACAGAGGACAAGCTGAACACAGAGGCTTTATGTATGTGTGAGTCTTTGACTTACATTTTACCTATAACCAGCTACTACTGAACACACAGAGGCTTTTATCAATTGAAATGCTATCCCTACGTCACAGTCTGTCCGTGGAGACACTGGCACACAACCATTTAAGAGGGAGTGGAACATCAAAGCTGATACAGTATTTCCATCACTAATGGACTTTGTAAGGGACTTTTATGGTCTAATCTAAGCTTTGAAGTCCAATCTAGCTTTGGCATTTGATTTCTTTGTGTCCAGCCTTTCGTGTATGTCACCAGTAATAACATAAGAAAAAAAATATTGTTCATTGCACTGCATGAGATGGAAATTTAACTTGAGCAAAACAGTGAGTAAGGAGCAGATATAATTCATAAATACATAAAATGCATTATCAGCAGCAGCAGGGTTTGTGGACTCTCTCTCTGTGTGTGTGTGTGTGTGTGTGTGTGGCGCTACGTGAGACATTTTATTGTGTTTGTTTAGAATCGCCACAGCAGCCGAGGACACGAATGACTTCCTCTTCCAATTTTTCCTGGCTAGTAGGACCTTGAGTCTCCTGCCAGATGGCAACAGCTGGAATGATGAGTGGAGGGGAAGGGTGGGCTCATTACAGATCTGGGTTGCCTTTTTGGTTCTGAACCGGCTCCGTAGGTCCTGGAGTTGCAGTTGTTTATGTCCAATGATATTGCTGGCTTGGTTGACCATGTGGCTCAACTTGTTCCTGAGAGGCTCCTATACCAGGGGATGATGATCAGGGTGCGTTTGCTGGTAGTGAAACTCCCAGTTTTCTGAGGAGGGATAGTGGCTGCCTTAGCTTTTTGTAAATGTACTCTGCACTGGCCTGAAGGTGAGTTTATTGTCAAGGACTGTTCCCAGATATTGAAAGTGAGTGACCTGCTCCACTTCCTCCCCCTTCATGATAGCAGGCTTGAAGACACATTTATATACCGTATATGTGTACTACTTCTTATTAGTGTCTGTTTTTATCAGGTAAGGAGACACTGCACTAAGACTTGACAGATATACTCCTACAGTGTTCAGCTGAGCCAAAAATGGACTTCTTGTGAGGCCGGTGCAGATTGAAGGACTTGTCTGAGTGAAAGCTGCCGTTCTGTCCGGAGACTGTACATATCACATAAATGTTTGGCACAAAGTATAGCAAGTTTGTCAGAAACACTGCACATTACAACAGATGATGACAGATTTCAACCAGTTTCCTGACTCTAAAAGAGCCCTCTGTCAGTCTTTACCAGTGTTGTCTCAGCTTTGAACCTTACGTAAGGAGACTGAAGTTCTTGACTGCGTCATTTTCTTTTTCTTCACCCGTGGGCTTTGGCTGTTGCCCAGAATCACTCTCAGATTTCATTCATGCGTGTCTCGGACCCGTCCACACTACATGAACTCCGTGAGACCTTTCCTGGCAAAATCAAATGCATCTTTAAAAAAAAGCTGGTCAGGCTCCTACTGGTCTACAGTTGTTAGGAGGGTCAGAGTCTCCAGTCCTGAGCTCATCCACACAGCAGGATAATGTGCTCTAACTGTCAGGGGAAAGACATTTTGATTCTATGCAGCATCTTCAACTGATTGCATCTACAAATTACTCCATCACAGTAAAGAACATCTTTTCAAGCGTCTTTGTAAATGCATATCTCAGCAAAGGTGACGATTTTTAGGCTTTCTGGTGGAGACATGTAGGAGTGCATGGTAGCATGGTGTGCTTTTGATGAATGTACACTATCGGATATAAGGACTGGATAAGACAGAAAAGTATTGAAAACATGGATTTTTTGTATTCTCCTTGGTTTAAGGTTTTAAAAAAAATGCAATCTACAGAACACCAGAGCACAAGCTATATGCCAGTGATCTGAGTTTATGATTACAACTGGCCCAAGATGAGCCACGTGCCTCATGTTGAGCATCTGCAGCGCATGAAACCTGGAACAGAACCGATTTTATGCTATGTCACACATATTTGAAAATTGAAACTTGGTGACATCACTCCTGCAGGTCTTAAACACTCCCCAATAGTGCCAAGAAGGACATGTGGTCCCAATTATCTGTTAGGTAATACAAAAAAGCAGCAGCAGCTGGTGAAGTCATACCCACGAGTGCGTGCACGAACACACACAAACAGAGCTTATTCCCTATGCACCCTACATCATTATGTCCTGTTTTACCATTTGGCTCAGTTACCTAGCTCGCCATTTGCTCAGCGTTAGCACAAATCCACACAAACACACTCCTCGCAAAGACATGCTGGGTGCAGCCAAGGGCCTTGCTGAGTGACCCCTAATGCATATTACATAAGAGCTGAGGTCCAATTAAGTCCCCACCCTACATATGGATTGAAGTAGCAGTTCGGGCCAACATATTGTATAGGGGCCACTGAGACTGAGGGGGAGCTTTGGCTTTTGCAGCGCAGTAATATTTTCACTCTGTCGTGATTTCTCGCTCTTCAGCCTTTTGTCTCTTTTCTCTTGCAGTCATTCAGTTGACTACTCACTGACTCATACCCTGTATCGCTCTTATTCTCTCACTCTCTCTGTGTCAACGTCTCTTTTCACACAGACGCACACAAACAGCTGTCTGTACTCCCTGCACCACACCAGTGAAGTATAATGTTACTGCAGTGCGATAATGAATCTCTGCCACACACTGTTGCCTCAGGACTGACACTGGCTGTCAAGGACGGTGTTGGAGAAACTTTTTTTTTTTTTCTTCTATGAGGAGTTACGAAACCAACGTTTGAAGGTTTTGTTCTGCTCTAAATCAATCTTTAAGTGGTTGGAAAAGTGGTGAAAAGAGCCAATGAATTCTGTTCTGCCATGGCTGTTGAACTACAGAGGTGTTTTCTGCCCTTCTTGTGACTGTCTGCAGAGGCATCATGTGACGTCAAAGGTCTCAGCCTCACAACATTGATACACTGTTTATATGGTCATTTGTTTCTAATTTCCAGCAAGCTTTCACCCACATGACCTCTAAACATTTATTCACTGTCGACATAAAGTGAAGTGTCACCTTATAATGGTCAGTATGGTGAATGACTTGACATCAGAAATGGGGCATGCTCTACAGACTTGTACAATAGAAACAATAAAATTAAAAAGTTTAATAGATAAAATTAGAGCAGAAATTAAAGATTAAAACAAATCAGACTTCCCTGTGACAAAACTGAAATGTAGGCCATGACTGTGTGGATCCCTGTGGACTCGCAGGCTCCACTTTTCGCAGTGACGTTGCTTGCGTGCTTCTCTCTCTGATTTCTTTGCGAGACTACTTAGTCTTGAACCTTTCACCCAAAGTACATAACAGCTCTGTTTTAAAAGGTAAGTTCATGCTGTTAAACATAAGAATTGTTAAGGCACACCTATAATGGCCCACTTGAAACGTCTGCGACAGTCCTTGCCTTCAGTTCTTTTCTGTTCAGTTTGCAGTGCCTGTGTGAAGCAACACCACTGCTGCCTTAGTTAGAGCTGCATCAATGTGTTGTATCTGCTGCAGTCCAAAACAGATGGATGAGAAAAGCCTGTGAGAACAAAAAGGGGTGGTGTTTAGCTGTTCTCCTTCTGACCTTGTCTGTCCATTGTCTCCCTGCTGTGGAGCATTTCCTTTTACAGAATACAATACGGGTCATGACAGTGATTTGATCTGAGGTTTCTTTTATACTGTAAGCCCTTTGTTTGGCATAATAATGAAAAGTGATACATTGCTTTTGAATATCCAAACGATTTCAACAGCTGGCAGCGGCAGACTGACCTACAGTAGTTACACGTTCTGCCAACTGGCTGGTCAAAGTCATTTGTAGTGTAAGTCTATTCCTGCTCTGTTAAACAGCTAAGTTATGGACTCATACATTAGCTTTGACCCAGATGCACACAAGCTGAGCAGGTTCACCAGGCCAAGAATTAAATGAGTCTGCTGTTAGAAGAACAAGAAAGGCAAGGTGCAGTAACAACAAGCCCAGGACAAACTGTTTGAACTGCACATGTGGAGACACGCCTCTTTAAGTTTCTCAGCTGTTCCTCTTTCATTTACACTCAATAGTGGACACCACACCTGCCTCCTGTCTTCCTATAGTATACCTGCTCTTTAAACATGGTGCGCACCCTGTCCTGGATTAGTGACTTTGTGGGCATTTATATTAGTTTCCCACCACTAAAAGGAGAGAGGTTGTATAGTGGGCACAGAATTATACCTGCAGTATTTGTGGCACAAAAGACATCATGTTTTCTCTTGCAGAATTCATGTAGATTCATAAAATGATGCATTTGTGGATATCTGGTGTTACAAATTAAAATCATGTAATAATTGTAATCAAGCCAAATTAATTACCTTCATTTCATGGTATAACAAGTGAAATTTGCTAAAGTTGCCATGATGCACACATGATCCATAGAGTGTTCATTTAAAATTCAACACTCTGTAGTATGAGAATAGGATTATATTACTATTATAACAAAATATTACTGTTATAACAAAACACGACACAGGCTACTTCTGCTCACAGGTTCGTCTTTGTCCGTCTTATCTGACTGTTAAGAGGGCTCCCTGTTTCTCCAAGGTTAAGTGATCCTATTACAACAGAGTGGACTGAGAGGTTAGCAAACATTTGAACTGAAGTCGTTGGAGACCAGCTGTTCCTTTCTTTGCTTTGTTTTTGAGTTGAAGTTGTATTTTTATGTTGTTGTTTTTTTGGAGGTTTTGATGTATTTTTAGCTGCTGCTATTACGCCATCACTCTTATTTACCTTCAGCGTTTAAGATGATGTTTTTTTTCATATATTTTTTAATGTACAGTGAATCATACAACAGGTTATATAGTGTAGCCCTAAAGGTGAAAGCATGGACTCAGCTGGTCTGTCCTTTTATTGTGGACCAGTATGCTCACAGTAACCCTTCTCCAGCTTAGTATATGGTAAACAGCCATGCAGGATGGTAGGGATCATTTTAGGGAGATTCCCATTTACACACATGCACACACACACATACACAGCCTCCTAAGTACTGCACCATTGACCGGCATGTTTCTGCCCATTCCCATCAAGTGACAGAAGAAGACATGTAGCGGAAAATGATTGTGCAACTTGCCCACCACACCACAACAGACTCTCATGTTACCAGCCCACAGACAAAATGACTTCCCACTGAGTGCTGGTAAATTTGATGACACTAAACAGAACCACATGATAGGAGCGCTGGAGCTGCTGTGTGTATTTGGACTTTGTGGTCTAACTTTTTGGCAGGGCTCGTTGGACCGCCCGCCTTGTGATGCAGGAGTTGTCGATAGGAGGACGAGACGGAGAGCAGCGTAGAGTGACGGCGAGAACGCAGGTGTTGGCGTGTCTGTTTGATACACAATGTAATCAGTTTCGCTCTGGGCAGAACACGTGTAGAATTAAAACGTACACACACACACATGCTGTCACCTGCCGTGTATTTTTATCTTGAGATTTTTATCTTTTTCGTTATCTCCTCCAGCGATTGTAAAGCATTGTTTATATGATTGGTGACATATCCCCCGGGGCTGATCTCATGAATGGATTGTTTTTGCTCAGTTAAGACATATGAAAACAAGAAAGTAATAAGAGGAAGGTTTTCAAGTAATAAGGTGATCGGGAACCCGTCTTGCACTTTATGAAGAGGAGAAAAAATTATGTTTTTAATTTTTATCATTTGTTTGTGGAGAGTTTATTTTGTGACATCCTTACATTTAGTGGTAAGAGATTAAAGTTGAATTAGTACTACACTTTTTGATAAGAGTAAGGTTCGAGTGTAAACAAGATATTTCTGGTTTGTTACTACACTTGTATGAAACTTGTGGAGCCCTGCAGCACCTGGCCTTAGACATTCCTGTATTATTACTGTACGTGTTGTTTTGAGTCTTTGTTGTTATTGTGGTCCCCTGTATTACAACAGACAGTACAAAAAGTCCTGGGGTCTGACCACAGTGAACGAACACGCACAAGAGAGAGGAACTTGAGGGGACTTGAATTTAAAAATATCCTAATGCATATCACTCTGCAATTTCAATGCTCTGTGTAAAGGAAACTCTGCTTCCACTAATTGTCCACCTTTGCCTGCTATTAAAAGCTGAGCAAAATCTTCATCTCAGACTTTGAGAACATGTAATGTGACCAAATGCACTGCTTCCAAATGTTAGTCTAATTATTTTTTAAAAATGAGAAATTCATTTAAAAAAAATTGAGAAGAGGAAATATGTCAATGACAAGTCACACTCACTAGCAATACCATAATACGTCATAGTCAGTTCAGAGGTAATTTAGCTGGGTAGTTGTGAAAATAAGAGGGGTATGCAACGCCACATTGGATAGAAATTATTTATCTGATCCATCCTTAATCTGTGCGCTCATATACTAGAATCAGTGGAAGATCGGTAGTTTGTTCAGCTACAGCTCAGGAGTGTTCACAGACCTAGAACACAAGCATACTGTGCAGATTACAGTGAGTAACAATGGGCTGGAAAGTTTGTGAAAAGCGAGCCAAAGGTGTGTTGAATAACCACATACTTAATAGTGCCCTATTTCTCAGTCAAGCTCCCTATTGATAACTGGTCTACTCTGGGAAAAACACAAGCAGACCTTCCATAAACATGGCAATAAAACTTCGATCCACTGCGCAGAGGTCATTTTGCCACAGATGTTTTAGTTTTGTTATTTAGGCCACTTGGCACAAACTAGTTTTATGCTGTTTTTCAAATTGTTGTCAGCTTGCAGAGAGCCCTACATGTTGGCACAAAATTAAAACATAAAATGTTTAACAGGCTATAAAATGAACCAAAACACTGTGTCCACTTCACATGATGCAGTATGTCAGCTGATAGTCGGTATCCTCAGAGAGCCTTCATGTGAAGGGCCCTTTCTCCTCCAGACTGTGTTGACGAGACAGGCTCCGGTGTATCTCCACTTTAACCAGGCACCAGAGGCCTGCTGCAGCCCCGGCTCTGGATCACTTCAGCCTGTTTCTCATTTGTTCTCACTCCTTATGTAACTCAACCACAAGGTCTGTTTGTTGGAGAAAAGGGTGGAGAGGAGACAAGTGAAGTCTCCTCAGTGAACTGACTGCCAAACCAAAAGCCCAGGCGGGTTTAATTGACTCTATTAGCTTAATGAGCACTTCCCTATTGACCCTGTTGCACTGGGACACTAACAATATTATTATTAAAATCTGGTTTGGTTTGAGCCACAGGATCCTATGATCTATCACGGGTAACCATGTGCCATGTAGTACCAAGAGTTTGCAGCTTTTAACCAAACACTACAGGCAGTGAAAACACTGATAAGCACCCTCAGCAGAAAGGAACAGTGTAATCACCTGCTGGAGTAAATACCTTCATGCTGCCAGCTCTTTGTATACAAACCGATCTACTGTAGCCAGTGTCGATGCAGAAGGGCCGGTGTCGTGGGCGGTCGTTGCCCCCCCTCCCCTCGCCCTCCTCATTGACTCCCCGCTTTTCCCAAAACCACATGTCTCCCGGCTCCTCCCTCTCATGACTCCTCCGGTGAGAGTTTGACCCGAGTTAGATGTCTCAGTACTGTACACGCTGGAAGGTGCTGTCTGTTTCTAACCGGGGTTGAGAAGACGGTACGGAAGCCTGTTCAACATGGGACTCACCTTCGCTTTATCCGGAGATCTCGAACGGCGACAGGCGACACGAACAGCGCGCGCTTGATTTGTTCTAACAGAACTCGCATTTGGAAACAGCTTTTTTTTTAAATATTTCGCTATTTTACTCTACTGTATCACGACTGTTAACTCAAGGAAGACAGCTGTTTTGAAATGACAGAGCACATGACTTCGGCAGAGGAGTAAAACTTTTCCCCGGACCCACAACACCTGACACCCTCCTCCTCCCTCCCTCCGCTCCGCTCCCTCTGCCGGCATGACCCTCGGCGCGGTGTCCGGGTCCGACAGCTCGTCGGCGGTCAGCTTCTGCTCGTGCTGCGGGGCCAAGATGGTGCCCTACTTCAGCGACGACGCGGTGGTGTCAAAAAATCAGATCAACCAGCTGTAAGTTTGAACGAGTGGTAAAGGTTGTGAAGTGAACACACTCTCTGGCTGTAGTTTGACAAATATCTTAAACTTTAAAAGAAGTGTGTATAAGACACATGAGAGTAGAAAGTGAGTCATGAAGTAACAGGATGTCCATTCAAACAGCTTAAACACCTGATTGTGAAATAATATGACAAACTTTAAATATTGTAACACTTTGATGAACATTTGTAACAGTTTAGCAACATCAGTGGTTGAGTGTATTTCCTGGTGACGTAGCAGGGTCTTACTCATCTCACTGCTCCTCTTTGACCTAACTAAGACATAATGGCTCTAGATGGAGTGTGAATCACTCTACCTGTTTCACAGGTCCAGACACACACTTCATAGAGGGAAGTCCCAATTGGTTTTATGAGAGGAGCATCACCTGATCTCCATATCAAGAGTTTTTGAAGGCCAAATTGCCCCTCCCTTTTTGTTTTCCAAGGCTGAGATATTGTTTGTTTGAACATGTGAGTGTTATCTGTCACGAGGATAGTTTTTATTGGGATGCAATTAAGACATTTTTTAATTAAGTTCTGTATAACAATCCAGGAAAATGACCTATAGTAAGCCTGAAGGAGAAGAAAAGGGCAGCAGATGTGCATTTAAGATTGTCCTGTTTTATAAAATATAAAATGTGTTTTTGTGTTTAACCATATACCAACAACTCAAGCTAATGTCTGAAGTCACAGACTCATCATCAGATAAAGTTTCATAGAGATGGACACAAAAACATTGGCTTGCATCCACTTGGCTTCTGATGCTCTGATTAGGAAATGAGGACCCAAGCACCTGAATGACACTTTTAATATAATCCTTCGCAATAATGACAGTAAATCTCCTTGTAACCCATTAATAAACTTCAGTTGAAATGTGTGCATGATTGGCCACTTATCAGATAGCATTTTCTGAGTCTGCAATTAATTTTTAGTCCTTTTCCCCACAAGCCAGAAGACTGAATTATCCATGTTTCTGGCTTCAGCCTGATGTGGGTGTCTTGGTGGTGATGTAAGAGAGTTCCCGTGAACAGGGATCTTATCTGTGATCTACAGTGTCTGTAGACATCAGGGGCAAAGAGAGGTAAAGGCTTCTTTTGAGATATAAAAGGATTTAGTCGACTTGTACATGCGGTGAAGACAAGTTTGCCCTTCAGGACAGATCAAAGACTAGTCTGTTCCAGTGTTTCCAAACTCTCATGTAGTGCCGGCTCAGATAAGCTTTGCAAATTTGCAGGGGGGGCTCAATGTAAAAATTACTGTAACTGGATTAAAAGATGATGAGGTCAACATTACTCACTTTTCCAGGAAATCAATTGATTTTGTTCCAATGTTTTGTAACATTTTCCTGCAGTCAGTAATTTGTTGTGCCCTGCATAAGAACTAGCCCACTGTCATGACTTTTGAGGAAAGTCAAGGACAACCTGTGTCTCGATTGCATTGTTTTTCAGCTGTTTAACGCGCAATTGTGTGGTGAGGTGGTTGAGTAAACTACCCATTTAGTCTTTATTAGGGCAGCACCCAGTTTTTAAGGGAACTATTTTTTTTTTCTAATAGCGCTTTGCACAAGGAGGGTTTACAGCAAGATGTTACTGTAAAGCACACACGGTGTGTACTGGCAGGCGTGTGTGTCTTGTAAATAGCAGCAGATGTGGGAATCTTCTGACTTCCTGGTTTTGTTGGCCTCATTGCATGACTGCTCGTTTGATTGTTCTTATCATGCTCCTTTGTATTGCTCAGGATGGTCAAGGGCCTTCATCATGGCGCAGGGGATTTTAGCCTTCCTTTGATTTATAGCACCTTGTGTGTATCCGTGTGTTTAATGTTTGTGTACACATGTCCGTGTGTTTACAGTGTGAACGCCTGTATGTGGCAGAATGTCAGCAGGACTCTAATGTTTAACCAGGGTTTGAATGAGTAATTACAAGCCTTGAGGCCGCCCATGGACTTAAGTGTCACCTGTGGGCTAAACGGCATGTAAAACACCGTTGTTATCCCACCAATTTTAGTAAATACCGGTAAACCTCTCTCTTCCGCGGCACTTGTGTGTTTGTGTGGCGTGTGTGTTTTCTAGAATTCAGATAAGACTGAAACGTGACAGCTGAAGTGTGTGTGTATGTGCAGCTGAACGGGGATATGAGCAGCTGGATATAGGTCACTGCTTATGCTTGTGTGTGTTTGCGCATGTGTGTGCGTGTGATGCATCTAAAATCAAATAACCTACATAAGTTGGATTAAGTTGGTATAATTAGCTTCAGTAAATGGCATGAGATCAGACCAGCTGTGTCGCTATCTAGTGTTTCACAGCTAGTCCGATTTATTGCCAGGCATCTAGTGGTGTTTGCTAATGAACATGTGTCCTAGAAGTTTCATGTGATAAAGTGCTGTTATCTTTTTTTTTTAACCACAAGAAGCCATCAAAGTGCGAAGGGAACCTCTTACTCAGCCATTATTACTACCAACAGACTACTACTACATTTGACCTCTTTTGACCAGCATTAACACATTTATTGAGCTTCGTCAGTACTGTTCTCTCTCTGTCTGTGGTTTGTCTAAACTGTAAGTTAAAATGTAATCTGACTCTTTCTCAGAATAGCACTGCATGCATGGGTCAGGTAGGTTTAGTTCGCTGAGGTGGCTGGAGCCTGGACCATGGTCTGCACACTGGAAAATAAACTGCAGTAAAAGCTTGTGGTCCTCACTCACAGACACACAGAAGACATTAAGTCTGGGCTGCTTGTGCCACTTGATAAAAGTCTGTGTTTGTCTGACCTGGTGTCCCTTTCGCTTTATCAGTCCTGACCCTCTTCTGCTTTTGCTGCCACCATCTACTGCCTTCTCATGTCTCATGCTTTGCCTAATAATCTGCTGTGCACTGAACTTATTCTGAACTTATTTCTGGGGGAAATTTGCATTAATTATACATGATTTATTTAGCAGAGACAAGTAGTGCGACAGAGGTCCCTTGCCATATTGCGGTTGGGTGCTATGAGCCTCTCCTTCATGATGTCCCATAAACTTGACTTTCCTCTCATTCGTCTACCGCTGCTTGTGACACATTTTCCATGGCCTGGCCTCCAAGCAGCAGGGCCTAACATGCACCTGTGGACATGGATACACACACACACACTCACGAGCTAACTCCTTGTCTTTCCCATGGTCTGTATGTGTCTCGGGTGCAAACTCATAAGGCCTTAGTGGGGCCTGCCCTGTATAGAGCCAGGCCCTATATTTATCCCACTCTCCTCCTGAGAGTGACTAATATGGGCACGGGTAGGATGAGGGGGGTCACCCAGTTATCTGCCCACTATGTGGAGTGGTCCTTACATAGTTATGATTGTGTCTGCGACTGTTGCCCTAACAAGTACCTACCGCTTCACTTCTGCCCAAAGCCCGGAATGGCTGAATGCCAAAAGTCAACCCACCCCTCTCTCTCTGCTACACGCTCTGACTGGGTCGTCTTTCTTTATGTCTTTATCATCCTTCACTGCTCACCTCTTGTTCACATACTTGTGAAGTCAAATATAGTTTCACTCGTTGCCCTCTTTCCATTTCCCCGCCTTCTTTATCCTTCTGTGTATATTTTTGCCTGTTTGATCTGTTTGTTTGATTGAAATCTCCTGTTGTCTTGACAATTTACATATAATATTTTGTCTGGGTCTATTCCAACAGACCGGTTCGTGTTGTTATCAGCCTCTGGAGCATTACAGCATTACACATTTATCAGTTGAAATAAATTCAGTCTACAGCCAGCTGTATTACATAACTTGACAACGCTAACGTCATGACAGGGTCTCATCGATGCAGAATAGTTTCTCTGTCACTGAAACAAGGCTGGTGACTAATGATTTTTTCCTTATTAATTAATCTTGTGACAATTTTCTCGATTAATTGAGTAATCATTGTGTAGTTTGTTTGCAAAAATGCCAGAAAATAGTGAAAAGTGATATCATTCCTCACAGACTGAGGAGATGTACTCAGATTCCATGTTTTATTCAACCAACAATATAGTTTACTATCATATATGGCAAAAAAATCCCATAAAATCCTCACATTAGGAAGGTAGGACCAGAAATTGCTTTAACAAGGCTTCGGAGAGTATTTTAACAATCGATTATCAAAACAGCGAATACTGTTAAATTTTGTGTCGATCCATTGCAGCTTGAGTGTAAAATCAGTGGGTGGTGGTGTATCCGTGTGTCAGAGTGTGTTGTCTCTACTTGTCCGTACATCCATATATGTCTGTACTAGTAGCCTAAAACCAGTCCCAATAATCGGAGCACTGGCAGTGTTAAACCTCTGCAGTAGGCCATCGCTGCCCTCAAAGAGAAGCTTCTATGTACAGTAAGTCGACCATGCTCTTCTGAATGCAGTCTATCAATAGCTGAGACTTTTAAAGGACTACTGTATTTTTAGAACTGTATTTGAGAGTCATTCACAGCCCCCCACCTCTCCAACCGTCAAGCTTGGATTCCACTTTCTCACTGTGTCTGCGTGCAGGCGTAAACAGTGCATGTTTACGTGCATGCACGTGCATGGCCTTCCATGCGTGATTCTTACAGAGAGTGCGAGCGTTATATTTCAGATGACTTTGTACAGTAGCACTGCTATACATGGTCATTGCCAAGTACAGTGTAAGTGTCTGTGTGTGAGCGCAGCGGGACATGATGCAGCAGGAATTGAGGAGAGTGACGGAAATGAAAATAGGACGAAGTTGCGAGGAATGCAGAATAAAGGAAGTGACAGAGGGGAGTGTGAGCGGAAACAGCTGGGTCAAGGGTGCATGGGTGATGGGAAATGAGCTCAGCACAAGACTGCGGTTTAGTTTTGTTTTTTTCTTTTTTTTTTGTTCTTTCTTTTTTTCTCCATCTCTGTTGTCTCCGTCTCCTGATCCTGTATGTCCATGGTCTCAGCAGAACTCAGGAAGGACAGTTGGATGGCTGGAAGGATAGAGAGATGAAGTTACAGAGGAAAAGGGGATGACAGGAAGCCTAAATGTCAGACAGCACCGGCCTTGTTTTTCCCCTATGAAACTGAAGAACTGTAGAACCTGATGAACTCTAATAGTTGGGTTCATTGAGTGTAGACTTACAGCCTACTGCCCTTCACAATTTGCATATCAACCAATCATTTGCACAATTTAAAAAGATGTGCGTGGCCCTGATGTCATCACCTCCCTTTAATTGATCCCAGTGATCTTCACTGTTTGTGTGTGTACTTTTCAGTACCTCGTCTTAGTTTCTGGCCCCTGAGGCTACGAAACCACTCTTACTCAAGTTTAGCAGAACACGTCAGCAAACTCCATGGATCAGTGTTTCCTCTGGTAACACTTTTATCTGTAGGATTTGTTCCATTTTTATTAAGGACCAACTGCAGTGAGCTTGAACTTCCTCTGACATTTTGTACATTTGAACTCCATTACAAAAATCACATTAACTTCTTTTGGCTAATGTACTATGTGAAATATTGAATGTGGATTTAAAAAAAAGTGCAGCTGGGCATTTTCAAGCCAGCACATCATTAAAAATACTATTAAAATACAGTCAAAGTAACAAAAGGGGGTTCCTCTAGAAATCTGTTTCAGACCCACTTTTGGTTGGCTGTCAAGATTGTGGCTCCACGTGTTCCTAGAGAGTTTTTGCCAGCTTGACTTGTGGGCTCAATAATGGCAAAACCTGCAGAACCCATACGCTCAATGTGTTTTTGTTACTATAATGGATTCCTCCTTGGTTTGCAAGTGCTGCTTCAAATCCCCATTAAATATTTAAAATGCATAGTTTTCTCAAGCAGTAGAGCTTTTTTTGTGCTCTCTACATCCGCTGCAGGAGCACCATTGCTCAAGTGCCCGCCGTCTAAGTGGCAGACCTCTTGCTCAGCATTTTAATGGTTATGGTTTACTGGTCCCATGGCTGTCATTTGACATGGTCGTAAGCGGCTGCAAAAGTAGGTCTTCCAACCTGTATTATTGGTATCTTGTGTGTCTTAGTGTGACACTGTTAGACTCTAAACAAAAACCTAGTCATTCACACATGCATTCACGGCAGAGGTACTCACACACACACACTTGCTGTTTGGAATCCAGTCGAAACACTGACCTCAGTTTATTATGTGTTGTCCTCCTCAATGCAGTGACCTCAGTCACAGTTAATAAGATTAAGTGTTCCAGAGAGGAACAGAACCCTGTTTGATACGACCTGCTTTGGTGCTCAGTACTGTGTGCTGGCCAACTCTTATCTCCGTTCAAACATTGCGGAGGAGGGAACTCGCTCGCTCCGTCTTCCCTCTCGGACCCCCAGTCTCCTCCCAGTCCCCCCCATCCCTCCCTACTGGCAGCTGTTAGTGTGAGTAAGTCTGTGTGTGTGTAATCCAGCTGTGTGGAGGAGCAGAGAACATTGTGTTCTGAGTTCACATCGGGGCTTGGGTCTTGTTTTACTCGGATTTGGGGAGGCCGCGGACCAGAGGCCAGCTGAATGGAGCATTGTGACACTGACATAATCGCATGACAACACTCGTCTGTTCACCCGTCCCCATCTTGTGCTTATTATGAGAAGCCAGGGTCAGCATGTGCAAGAAAGCGATAACAAATAAAGTACATTTTTATAATCACGCAAGTTACACAAAACATCAAATATGAGTATATAATTTGGCAGATTATGAGGCCTCTCTTCATGTCTTTTTCTCTTCTCTTGCAGTATCAGTGAGAGTTTCCTCACAGTAAAAGGTGCAGCCCTGTTCCTTCCCAGAGGAAACAGCCCCACTCCTAGCTCTGCACCTCGTATCAGCCAGCGCAGGAACAAGCACACAGGTAATGACTTATATGCAAAAAAATGACAGCTGCTGCTTCTCCCAGAGCTTTCCTCCTCTCAGTTTGACTCTCGGTCTCAGAAATGAACTCCATAGCAGAAGAACTTGAGATTAAATAGCACAGTGTGTTCAAATACATTCCTCTGCAGCATCATCAGTAACAGCTGGAGTTGACTTCACCAGAACTGTTTCACAACGAGGCGAATAAGTTCAGTGCGTCGGTTCACTGCTGCGTGCAGTGTTGTGGTTGTTTGATGAATCTTCTGTCAAAGAACCCACGCTTAAAATATCTCAGAGTGAAGTTTAAAAATTGGAGAAATGTATAATCTGCTGCTGTTCGTGAATAAAGACAGACTTTGTAGTTTGAGGTGAGGTTTACCTTTGTAACGTGAAATGCGCTGATTTACTATAAACAGCAACAGAAACTTTAGCTCAGAAATAACAGGCTTCGTTTCCTCACATGTGTTCAGAGATGAGGTTGAATTTAGGGTTAGTGAAAGAGACTACAGTGTGACTGCAACAGAAACTTGCTACAGGGTAAATGACACATTATCTTGGGTATTATGTCAACCTTGAAATGCTAAAAAAAAACTGCCTCTGTTATCCAAAAGGAACTGAAACTAAATGAGGATGTTGAAATCCTTTCTATCCAGGTGACCTCCAGAAGCATCTTCAGACCATGTTCACTGTGCTGCGGCCGGAGGACACCATCCGACTGGTCAGTAACACACACACACACACACACACACACACACACAAAAGCAAAGGTCAGGAGCAAGGTGGTGTTGTTTAGACCAATGGCCCAGTTTCAGTTCTTTGTTAGCAAACAAAAAGAACTGAAACTTGTTGGTCTTAATTCCTCTATGTGCATCAACAACGGCCCTTTTACATAAAACAGACAGGACTCAAAGTATTTACTAATAAATGCTCTTCACATTTCTCTAAAGTCCCTGCGACATCTGTGATAGCTTATGGAAGAAGTATTTTAAAACAATAGTCTGAATTAATGTATAGTAAGGGGCTAAGCTTCAAAAAACTGGATCCTGCAAGTCCCACAATGCAACTCACTTTACTGTAAATAAAACTATTTTCTATCCTTATTTTGCTGGTTTCGCTTTCCCCCCCTTACTTCATATCTCCTCTCTACCGTTTTCTTGCAGGCCGTGCGTCTGGAGAGCGCCTACCCTCAGGTAACCCGCTACATGGTGGTAGTCTCCACCAATGGTAGACAGGACACGGAGGAGAGCATCGTGCTCGGCATGGATTTTGTCTCCTCTGATAGGTCAGTGTCAAGACAACAGTCCACCACTCTGTCTAGTGGTGTGATTTCAACACTGTTTAATCCCACTATTGTGACAACTACTAATAAGAGATTGTGCAAACTCCCTTTTTATCCTAAAAATATATATTTTACTTGAACTGTGTTTTTTGTTATTGTTTATTCTTGGATTTGATCTGTCTTTAATTCCATATTAATCCTATAACTTCTAGATAACTGTATATACTTAGATATCAGATTCAGAAAAAATCAAATGAAAGTTTTTAAAGTGAGGGCTCATCTTCCTCCCAGCTGCTGCACCGTGGGTCTCGTTCTACCTCTGTGGAGTGACACTTTGATCCACTTGGATGGAGACGGGTAAGACACCACACCTTCCTGCTTCCTCTTATTGCTCCCTGGGGTAACTGACTGACTGCTCTGATGGCTTGATTACATGTTTCTCTAATTTAGCCATTTTGTTGAAAGTTGTGTTGTTGATGCTGTGAGATGTTTCTAATCTCTCTCCATTTCTCTCTCTGCTATCTCAGCGGTTTTAGTGTCTCAACGGTGAACAGGGTTCATGTTTTCAAGCCAGTTTCTGTCCAGGCCATGTGGTGAGCAACCTTTATTTTGTTCAACAAATGACAGCTATGCAAATTTGCATTAAGGTTGCAGGCTTACAAAAGACTGCATCCATTGTACTCCCCCTTTGACTTTGACCTCCAGCATTTTATCTTTGTTGCTGTTTCTTATCTCCCCTCTCCTCTTCCTTTTTTTCCTCATTATCTCTCTGCCGTCCAGTCTCTTCTTTATCTCTCCCTGTCTCACATGCCACTGCTGCCTCTTCATTTCCTTGCTTGTTGTTTTCATTTCCTCATTTTCTCGTCCCTTTGTTACTTTGCCTGACCTCCCTCTCCCATAAATATCTTCTAATACCTTCATTTATCTGCACTTATATCTCTGTATTATGTCTCTCCATCGCTTTAATCTTTCTGATCTCCTCTTCTTACCTCTGTTGTTCCCTCATTTCTCTCCCTTGTTATATTTCTGAAATGTGTTATTATTCATTCCTCTCTTATCCTTCTATCAATTTTCACTTTCTCTCCATCTTACATAATTCTTCCCTTCCACATACCTCTTTATTCTTCTTTGCCCGTTGTTATAGTCTCTCCTGATTTAAATTATTCTACTCTCAGCCAGTCAGCACAGTCATGCTTAGTCCAAATTTCACTTCAGTTTTTCTAACTATTTTTTTTGTCTTTTTGGCCTCGAGACAACCTCTGAAGTGTGAATCCTCTTTTCTCTCTCACCGTCTGCCTCAGGTCAGCCCTCCAGTCGCTCCACAAAGCATGCGAAGTGGCTCGCTGCCATAACCACTACCCGGGCAGCCTGTTTCTGACCTGGGTCAGCTACTACCAGAGCAGGGTCGCATCCAACCAGTTCTGTATCAACGAGTGGAACGCCATGCAGGATGTCGAGTCACACCGTGCCAACTCGCCCGTTCTCTTCACAGACCTGTGAGTAGAAGGAGTGGGATGACCACATCAACACTCATACACAAACACGTATTACGTAAATCCACAGTTCACACTGATGATGGAATATCTGAAATCTTTGGTGCATTCCAGACAGAGAGTCATTTCACAAGTTTTTGATATGTGGTGCAAAATACCTGTGGAAACCACAAGAGTGAATAAGAAATACTATATTCAACTCCACAGGTTACAATACATTAGCCAAATAAGGTAGAACTCATAGAATAAAGTAGCTAAAGGAGCTGAAATTCACAAAAGGAATTCTGTCAGTAGTTGGTGTAGACCAAATGATTTCTATTTTGAAAATGAAAACTGCTATAAAAAGTAACTGTTCGACAAAAATTCAGAAAATTTCACGTACAATATTTGATGGATCAAAATGTTGCAGGTACAGCCAACAAGGCACAGACTTTATCCTTTATCTTTCATGCATTTCCCCATAATTTTTAGAGCATGCGCATTAAAATGGTTGGATGTTAGTTTGGAAACACATTGACATCAAAAATAAGTGCTTTGAGCTGAGAGGTCGAAAATGAAAAATCAAGAAGAGCTGTGGCTCTAATTAGTGGAGAGCCTTTGAAAAGCTATGAAGTTTTACATGCTGCAATGTTGACACGTGAACATGCATTCCAGCAACGTGTGAAAGGTGTAGGGTACAGGAAAAACATTCATGCACACATGCGGACAAACATGCTTATACCCAGAAATCCACAACAGTTAAGACTTGTCTCGCACAAATGCACATACTTGCACCACAAATTCAGAGAAACCAACATGTGTTTCACAGTATTTCTGCAAGGTCAGAAATAAGATGTGCTCAGTGGCATCTTCACAACATTCATTGCCTAACCTCTCCTCACGTGCCGGCACTGTCGCTGCATTTCTACAGCAGAATATCACAGGCTGTTGGTCTTTAGAGCCATGAACTCTGGAAGTGAGGCCATGTGCTGCCTGTAACAAGAAGCAGCAGAGAGAGGCACAAACAAAAACAAAAGCACAGCACGCAGGCACGAGAGCACATTGCTGAATTATGTACAGATAGACACATGCTGAGACAAACACACACACATCAAATCTTAATCTTTGTGATGCAGAGTTGTCAGCAGATCCACAAGGGAGCATAGAAAGCACAGGCTGCTGGATTTATGTCTTTACTAATACCAGGGAAATTCCCCTCTCTGCTGCTTAGTCACATGCCTCACTACCTATTCGGAGTGTTTCTCTATCCTATCTTTCCCTCTTAGAAACACACACACTCACACACACTTCAGAGATTCTCCAGTGTCCAAAATAGCTGAGGCTTTAGTCGGCTTGATTTACGTTTGGAAAAAATGGAATCCAGACAGACAAATAGGTAGACCAACGTGGACGGACAGAAGCAGGTGGCAGCCAGAGGGAAGGGGGTGGAGGATGTGGGTGTTTGGGAGGGATTAAGGAAGATATTCAACTGCTGCATGCACCTGATGCCTCTGGATAGAAAGAAGAGAGAAGTGGGGCCAGAAAGAGAAATCATGTTCCACTTTAAAACAATCCTGTATTTACTGTCAACTTGGAAACAGATATTTTCCACGCTCTCTGTTTGAAAGGGGTGTGTTCTTATCGTTAAGATTACCACCCACGTTTTATGAGCTCCAATACAAACATGCAAACACATAATGTCCCTGTTTGTCCTCCTGCACAGGGCGACTGCCAAAGCTTTATGACCTGCCGGTGTTTGTTGACATGGCAGCTTATTTTCCCCGTATAATCATTGAATGAAAAGTTGAGATAGCAGGAAGTAGTTTACTGTTGGCATGTTTTCAGCGTTTGTTTGATGACTGCAATTCGCTGTGAATTCCCGTAGGCTGGTTCTTTATCAGAGATTCAAGGAAGTGACATTGACTTTCCATTAGATGGTTACTCATTAGTGCCGTTAAATGTGTCGTCGTAAATTCATCACACTTGCTTTCTTATTGTTCTTTATATTTCTGTTTCCCTGACCAGCCCTCCCTCCCTCCCTCCCTCGCTCAGGCCTGTCTGTGGGCAGGTCAAGACTTGTTGTGAGGCTAAAGTATTACTGGATGTCTGTAACTAACCCCTGGTTGTTGGCAGGAGCGAATAGGCTCTCTTAACCCTGCGGACTCATTCTCTTGGGGTCAGTAAGGCGCTCAGCATTGAGATAAACAAGCAATTCTCCAGCACAGAACGATGCTTTTAAGTGTGTAGTTACACACCTGAGGCCATGGCACTGCCCCTCTTTGTGGCCGCTGACCCACACTGCTGTGTGCTATTACACCGAGGATCCAGTTAGGAGCAAAACAAGAGAAAATTAGACAACGTAAGAAGGAGAAGCTCAGAGACAAACTGAGCTCCTCTCTCCTGAGAGGTAATTAGGCCACTTGTTGGTATCATCGCCGTGACGTCCAAAGGCTAAATGCGTCCCACAGCAGAGTGGACAGAAACAGAGCCAGGCACAACAACAGGCGCGTGTTACAAGGGGACTTTGTTGTGGATTGCCGTCGGGCCACGCTCTCAGATTTTCTGTTCCCTCTCCAGTTTCAGAGAATCAGACAAAGTGGCAATTCTCTCGTGGAACAAGTAATCTCATTGAGACTAACATGAAAATGAATCAATGAACAGAAGCAAAGTGTCGTTAACCGTGGATGTGAAGGTGGTTCTTTGTGTCCAAAGCTGCTTCTTTCTTTACAGAGAAAATGTGTTGAAGGTGCTTGTGTTTGTGTGTACAGGCCCACAGAGAGAGAGCGCACAGAGAGGCTGATCAAGATGCGCCTCAGAGAGATCATGATGCAGAAAGACCTGGAGAACGTCACCTGTAAGGAGGTGAGAGACTCGTAGATAAATGGGATGATATTTACAGTTACAGGTTTGACTTAGGCAGGTTTTAACAGTTTATTTGCTTTCACCATTGTACCAATTTATAACTGTATCACACTGCCACAGCAGTGTGAACACATTAAATTACTGTAGCAAGAAAGACGTCATTTTACTCCCAGTCCTCCTCTGTCAAGGATTTAGATTAGAATCAGGAGTGAGAAGCACCATCAACAGTCATGGTGCTTGCCTGAATTGTTGTCGTGCTTTCCCAGATCCGAACGGAGCTGGAGATGCAGATGGTGTGTAACCTGAGGGAGTTTAAGGAGTTCATAGACAACGAGATGATCGTCATCCTGGGACAGATGGACAGCCCCACTGAAATCTTTGAACACGTCTATCTGGTAAGAATCCGCAGCCAGTGCCCTGGTTCATCACATCCTGCTGTTTGACCACAATGATTAGAAATACAGTATTAGCAGATCTATACCCAGTTCACACGGTTTATTTTTACTTCACGTTCAGTAGGACATCACAGATACAGATGGTGTTGAGTGAAAGTAGACAATGTAAAGGAACCAGGTTCAAAATTTCCCTTACTTGTTTTGCTATATTCTAAGTTGTGACTCATGCTTAATTATTCTTATATGTTGAATATATTTGTGTACAACTTGATATTGACTGGAACTGTGATGTGTTCAGGGCTCGGAGTGGAACGCCTCTAATCTGGAGGAGCTGCAGAACAGCGGGTAAGAGATCAGTCAGTAACCTGTTCGCTTCTGGCATTAACATGTGTCTTGGGTGATCCGATCACAAGTAGTCAGCTCTGAGTACAAGTGTGAATGCACCCGAGACGCATTGACATCTGATTGCTCAGACGGCATTTGGGCAGATTGATGGCTTGTGCAACAATGTCTTTGCAAACTACTCCTTCTTTTAATTTCTGGAAGACTAGGCACAGGAAGTGCATTACTGCCTCCCGCTGGTTAAAGACAACAGCGTATTTGGTTTTTGCAAACAGAAATGATTTATGTGTTTATTAGCATAGAGAGCGAGGAAGTGAGATGTGATCAAAGGTGGTCACTCGAGAAAGATATGGAGACACAAACTAATGCCAGGTGTGAACAGGCCTTACTCTACAACACATTCACCAATATCACTGCCTGAACTTTGATAAATGAAGACACCACGTTTCCCGTGTGCAGTATGTTTTATAAGTTAATATATGAGAATTCATTACCCCTGCATCAAAGCATTGCTGCAAAGCTTCATGCATTGGATTTAATCTTCCTGTAGTCTATGAATTAGTTTTGCTAGCTTAATAGACATTTGTCAACACAAACACATGGTCCACTTGCTGGCCTTTTTGGGAGCTTTCAACAATACCTCCCAGTCTTCGTCCATCTGCATTAATTTGAGGTTCTTTTTTACCCGAAGTTATATTTGTCAAGTTAAGCAAATCCACAGTTAAAATACGAGAGCACCATCAGTAGCAAGCTGATTGTTTTTTAAGCTCTTTCAAGCCACCTGTTATTTGCATTGAACTCCAAAATAGTTTGCAGCAGTGTCAGACCTGTGTGGTATGAGCTAAGCATTCATAATGAGAATCACTCTCATTGAAGTAGGAATTGATGACTTTAATAGGTCAGCAAGTCAACCTGCTTCTTCCCGTCTCTTACGCAGAGTGCGCTACATCCTGAACGTGACCAGGGAGATCGACAACTTTTTCCCAGGGATGTTTGAGTACCACAACATCAGAGTGTACGATGAAGAGGCCACCAACCTGCTGGAGTACTGGAACGAAACCTACAAGTTCATCACCAAAGCCAAGTAGGGTCAAACACACACGAGCTTGTTAAGTTCTGTTTGGGTTCTCGCTGTTGTGATCTGACAAAGTTTCTCTCTCATCTGTCTCTTGTAGGAAAGCTGGTGCTAAGTGTTTGGTTCACTGTAAGATGGGTGTGAGTCGCTCCGCCTCTACGGTGATCGCCTACGCTATGAAGGAGTACGGCTGGGACCTGGACACAGCCTTCGACTACGTCAAAGAGAGGCGGGCTGTCACCAAACCAAACCCTTCCTTCATGAAACAGCTGGAGGAGTATCAGGGAATTCTGCTGGCCAGGTGTGTTCTCATGTAGAAATCTGCATGCATCTGCATGATCTGCACATTCTTTAGCATTTTCGTGCTAACTGCTATTTGTCTTTGCTTCCGCAGCAAACAACGGCATAATAAGCTATGGCGCTCACACTCTGATAGCGACCTATCAGATCGCCCGGAGTCCGTGTGTAAACCCTCCTCTCACTCTCTGGGCCGCTCCGACTCTCACAACAACAACACTTCCTCCCCTTCCTTACATCACTTCCTGGGCGTGGCTGTGCTGCAAGCGCTTAGTGCTGAACCTGAAGAATCTGCCAAATCAAACAGCACGCACACCTCTGACTCACACACAGACTCCAATGGCGTGTGTGAGTCACCGGGTCCGGAGGAGGTCGGATCAGACCCCCTCCTGCTTCCCCTCCCCAGACCCAGAGCGGCCACTGTCGTCCCAGAGGAAAGACTGGACAATTCATCGAGCGTGGCTGTCGCTGTGCCCGTCGCTCTGGCCCACCCTCCGCCATTGCTCCACATCTTACCTCCTACTCCTGAACTCCAGCGTGCTCACCGGGGTCCTCCCACACAGCTCTCCATTTCAGCACCCAAACACACACCAGTGGAACTGTCCCTTCATTTACCTGAGCGAAGCAGCTCAGAGGAAGTCTCTCCTCTCACTCTGGGATCCACTGACTCGGACATAATAGACCAATCACTATCAGACCTAACGAGCGACAAACACAGCCCCGTCAGCCCCGGAGGCATCACTCCCTCACTTCTCTCCCTTGACCCCAGTGACGACAACAACAACAACAGCGAGACACAGATAGACGGTGCATTGGACAGCCGCGGCGATGCAGACGGCTCGTCCAACCACAGTGCCGACAGCATCGACTTCTTCAGCGCCAGGGAAAAGTTTCTGGGCCTTTCCCAGGATGGCAGATCACGGACACTTTCTGAGAATGCACATCAAAGGACGCCTCTGTCACTTGAGGAAGATGGAGAAATTGAGGCGAAGGAAGAAGAGGAGCAGGGAAATGGGATGAGTCAGGTACGGAATTATTCAGCTTCTCGAGTCTGTCGAAACTTTGTCCTCACTGTTACACAACCTTGATTCCAAAAACGTTGGGAAGCTGTGTAAAACCAAAGAATAAAACAGCTTGAGTCTTTCCAGGATGAACCTTTCATACCAAATCATGATACTATCGCCTGTTACCAATGAACCTGTTTACCTGTGGAATGATCCAAACAGGTGTTTCTGGATCAGTCCACAACTTTCACAGTCTTTTGTTGCTCCTGTCCCAACTTGTTTGAAACATGTTGCTGCCATCAAATTCAGAATAGGTAGATATTTACAAATATAAAAAAAAGTTGATGAGGTCAAACATTAAATATATTGGTTTGGTGTAGTTTTCAATTGAGTATTTATCAGAAAGGATGAGCAAATGATCACATTCTGATGTATTTATGTTTTACACAGTGTCACTTTTTTGGAATTGGGCGACTTTAACTTGCGTCACACAGAAAGTTTTTTGTTGTGCACTTCTTGCGTCCTTGGGGGTGCTAAACAGCATCTGTCTCTGTATTACAGTTTTTCATGCAAAAGCTGCCCCAGTTTGCTCACACAGCTGTCACAGCAGCATCTTATTCTTTTTATTCTGGACTGCATATTAAAATTCAAGAGGGTTACAACTATGCAGCTACAGAAAGAGTTGAATATAAGGGACAGGTTGCCTTTTGCATTATGGAATTATTTTAGCCAGACCTCACTGTTGCCTTTTACCACTTAGCCTCATCAAAGTAATTTGTTGCAAGTAGTATCATTCTTTCTACCAGCGATCCAAATGGGCCATCCATGTAAATGTAATGTCAGCCACTGGGAAGTTGGTCACTGAGCAGATAGCAGTTCTTGTACTATAAGGACTACAAGGCAGCAAATGAACTCAGCCAATAACATAAACTCCACACTAAAGCTGTATTAATCAGAGTGACACCTGCTGGAAGATAATAGAATAGTTAGAATGATATTAGGTCCATTTGTTTCCTCTATTTCTCAGTTATACTGTGCGGTTATTTATACAAATCATTACTTATTATAAAGATCATTACTGCCTCACAAACACACTAACAATACAGAAACAACACCACACTATGACTAATGCTATCTCTATATGTCTCTCTTGCTCCCTCTCTTCGTCTCTCAGGCGTCTCCACAGTCTGATGACAGCCCTGACCGAACTCATCACCCTCACCATGACAATGGAGTATCAGTCCGCCATATTGTCACAGAGATTGAAGCCATATGCCACCCTGCCTCCTGCCTCCCTGCTCCGTCTCTCCCTCCATCCTGTCACAGCCCTCAGCTCATACGACCAGAGCATCAGATGGAGGCAGAGACTTCTGAAGTCACACCTGGCTCTTTAACCCCGCCTTCACACCCGCAGTCACCCTCCATGCTGCCGTGCGATTGGCCGGCAGGCTCGGTGCGACGAGCCACCGAGCAGCTGGAACAGAAGCTGAGGCAGGAAATGGAGATGGCTACATCTCAGCGTTCTCCGCTGCACTCCCCCAGCACCGAACACCCTCCTGTCAGACTGTCCCTGTTTCCCCTGAACGCTGAACACCCTCCCCTTCGCTCCCCTCAGAACCCCACAGAACAAAGGATCACTCAGGGAGAGATCACGGCTGTATCTGCTAAGTCCAAAGACAGAGAGAAGCATACAGGGTCACAAACAGAGCTTCAAACACTCAACTCCTCAGGCACGGACGACCTCCCAGACCCTCCATGCTCCCCTGACTCAAATCTCAGCCAAGTCTCTGGTGCTATACCGACCATTGATAGCCATATGCTGACATCATCACTACCTTCTACCAGTCTATTAGAAGAATCATCTCTAGATACCTCAGCCCAGTCCCAAAGACAGAGCCAGCTTCACAGCCAAAACCAGCAGCGCCAGACCCTGCCTCAGGCCTCTTCAAACCAAATGACTGTAGATGGGGTGACAGTGCAGGACTCAGACACGGATGAGAGGCGGGAGTCCAGTTCCAGGGGGGGGCGAGGGGGCTGTGGCCCCGGCTGTGATGCCCAGAGCAGGCTGGCTCGTGGCAGCCAGGAGCTGGAGAGGATTCAGCAGACACTTCAAGAGCTGCAGGCTTTCCTCCACGAGGGCATCAGCGTGGAGACAACAGACAGCCAAGACCGGGAAGTGGGGCAGCCTCAGGGGCCGAGAGACGTTATGGACACAGAGCCGGGGCCTTGTAAAGGGCCGAGTTCTGAACAAACCCCTCCAGGCCTGGAAGTAGGGCAGAGGCTCCGAGAGAGACAAGAGGGGAAGAGTTTCCTTGAGCCGGCAGGCTGGCACAGAGCCATGGAGCTGGAGGCTCGTATCCGCCAGGCCGGCCTCACCCCCCCATCGCTCATGAAGAGATCAGCCTCCTTGGCTAAACTGGACTGTCTGGAGCTGTCAGCCAACGACCTCAGCGACTTGGACCTGAGGCCGCACACCAGGACGACAACCTCACACTCCCAGGACTCTTTCTCCACTTCCCCTTGTCACCCAGACGAAACCTGGAAGAAGCAGAAAGTGTTGGCTCGAAACACTTGTGTTCAAAAGACGGGTTTGTCCCACGGGGGCAAGGGTCCAGACGAGTCATCCTCGTCAATCTCCCTCTGCTCCCTCTCAGCCCCTCACCATTGTCCGAGAGATGACACGGGTGAGAGGGAGGAGCTCGACGGCGGTGGGGGTGGCGCCGTCACCGCAACACGTCAGCAGGGGAGGGGACACTCATCGAGACGTTCTCGCAAAGCATCTGCTGAGAAAAAGCAGCGAGCCGTCACTGTGCTATATAATACCATGTAACCTCAGTGCAATGGACTGGAATGGACACGACTGGAGCTGAGTGAAAGAGGCTGCATGATGCGTCTGAATGCGTCGACCTTGTGTAATCTCCAATGTATGTGTAGCGTGTAAGAATTGAATGATACGTTTGCATGTAAACCACTGGATGTGTTGTTTCAACTGGAGTTCAGGTTTGTATGTACAGTCATGAAATATGAATGTCCAAATTAAGACTTTTTTTTTTAAGAAGCATTTGTGTTCAGCGTTTGACCCTCATTGCCTGTTCAGAGTTTCTAAAACTACAAGAGGGGCTTTTTTCTCCAAACATGCACTTTACTATTTAGATTATTTTGTTTTATTTGAAATCTGTTTCTTACCCCGAGGAGGATTCTTTTGCACTGATATCAGTAGACTCTCTGTATGTGTGTTTTTGTGTTCAAACTGGACAGACGTGTCTTTATTCGGATTTTTAATTAATAAAATTGTCATTGTCTTTTTATTCAGTGCTTTGAAATAAACATGGTGGGTTTGTTTTGACTGCAGTGACTGTGTACATTTTTGTATTTAGTTAAGCTCCATCTCATACACTCATTTGAAAAGAAATTGGCCATGAGCTACATATGTTGAAATTTTACAAATGTATCACTGACTTTAGTGCCACCTGCTGGCCAGGCAAATAACTACAGTTTTAAACATGCCTTCGGGAACAAATGAAGGTAAAAAAGTGATGAAAGTGTTTGGTTAGAGGAGTTACATTCTTGAAGGTGAACACTAGTTTAGGCACAGATAACCAACCAAACCCCCCACATCTTACACTTTAATGGCCGGAAATGAAGCTCAAAGTTATGATTGATAGGAACACATCCTGTCTCTGTTCCTTTGAACAAGTCAGTCTGCTCTCTTGGGGGAAACGATCTCCATCAGTCCTCCGTGCAGCTTATTTCAGGCTGACATTTTACCTACTGTTTCATGTGGGTAATTAAACACTGAGATGTAGGCCACCGGGACCCCTGCTGAGAGACACACACACACACACACACACACACTCATCAAATAGCAACATTGACTGAGAAAAGAATGACATTAAAGACTTCAACCAGAGTAAGAAAAAAAATAAGACATCAAACACACAATCATTTTTCAGTTTTCTCATTTCCTGTGTTTGAGTTTAAAAATACCAAAGGCTATGCTGGTCTAAGTGAATTAAGAGGAGAGCTAAGATCCCCCTGATGATTTCACCAATTAAATCCACTTCAGTAGACCGAGCAGATGGGTTAAAGAAGAGCTTTTTAATACAGCGCCTGTTCCAAATTGAACTGTCGTGAAAGGGGAAGTAGTGAAGACTGAAATCAGCAGAGCAGAAAGAAGACTGAGAGGGTGACAGTGAGTGTTTGTCTCCCCGGGTGCAACGGCTGAGATTGGCACCCTTCCTCTTTGCATACTGATGCTCTCTCTGACAGACACACACCTTGTTTTTTTTTGTGTCTTTGGCTCTTTACAAATTCCCTTCACACACGCCTGCAGCCCAGCGCTTCCACCGTCCTGATGTTAGTCATGATGCCGGGCTGAGTCAGGGTGGTGGAGAAGTTGTGGCTGCTGATTCACTTCAATTATTTCTCTGCTCCCATTCGCTCCAAGCCTCCACCAAAGCAGCCTGGGTGGTGTTTCTTAGAGGGTTTAGAGTCTCTAAGCTGTCCCTTTCCTCCCTGTCAAGCCTAAAATAACTACAAGCAAAAACCCCCTTGGATCAGGCTCAGGCGCTGGGAATCCATGTCACAGGGAGGATGATGGAGGTGGAAGCTGCTAAAAACAGATCAGCTCTGTCTCTGACTGACGCTGCAGCTCTGCCTGTCTTGTGAAAAATTAATTGCTTTTGTTACTGCCCTTCACTCGCGTGGGCATGGAAAACTAACTCACAGTGTAAAGCTGCAGGTAAAACTCAGCGTGGGGTCAAGGGATTTGAAGCACGTGAGAAGCTGTAATTTAAAAACAGATTAAAAAAAAAAAACCCACTCATGCGTTGCTGCTCCAAAAGACGTTTCTTTATTAGAATCATTATCTGAACTCCCTTCCCAGCGTACACCACGAAAACATCGTGCTGCATCTCTTTCCTGCAAACATTTTTTAAAAAGTAAAAAAATGAATATTTTTCTTATCAACCAGGCAAAGCTTAACTATGAACTGGAGAGGAGGCAGAGGTGGCTCTCCTCGGTTTGTGCTGATATTGGAGTGTGAAAGTTTTACATTTCTTTGAAAAAAAAAAAAAGGAAAAACAAGCTGTCCCTGTCCGTCCTTGCAACAAACCATATTTCTCAGTATTTGGCCTGAGTCCTGCAATATGAAGTTATTTATAATTATGAGAGTCAGGATTTGAACAATCTTTGTACACTTGTTGTTTTTGTAGACACTTTATATTTGCTTTTGATTTCAGCACGTCGTGTTGTGCAACCAACTCGCTATCAAGGTGCAATAAAACCTAAGATTGCTGTCAATAGCTTCTACAGTGATTCTTGCAGGGTACATCTTCCCTCAGAGAGCATGCTCTGATATTGCAGGTCTCCAGGCTCGACTGAAGTCGGACAAAATGAACCTCACACGGGTGCAGACCATGCTGAAATATTGTACACACACTGTACCGTGACTACACAGAAAGACAGAAATCATCCGCTCATGTCAGGTGAGAAGATGCAAATATACAGAAAAATCTCTTTTTTTTAGTAACATTAACAATCCACTTATGAACCACTATCATGTCCCTTTATTGTTTGTATTACACACAGGCCTGCCACAAACTCATTCACAGTCACATACAGGTTAGTTAGTACACCAAGTCTTCATCTCATCACATCTGTGCTCCTGCAGTCTAACATCAGGCTGAAACTAGAACTGGCCACAGTTTCGTTTTGTGCTCAAAACTCATCATCTACATCCATTAACAGTCATATACGTGATCCACCCACAAGCTAAGTACAGTACATCTGGATTTTTGTGCAAATCAAATAAAATGTACCAGTCTGTTTCTTTAAAATTGTTTTCATTAAAAACAGAGGAAGTCAGATGGTTTGTATCGACATTCAGCTCACTTGACCGAGAAGGTTGAGACGGTGTTTCCTCCACACCGCCGGTCCCGGCTTCTCGCTGCTCCTTTCACACAAGCTGTATTTTTTTTCAAATCACAGTTAAGACTGACGGCCACACGACTCAGTGGCAAAAGGACTTAGTGAGCGTGTGTGTTAGTGCTGGAGCAGAAAGTTGGCCTAACACACTATGTTTTCAGGACAGAAGGTGATCTGTTGACCCCTGTGCGGAGAGCTGGTTTTGAAACACACACACACACACACACACACACACACACACACGTACCTGCAAACAGACAGAACTCACTCACCCAAGGAGGCATTCCACTAAACTTGTTGTATTAGATGTATTGTTGGTTGTAAACTGGCACTGGTCAAGAAAGTACCATGTGGCACCAGAAAGAGGAGACTGACGTCCCTCTCCGGCTGTCTGAGGCCGGACAGCCGCGTCACCGTATGGCTTCGTGGGAAAGGTCTGGCTGAGGACATGGGAGAGTAAGGAAGAGGCGATTTGATGGTATGAAAGATCATTTTGGCCTTAATTTCAGAGTGTGCTTTGAGTATTAAAGTCGCCTGTGCTGCCCTTTTCTCCCATTCGCCCTCGCTCCAGACCCCTCCCTTCAGACCCCTCCCTCCCTCCGCTGGGCCACTCTGCTCTCATTTCTCCATGAGTGACAGCTGGATGATGCGCTGCAGCTCCTCCTCCTCCTGCCGCCGCCGAAGCTCCGCCTCTTCCTGCTCGCGAGCCGAGATCTCCATGGCGATGCGCAGCTGCTCGTTGTAGCTGCAGGTGGAGGGCTTCTTCTTGGAAGGGGTGGAGGAGAGGCTGGAGGGGGCGCGGGGCTTGTGCTGGGGGGTCCTGGGGCGAGGAGGGTGGAGGAAGGAGGAACACAGGTTAAAGTACTTGCTCTAGGACTGAGGGTATGAGACTTTCAGGAAGGTCATGTCACTGCGATGTCAAAGTCTCCATTGGCCAACTTCTTAATTTGATCCCCTTTATTGAAGTTTTAGAAATAATTGGGTTGCCAGGTTGTAAAAAAAATCCTTTATGTTGATGTTTGTCTGGCAACCATGCCTTGTCTTTATAGGTAGCTCATCAGTCTTCATCAGGAAGACACCTCCAATGGACTGTTGAAGCTGTTCTGGAAAAGAGCTACACAGCAACTATAACAAGTTAATTTATTAACTTTTACTTAACTGAACACTTGATGGATGGTTGTAAAAAAACCTCTACTGATTTGTTAATATTAGTTACTGATGAATGTGTAACTTCTTGTTATGGGCCTGTGACACTTTATTTACATTTGTAGCCTCAGAATTGATCGATTATTGTAAATGCAACCATAAAAGACATTATAGTAACTATATCGCAATCAGAGACTGTTTCAGGAGCATTTGCTCCACAAATACGACAAAGCAGAATAAGAGAAAAAACAGAGCCCAAGTCAGGTCATAGTAAATGTTGAGTCATGTGTTGATTTTATGTTAATTTGGAAGTTTGTTGATTTGGATTGACTGATTGATTTTAAAGAGCACCAGAGCACCAGAGGGCAGTGGTGATAGTAAGTTGGTGTGCATGCAGGTAGAGGAAGAAATGAAAGGCTGATTAGGAGATCACCTGCACAGGTGAGGCCTTTTGTCTCAAGAGCATGGCCTGCAGCAGAGAGAGACAAGCCAGAAAGGAGCACTAGGATCTGAGAAAATCAATGCTTAGATGACCACAGAGACGCCATTGGTATGTATTTTGTTTGGTCTTTGGTTTATTGTGTGAGAAGCCTGCAACTAATTTGTGGTGAGTCTTTAGGGTTATTTAGTGATAAATTAAACTTTACTTTCTTAAAATAAAAGATGAATTGATTAAGTTGATTTCTTTCATCATTATACAGGCCTTTTGGAGTTTGTCGATTAAAAGAAATTGTAAATCTTAAATAGTGATATAATTAATTTAAAATTAGTAAGAGTTGAGTGTCTGAGAGTTTGAATTTACTAGATTTTAAGGAATGATTGTTGCTGAGAGTATTTTTGATTAAGTTTTGTAATGATTGATGGTAATAATTTGATGTTAAAAATAGATCCTTTATTTAAATAAATGATTAAGAGTAATCTCATAATTGGTTATAATAAGTTAAATGTAATTGATTTAATTCATTGGATACAGCTACAAACATTAAGTAGAACAATTTAAGAATTGTAGCTGTATTGAAAATGTTAACATGGTTTAAGGTTTGATGAATAAGTGGCATTTAATGAAGTTCTTGGAAATAATCAAATAAGTGTTCACTTCAAGTTAGGATGAACTGGTGCATGTTTTATGTACAAAATATGATTTGATGATTGGTTTTAATTGCTATTTTTTAAAAATGATAAACTGTGAAGGAAAGTGCAGAAACTGGATGGCATGTGTGAGCAATAATTAACCTGAATAACAGCAAAGGTGGAATCAGTATACAATGTTAAGTAAAGTTAGACTTCAGACGTTTGTGTGGAGTTAATTGAAATATTCTTGACAGAAAAAGGTAAAAGTGGATAATTTAGTGCTTAAAAATGAGAGGAGGAACATTTAACTGTTTAATTATGGAAGAATGTACATGATATATAATGGATGTCTAAAAGATGATTTGATAACTTTGTTCAATATATGTTGTATTTATGCAACGTTTACTTTTTGTGACGGAAAAGAAAAATTATGGTCCTAAAAAAGTAAGTTAGTCTCACTGGCCTTTATACATAGTTTACTAACACTTAGATGCTAAGCTAGTCAAAGAGAAAAAGCAAGTGTTATTTACCACAACCTGGCAACCCAAAAGTTAGTGGTTAATAAAGAGAGTCTTATCAGAGTGCTACCTGCTTTGCCATACTAGTTTGAATCCTCCTGATATTATTTATTTCTTGCGACAAAGAGAACAGGATAAAATAACTTTCACAACAGTCAGTGCTGCATTTGCCTTTTTACCCCAAAGGACACCAGAAATGGTCTTCATGGTCTAAAACAATGTTTTCAACACACAGTTTCCTCTACATGTAAGTAAACACTGCTGCAGAAAGACTGTGTCAAAAGGGGGAAAGACAGACAGGTCGGTCTGTCTGTCTGTGTATCCATCCACTCATCTCCAAATAGAGAAGACGCAGAGAGAAAACACTGTCTAAAGATAACAGGCTAAAGTCAACAGCTGCACTGTCGACTGAGAGAGCAGGAAACTCTCTCATCCTCCAGTCCCCCGTCTACAAACACACACACACACACGCACACACACACACACACACACACGTAGTCATGCACAGTAGACAGGAGATGAGAGGAGAATAGCAGGATGGATAAGTAGGGGAGGACAGGAATACAGGATGTGAGTCAGGGATGGAGGGAAAGATCTGCAGGATGGAAAAAATACAATGGAAGAGTGCAAGACACTGAAGAATAACAATAGAGCAGAAGTGAGAGGAAGTCTGAGACAATATGGTTGAGGGAACGACAGGAAATATGGCCTTTGTCCTGACAGTCACGGAGATTCATGTGTTTTTGCAGATTCCAGCTCTTTTGAAGATTAAAGTCTCATTCAGTTTTTAACAACTGATGCTTTTAATCCAAATGTGTCTGCAGCCCCTGACTCATTGCTGATCACAGGCGAGCTGGACTTTGGAAGGGAAATGTGGAAAGAGCGTAATTTACAGAACAGACACGGATGTAAAAACATGCTCCAGATGAAAAGGGACAGAAAAGGAAAATATTAGTTGGAAAAAAGAGAAATAGTCCGATCGTCTCACCTCTCCAGACGACTTGGGTCACAGGACAGGGGGTGTGTTCCCGGCTTGCTATTGGTCAGTGCCTCCCAGATGGTCACCTGGACACAGAGAAGGGGGGCGGCACAGGAAGTCAGAGAGCGAGCGCAGGAAGTGGGCAGACAGAAACATCACAGATAAACAGATGGTGGTGAATGTAAAACAACTGCGTCCTCCCTGCAGGCTTTTTCCTCTTAATGTATGCTTAAGTACCTCTGTCTCACAGCACAGAGATGGCCAGCTGGCTGGAATATGAATTATGAACCAAGTGAATGTAAACTAGATTGATGCTGGCCCTGCGTGTTCAGTACACACACCCAGTATTAATACCACTACTGATACTGTTATTAATATTGATAAGCTCATGTTAAAAATAAAGATTCGCATTCTGCCGCTGCAATGCTAGTAACGCACATCAAACCATTTGTGCTGAAAAATCACATTCATACTGCACATTTACAAAGCAACTCGTTAGTAAAAGGCTGGTGGTTTTGCATGATTCCACAACTAATTGCACACACAGCACTATATTTCTACTGAGCATTTACTATATGTTTCCAGATTCATTTTCTACCCAAGGATGGATAATCAAAGCAGCCAACGCTCCCCCAGGTTGCCTATTAGAAATGTATTTATTTAATTGGATTCATTTCAAGTTGGTAATTTTTTAATACTTTCCATAATTTTTGTTAATTGCTTACATCATGTAGATTCCCAAATATGTGCTAAAATAATCTACTGGTATACAGCAAACTGAGGGCAGGGTAGTTTTCCAGTATAGAACTATTGGTTGTTTTTTTGGGACACTTCAGAAAATGGGTTGGCTATCTGGGGGGTTCTGTCGGGGCCCACAGCTCATTTTTGCCCTGAGGCCTGCTCGCAGGTGAATCTGGCCCTGTTCCTACCTTCCATCTGGTCCCTAGTTTCATTTTATTACGATATAAAAATCAAGTAAGACAGACTTGAAATTTAGTTGAGATAGCTGACAGAGAATATCTATAGATCTTATAATTATATCTATTATGAAAACATGCTTTTTGGTGTGTTCAAATGGTGGCAAGACCTTGACATGGGAGAGAACATCCACATGTCATCCACCTCAATGCAAGAAATGAACGCATTCACGCAAATCCCTCTTATAAAATTCTTCCTTATTGCTCTACACACTAATTATTATAAGCTTCCCGCAATTGAATCAATTGATGAAACGTGACATCGCTCAGTTTAGGGAAGCTTGAAATACTCACAACAATTCTACAATTTCATTTGGCAGACGCTTTTGTCCAAAGCGACGAACATCTGAGAGTAAATACAACACAAGCAAGGATCTAGTCAGGAGAAAACAACCTGGATAAGTGCCAAAAAAGCAAGGTTCAAGTTAGATAGGGCCTGTCTACAGGCACTGAGGGGGGCATACATTACAACATACAATTAGACAACTTTTGTGTGTGTGTGTGTATGTGTGTTCATTTTATAGGAGTTTATCAAGTGCCAAGGTGTTCAGTGAAGAGCTGGGTCTTTAGTCTTTTCTTAAAGATTGAGAGCGACTCTGCAGATCGAACAGAGTTTGGTAACTGGCTCGAGTTTGGTAACTCGACCTGGGCTGGGTCGAGTGTAGATTTTTTGAGGAGTGGAGTGACTTGAGCTTGCTTTAATGCAGCGGGGAACACACCCGTAGCAAGTGAGGAGCTGATGATGTATGCCACTACAGGGTTAAGTGATGGGGAGATAGAGATGGTATTGGGTCCAGTGGAGAGGTAGTGGGACGAGAGTCCAGCATCAGTTTGGAGACTTCCTCCTCAGTCAGAGGGGAGAATGTGAGTGTGACCCTAGTAGCTGGTGGGTGCACAGTGAGTTGGTCAGGCTCACAGAACTGGCTCCTGATTGCAGAGACTCACTGTGCAGACTACCTCTCCATTTCCACTGTATGCCGATTTTGTCCTGCACCCAACTATCCACAGTCATATCTTATAGCATGTCAGCAGGTTTGTTATCTTGACAAACTGCGTAGCTCGTGAAAGTAGTTGTGTGACAGTCGACTAGAGTCCCTGTCTGCATTACCAGACAATTAGGACAGAAAAAATAACCCTCCATGGATTCAACTTTCAATAAAGTTTTACGACGCTGCAAGTTAGGTTTTACATTGCAAGTTAAATCAAATGAAACTGTGAATGAATGGGGAGAATTACAGCCATTATGGTTTTAGAAGGCAGCAATGTAAGCTCGATTGGTACAGTAGTTAAAGCTGTAAAAACACGCAATCTCAGCAGCGTGGTCCTTTAATACCTGACCTGCTTTCCGAATTAGAGCAGTAATTAAAAGTGTCACCACCTTTTTCATCACCGTTTGAAGCAGCAGCTCGGGGCGGCAGGCTGCTGAAGACGATGGTACAAACTACAGAACGAATCCTCAGCTGCCTCTCTCTCCTCTGCACTCCCCTCCTGTACTCAAGCTAAGAAAACTCCGAGGATGTTCTCTGACCCTCGTGACCGAGCCTATTTATACTTCTCTCTCTGTACCTCTGGAAGAAGGCCAAGGACTATCAGGACCTGGATCTCTGGGATTTCAAAACAGCACCTATCCTGAGGCAGTGTTGAATACAATGGGCCCGGGCTCCACACATTACAGGCAATTTATTCTAGGTATTGATTTTACTTCACTATTGATTGTTTTTATTTTGAAAGTGGTTGCTTTTTTCCTGCTTCAGTGTGTCTATTTGTCTGGTCTTGCTTGACTTATTGGTGAATTTACTGCTGTAATTTGTACTGTGTGTTTCACAGAGAGGACATGGTGCACCTTGGGTTGTTATAGGAACATGGCTTTGTGAATCTTGAAAACTTCATCTAAGATGTCTGCAATCTGTGCATTTAGACACTAGACACATATATTTATGTACAAGTACAAGAGAAAGCTTATTGCTATCAGACTGTAGCATAATGTTAGTCACTCCGTCCTGCCCTTCATCTGATTTAGAGAAATTCACACAACTGCCAACCCCGGATGAACTTGTTATGCAAAAATATAACAACGTCAGACAAACACATTGATTACATCAGATTCTAAAATCTTTTTCTCTGGTAATGGTAAAAGTGAAATATACTTTCTCAACCTATGAACAGGTGCATTTTTTGGTGCAAGATTATCCCAGTTTCAAGCTCCTGACACCCGCTAAATATCTGCAAAAACACTAAATAAGACTAAAAGCCTATATATATATATATATATATATATATATATATATATATATAAATTAAAAATTAGAATATTTTCTGCCCCACTCATTATTAACTAACCCAATATAAAAATATAAACAATGCACCACATGTCTGAATTCAACACTGATTTGTCCCTATGTGTGTCAATCAATGTATTGCTAACCAGTGAGTTACAGGCAAGCATCATAAGCTATGACAGAACCTGTCAGCAACAGGTAGCTGTCATGCAAAAAGGAAAGCCTTTTCTAAAGAGCTCCAGGAGCCTTAACATCACTCCTTCCTTTATAAAGTACCCAGCAATGAAAATGCTGCATTCATGGTGTCCATGTTGTTGAAAGGTGCGTTCAATTGCTGTCTCCAATCCTGATGCAAATGCCTATGGTGTGTGCATAAGTGCATACATGTGCACGTGCATAAACATACGGTACACTTAATGGTCCCAGTTCGGAGATTTGAAAATGTGGTTGAGCTAATATAAGCCGAAGAGGTAAACAGGGTTGTCTTAGCATTAATTAAAATTTAGATCTTCTGCTGGTGACGATACTGATAAGAACCCTTTTACAGAGTTCTCTTCTTAAAACAAATCAGTTCCAAACATTAAAAAGTCAGACAGAGGCAGAGTTGCAACAGTTGCCATTTGAGCTGCTAAATTAAACGTCAGCAGCTAGAATAGAAAAGCCTGCTTTTTATCTACCTCTGTTTGAAATCACTGTTGCAAAAATGAAGATTTCTGAGTAATAAATCTGCCCCCAGTGTCAGTGACAAAGTGCAAAGTCAATCAAACAAGGTCTTGTTTGAACACGTCTGACTCCACCTGATCGTATTCGGAGCCGGCCTCCAGCAGACTCTGCTGTATGGCGAACTGCAGCAGGTCCTCCTCCTCCTCCCTCATGCTGTCTCTCTGTTTGCCTCCGAGCATGCTGTATCCAGGCGGGGCCTCGAACACACACGGGGGAATCTCTCCGGCTCGACACGACACTGCAACACACAGGGGAAGGGTAAAGGGCGAGAGATGGGAAGGAGCGTTATCTAACAGTGTAGGAGATAATACTAGACTAAAGGAGAAGAAGAGGAAAGGAAAACAGAGCAGTGATTTCTGAGTGAAAAGAAATCCAGATAAAAACAAAGACATATAAGGCGATACCCCACCATATTTTTGTTGCCAAAATATTTCCATTTCTTAGCTGTGTGTATTTTCCTAGGACTGTAACTCAACAGAGAGAGATAACATCAAGGATTTCCAGAGAGGTTCCTTCTGAGCGGCCGCACAATAAATTATATCTCCCCTCCGCATGGCTGCAGATTCAAAAGAGCCTGTTGGGATTCTGATCAAGTGATGCGATGATGAAAGTGAGCCATAATCTCACGCGCTACACAAAGAACATAACCTTGCGTCCAACATCGGTGATAAATGCCGCTCATAACTCTATCATGCAGCCTCTGTTAGCGAACTGAAGTACGGCCCGGGTTATGCAGTGAAGAGTGGAGGCTATCAGCTGAAGAAGATGTAAGAAAGTATGACACTGTGGTGTGTATGGGAGTCTCACTAGTGGAGCTGGAGCTGGAGACGCTGGAGGAATCACTGCCCGGTGATGGGGTGTCTGTCCTCGGGGTGTCCCTCGGTCCGTCCCCCTCCACCCCCACTTCGTTGTCAGCACGTACACCCGTCCCCTCCTCGCAGCCGTTCAGGTTGCTGAAGGTGATCCTGGCGTTCAGGATGTGGTAGAGAGGGATCTCTGCAGGCGGCAGGTGATGACATTTATAGAGTTATTATGTTAACTTCTTGTGTCTTTGCATCATTCTCATCACCCAGTTAACCATGCGTGTCATTATATAAGTCCTTTCATATCAATCGATCATATTTGCAACCTTCACTTTCCATCCATCTGTGTATCTGTTTACTCACTGTTCATCCTCCCATCATTCCCTTTATTTACCCAGGCATCATTTTAACCTCTCTCCCTCCCTCCCTCCTTCCCTCGCCCCATCCATCTCACTTCCCCAAGCTCTCACCGATCTTGACAGGGAAGCCAGGCGGCAAGCGCAGAGTGATGAAGTCGCGCAGCTTAGCGAACAGGGCGTTGGAGATCGCCATGAGATCGATGATAGGCACCACTTGTTCTGCCAGGGACAGAGGATGGGACTCACACAACCACAACTTGGCTTTAAACCTGGTAACAAAGACACATACACAAAAGTTTGTCAATGAATATTACCAAATACAATTCTGACTTAAGTATAATTGAAGCAATTTATGTCTTTGTTGATGTGATTAGTTCATTGGCCAGAGGTGCACAAAGACATTGATCACATCAGCTCACGGTGACACAGTCCCCAAGCTGCTGAGTCGTGTTCAAATTGAGGCTAATCAATGCTTATATTTTAACTTGTCCGATAATGACCACAGCATTGAGAGGCAACTCTGAAACCCCACTGAAACACTTCATCCTCTTGATGTCCTGACACTTTTTATTCAGTGTCACAGAACAATGAAACTGACTACTGTAAATGACCGACAGACAATAACCAGTTAGAGGAACACAGACCAGAAGATTGGACGGCAATATACCATAAAGCACAAAGACCAATATGCAATACACATAATGCAAATAGTCTAGTGGAGTGTGGTGTCCACAATATTGAAGTATGCATGATACAATAGGGATTTGGAGGATCCATATACGAACAATGCATCAAACAGCTCTGCATATTGACTCCAATAACCTGGTTCAAAATTCTTTCCTGCAGAGTCATGACAACACATTCAGCTATTTTCCAAATAATTCAATTGCAGCTCCTTAAACTAATTCATTGTGCTTACAGAACATGTAGCAAGTCCGCATTTACTGCTATTGGTTACTGTGCAGCTTTGCTCATGAACTGTTGGTCCACATTTCTCTGCTTTTGCCAAAATGCTGCCTTAGGCAACTGCCTACTTTGCCTATGTAGACACGCCAGCAGTTTGGACAGTAGGTCGGCAGGTGGATGACAGAAGCAGGATATTGAAAACCAATATTGTTACCTATATTACAGAACAATAGCATAAAAACAAATGCTTCGATTTATCCTGAGGGTGGTACAGCAGTGAAATACAGATGATCTGTCATAAGACTGTCTAATTGTTAACCAGCTTTGCAAAAATGTTCTCTTCAAATGTGTGAATTTATGTGTGTGTGATCCCTACTATTATTTGTCCTCTTCAGGATCTTGGTGGTGAGCTGTCATGGACGGCTGACTTTACTCTGCCTGCATGTGTGTGTGTGAGCCTGTCTATCCTCTGCCCATCAGCTTGTCAGCTCTGGCACTTGGCGGTGAGTTTGGAGGGCGACTTCACTGTATGCATGGCCGCCTGTCTGTTTTCCTGTCTGTCTGTGTCACCTCTGGGTCTTGGTGGTGAGCTGGCACGGGTGGCCGATGTCCCTCTGAGTCGGCGATGAGCCGGGATTGAAGTATTCCTCGGCCGTCAGCGCCGCGGGGTTGGTCACCGCAGGACACGACATCTGGGTCACCAGGGCCTGCGGAAAGTGAATAATGAATTTTAAAAATCCTTATGTAACTGCATGTTGCCATTTTAGAGCTTTTTACTGATTCATGATGAAAACTGCTGTGTCTGCGGGGGTCGGGACGATTGTTCATTAATACCAGTGACTCAGAGTTCTTTACAAAGTGCATAGATTTCTGGTTTTTAAAACCCACTTTCTTTGATGCTGTCTGTTGTGGAACTAAACACTCGCCACCTACGGGGATTTCAAGGCTTTCCTCTTGCCTACTGACATTTCCAACAGCTCAATGAAAGGAAAAGTGGAGAACAAATGACAAAGCAGTTTTCTTATTCAGGCAGTTCGCATCATTACAGTAGACGCGTTTGTTGGTTCACTGCTCTAATTAGCAGCTCACTGTCAACTGTTAAGTATGACTTAAGTAAACCTGTCAGAGGTACGCTGCCATTACTGGAGGAGAGCACAGGCTGCCACAGACTCATGAAACAAAAGAGAAATTCTTTCCAGGTTGTTGCATTTCCCTCCAGTTTCAGTCAATTCATCACAATCAATTTAGCGTTTGGCAAAACCGAAACAAAACAACATCACAGCTTAACAGTTGCATGAACTATCTGCACAACACACGTCAAACCGATGACAAAAAAAAGGGTGGGGTGTCTCAGTGTCGTGTGGGAGAACAGAGAGGCATGAAGTTGAAAAGAGCAGAGGCGACAGTGAGGGGGAATAAGTGGAAAGACAGAATAGAGAAAAGGGAGAAGGAAGGAGGCATGAGTCATAGTCTCCAGCAGAAACAAATTAAAAAACATGATCAATATTTGAGAGCAGGTTGGAGTCTCGGAGTTACTCTTTTACTCTGCAGGCTTGCTCTGCTGTTGACACAGTGGCCTCATATACTCACTCTCCATCCAAAGAGGCGAGGTGATGATGCTAATACTGTGATAATGATAATTCATGCACAAGGGCAATTATTATCACAATATGATGGCTATTCACAAATACCTGTGCAACCATAGCATCAGCACCAGAACCCATTAATCACCCGGCTCTACCACCTTGTATTTTCATTTATTGTATCAGGTTGGAGCACATTTTATTACATTTACTCTATTTCTAATCCTCCATTTAAAGATAACCCTGGAAATATCTTACCCCATTGTTAGGCCCCATGTGCTGCTCAGCAATCCCAAGGAAGTTCTGCAGTGGAGTTTTCCCACCTGCTCAAAGACACAAGACAGAATGTAGTTACACAATCACAACGTACAAACGCAAACTGAGCTGTTAGTCTGACTTTTACAAACTCTCTCGCGTTGGCACTTGTTTATCAAGAGATGATGAAGCGCAGACTCATTCATCTCTCAACTTTCTGCGACTGTGTGCGCTGTCATTCTGCTCTACAGTGTTTGCTCGAGATAACTTATGGCATCATGTCACGCTTTTCTGTTGTGGTCTTATCGTCTACTTAGAGCCAGCAGGAAATGCTCAGAACCACACTGTACTGAAATAAATCAAACTGAAGTCAATTATGCTATTAAATAAGAGTTACTCCTCAATACTTTCTGATCAGTGCATCTTTTGGTTTCTGAAACCAGCAACAACATAAATGTAGCAAAAACTGTGTAGTCAGTATTATAGTTAGTATATTTGTCTTCAATGTATCTCGGGATCACAAACATCATCTTCAAGCTGAAATCATATTAAAGTCCACTTAACCTGAGTGTACATGTTATTATTATATAGTATAAGCTGTACAGCAATGAATGTGAATGCATTAAAACCTTGAATCTTCAAAGTTTGTTAAGCAGCTTGCGATGAAAACCCACACTCTGAAAAAGGCAAGTGCTTTGAAGAGCCTTTAGGGCTCTTCAGACTGCAGCAGTGAGAGAACCACAGTAGGAGGTCTTGGAAGAAAAAGGCCTTGAGTGTCAATCTGTCTTCTTTGGATCTTAAAGATACCCTGCAGACATATTTGAATACATATGAAAATGCCCTGCTTGGAATAATAATTTAGGTCTGATTTTTTTTCAACAAAAAAAGTTGTGTAAGCTGCATTTTGGACCATGATTAGTTTCCAAACTAGTTGTGATGAGACAAAATCCTGCTCATACATCCAGGTGTTAAAGTATGTTTGAAGGTGAGCATGAGGAAACTTTCCCCGATCAGCAGATGGATTTGAAAACAGCTTTCCAGAGTCAAACTCAGCACATATTGTGCATCACTCTGCACAGTGAAGGTCAAATTTTGGAAGTCAAAAATTGGCTCAAATCTGACATATTACTGTGCATTAAAAATTCATAACTAAATAAGTAACAATCCTAACTGACTTGTTGTATAGTACATGACATCACCTGTTTCCAAATGATCTGCCTACTTCAACTTTCTCTTTCATCGAGAAAGAGAAAACAGAGAAAAACACAAATAATCAAAAATCTCTCAAATGAAATAACCAAGAGTGTAATTTTTGCAGAAACGAATGTGTTCATGTGGGATCTCATCACTCATAATAAAAATGTCTGAGAAAATATTTCAGGGTCTTTCAAAGAACCCCCAATGAAAGCACCCTTTGTATTCAAAGTCCATGGGAATACTAGCAGCTCCTGCTCATTTAGATATGAGCAGCAGAGAAAACATTACCAGCTTCTTAGTGTGTGACTTGCATTTTCAGACGGTGGCCGATGCTGTGGGTGTCCTCGCTGACCAGAAACTGAATGAGTGCTAAAAGCAATTCAAAGGTCCATAAATTCGGGTTAACGACAGCGGCGTCCTACTGCGGTTTGTTGGTCAAGTGTGCACATGTTGACCTTCAGCCAGCTGCTCTGTTTACACCTGCTGACACTAGATACAGAGCGTGTGTGTGTCTCTAGGGATGTATACATATAGCATATAGTTTTTTACAGTGTTAACAAAATGATGAAATGTAGCACAAGGAAAGGGCAAATGGTATGAGTGAGTCATTCAGGAGTCGGTGTAGTGCTTCCCAGAACACTACCCTCCTGCATATTAGCGGAGTGCAGATGGGGATTGTGACCTGGGAGAGTGGAGCCCTCAGAGGAGTGTGATAGTTGATCCTGGCTGACAGCGACAGTCCGCGGAGAGAAGCCTGCTAATCCTGTTTGATTTATGATCTGAACCAGAAAACGAGACGGAGCCACGGAGCGAACGTTGCGGGCTGTTATAGCCGGAGCCTCGGGGTGATCTCATCGGGCTCAGGTGAGGGGGATTACTCATCAGTCGCTCTCTTTTTATCAGACTTGTCGTAGCACTTAGGCTGCGGTTTACGGCGGCACAGGAGGGATAATGGAAAAATTTGTCTCCCGCACCTGCACATAACACCATGACGACTTCTAATGCTCATTTGGCACAGATGACAAAGTAAAACCACTTGCCTTTTGTCTTGTTCTTGTTCTGGTCTGACAGGTGGTCGGTTCTGGTCCTGGTGATCAGCTCCACGTTGGAGGCTGCGTACACCTGAAAGAAGAGGACGCGGTTAACTCATGTTCTCTGTTGACTTTACTTACTCAGTGTTTGGAGCTGTCATGTGCAATAATGATAGGAGCAAAATCAACCATTTATTTCTCTTTAAATATTTTTTTCTTCCAACCTAATTAAAACCTAATATATATGAAAGTATTGAAGTGGTAACTATTCCCTCTGCCGCCAAGTGGCCTCACAGATTTGGTAAATCTGACAAAATACAGAGATATATATGAAGAATATTTTTATGTTATATGGACTGTTTTATTTGCCAAAAAGATGTCTTATCAACAAACTGCAAACAGAACAGAAATCCAAACAGATCTATTCAGGATTTGGGAGGGGCAGTGTTGTATAACTGTGGACACCAATCACAGGTATGGAGCAGATGAGAATCCATTTTATCGAACAATGTTTTACAGATGGGGTCTCTGAGACCTCAAATAGAAGTAATCCATCATTTTCAGCAGTAGACAAAGTGGTGCAGAAATGTCTTTTTTAAATTGTTATAGCGGAGCAAAGGGTCTCCAGGTTCAGGAACATTATGGTTAATGATTGATGGTGGCAAAAACAGTGATAAGGTTAAAAAAAAATTAATAATTTGGAGCAAACTGTTACTATCAAACCATGAACTTTGTATAACATTACACCTCTCGTTCCTAGTCTGCAGCACACAAGTCAGTTTCTTCAAGCTACTGCCAAGAGCCTGAATAGTGGAATTCCTCACTAGTGACCACAAAACGAAAATACTGATTAAAAATTGATGAGGCTGCTGATTCTACACCGGACAGCAGACAAGTGAAAGGAAGAGCTAAAAAGAGTCCAGGAGGAGAGCAGCTCAAAAAGAGTTGTCTGTTTATGTTTGTAACTCTAAATCAATGATGCAGAAAATAGATGCTTTTCAGGCAGCAGTGTTTTACTGTAGAAGCTGTCTGAAGTGCTTTTAAACCACTAGTGACAGATGGGCCTCTGTGTCTGACACTTGTCTCCCATCGATCCCTCCAGGGGGGTCAAGAAAACAAATGGGGTCAAGGTAATGCGTGTGTCTGTGCGATAGTTGATAGGCCATCTGGACTTTCATGTGCTGATGAATTTTCCTCACCTGAGGGCCAATAATTCACCGTTCTATTTAAATAAATATCGGCTAAAAACGGTAGCTTTCAGAAATGAATCTGTCATTATTTAAAAACATAGAGGGACTATGTCCTCAAAAGTCCAACGATTTTAAAAATAACTTTCGCGAGTGATTCATCCTGGAAATTAAATTCTTCAAGTGAAGTGGAGTTTCAGGAGATATCAAATTGAGCTCTGACAGCAGCGCTTTCTCTGAACAGTGTGAGAGATCAGTGAGCTGTCTGAGCAGCCTGTGCTCTACCTTGGCTTCATATCCATTCACCGTCTCAGTCTTCTCGCTCCTCCAGCCCAGGATGCCCGTCTTATTCCTGCAACACATTCAACACATCCCACATCAGTTCCCTCAGGTCTTGACTTCTAGTTACAGATACAGTTGCATCACAGTTGGTTATTCGTCTCATTGCAAGCAAAATGCAGATACACCTGAGAAAAAAAAAAATCATAAACACAGTAGACTGGAGAGAAAAATCAACCATCTCTCCTTAGATTTGCAAGTCAGAGGCTCTAGCTTGTCTCTATAATATGCAGCCTGAAAACATCGCAGCCATTGTCCTTGTTTGTCGTCAGTGAAGATCAACAGTTCAGTGTGCAATTAGGAAGTCTGCCTAGAAGCTAGTGAGGCATATCCCATCTGCATGATCTATTCACATCACTGAGCTGCTTTTGGAACAAAGCACAGAAAGTGGGTTTTTCAGGGATGATTTTCCCAAGTTAAGCTTTTTATTTTTGAGCTGTATTTTTTTATATACTTTATATTTGAAAGCATATTTAAAACATGTAATTTTGGAGTGCTGTCCACACTTCAGAATTATCTCAGCATCTATTACATGGACACAACATTTTGTACAGACATTGATGTTCCCCTCAGGATGAACCCTTGTAATCCTCTGACTTTTCACCCAGCACCAAAATCAGGTCAAAGTCCAAATATGACCAAATACTGTGCCATAGCTGTAGGAAACGTCTTGGATGGGCATCTGATCTCCCTGGGTAGGTACAAAAGATGTTTATGATGCATTTGCAATTTTGTATATCACATCTGGACAGCACCTTACTTATATTGTGTCAGGACCACTGCTCCTGCCCCTGCTGGCAACTAGGAAGACCTGTTTCTGTCTGTCTGTCTGTCTCTCTCTCTCTCTCTCTCGCTCTCTCTGTGTGTGTGGTGTGGGTGTGGCTGTGATTGCAGGAGTGGAGACAGCTGAGCAGGAGGCTGAAACACCTGCAACTAAGACTAAGACCGGTTCAGCCATCCATTCATCGCCAGAGTATAGACTCTACTTCAGCAGTCAGTGTTTCTCCAGCCTTATTTTGCAATCTGCTTGATCTCAGCTGTCGCTCTGCTTATGCCTGTCTGCTCTGCCTCCAGCTCCCTGACCAGCTTCCTGCCACATCTCCCTCCTGCTGCAGAACAAAGACTTGCCGCTCGCCTCGTCCAGACACCTTCCCTGGTCACCATCCACATCCACCCTCCTGTAACCCACTGGATCCCGGATTCCTCCACCAGCACCCCCATCTGCTCCTGCTCCTGCTCCTGGCTAAAACCCCCCCGCTCTGCCCTGCCTGTCCTGCTCTCTGCTCCAGCCTCTGACCCTGCTGAGTATAGCTTAACCCTGAACTCTTAGTTGTATTCTCTTCTGTGTTTAGGCAGTAGTTTTTGTTTGCCCCCCCCCAACCCTTACCCTTCACCGATTTGCAAAACTAACTGCGTTCCCAGCTAATTAAATCATGACATGCTAAACTAAGAAGGTGATCATGGTAAAAATGACCTGCTAAACATCAGAGCACATGCTGATGTTCCTGCCTCTACACCTCACAGAGGACAGCCTCTCAGAGCCACTTGCCAGCCTGCAGGACCCCGACTAATCCAGTGTCAGACAAAACCATGTCTGAATTTTAAAGTTATATCATAGCTCAGTTATTGTGGGTTAAATAAACTTTGCACTTGTTTCCCCAGCCTTAAAAACAGCAAATCTGCAGTGCTGTAGTTTTTGTGCATGGCTGCGTAAAGACGTATTAACTCCGGAGGTGGATGTCCTGTCTGTGGTGCTTGACAAAGTGGTTTGCTCTAAAGCATCATAAATAGATTATTGGCATGTAGACAGGAGTGCTGATCAAGGAAAACGCACAGAGGTGACACTGAGGTACAAGTCTGACAGAGAGATGATTACCCCCCCTCAACCACCCACTTCTCCCTGCTCACTTCTCTCGTCGCTCTTCTTGCTTTTTTATCTGTTAACATTCCCTCCCTGTCGACGGCTCTCTTTCCATAACCCACCTATCTATCACTGCGTCTCTCCGCAGTCTATTTTTCTTCTCCTGCCTCCAAAACCATCCACTCTCCCTGTTTGCGCTTCCATATTGTGCTTTTTTTTCTCCCCCGTATTCTTGTGTCCCATTCATCTTTCTCTCACAGTTTCTCCCTGTATGTCTTTTATTTCCCCTCGTCTCTCTCCGTCCCATCCCTCTTCTCTCATCCTTTCCCTTCTAAATCTCTCCCTCCATCCTCTTTCCATTTTCTCCCCTCCATCCCTCTCTGTCCAAAACTTTCCTTGTCCTGTCATCCCTCTCCCTTTCTCTTTGTCACATCAGTCTTATCTCACCACCTGACTGGAATAAGATGAGTTTTGTCCTCTATGCCCCTGCCTGGCCCTCCTCTCTCTCTCTCTCTCTCTCTCTTTCCCTCCTCTCCTCCTTTCCACCGCTCTTCATCACTGCGTGCACGTCACTTTATGTGAAACTGAGCCGTAAAACTGTACCCTTCATAATACCGCATAATAAAAAGCTCCTAAATTGACTGCACACAAGCCACCTGCTCATCCAATTTCCTTCCACCCCTCCACTCCAATTCTTCTCCATCTTCCTGTAGTCTGATATATCTATATATGTGCCTTTTTCCATGTCTGTTCATTCTGCTACCTGCGTCTGATTCACACAGCCCGAAGCTAATTTGTGCCACACTACTTCCGCATCACGCTCGCTCCTGACACTTTTTTTTTTTTTTTTTTTTTTTGACAATTCAGCCATTTGAGTTCACACCAGACATAAGAGATCAAGCATGGAGTATTTTCAGCTAGATTAAAATGCAGCGACTTAAAGGGAGGTGGATGAGTTCTATTCTTAGCAGGCAGGAGAAAAAAAACTGTAAATGAGCTGGCTGAGAAGGATAATGTTCATTAATCGCCTGGTCGTGTGTTGAAGACGTCCACAAAATAGAATAAACACAGCAAATGCTAAATCAGGGCTGAAAGCAAACTGAGTCAGTAAAGTCAGTTTCACAGCAAAAACCTTTGCAAGCTTAGCTCATAAGCTACATTTGCCTGCATCAGCAAAGCCCCTGAGTGTATTAAAATTATATTAATATGTAATATTACTTATGAATTCAACTTTTCTTTTGCAACAGAAGCTACATAATCTCATTTTAAACTAGGACATGATTTTAGAATTAACTCAATAGTTTTAACACTCTTTCATTACAGGAACATCTCCCCTCGGCTGTAGATAGAGCAGCAATATGTGGCGTTCAATGAACTCCGGCAATTAGTTCTACATGACTTTTGTTGTCTTCACCCACTGCGGCTGCTTCTGTTAGTGTTTTCCCCCCCACATTGTGTGAAATGCATTGTGACAGCCACCAGGAGAACGCGCCTGAACTTGTTCCACTCAGCTGTGGGCTGCAGTGTAGGAGACAGCAAGAGTGAAAGAGTGACAGAAATTCACAACAGTAACAACAAAAGAGTGATTTTCTTCCACCCAGGAAAAAAAAGGAAAGAGAAAAGAGCCAGGACTCAGAGCAGAACATGTCCTGTGGCTGAACTGCGTCGTGTCGTACTGAGGCAACTGTTGGTGGAGAAAATGATTATTGTGCTTGTTCTATGGAAGATTTCTTCCTGTGTGATTGCTGAACACGGCTGCAAAATGTTGAGATTAGAAAGAAGCCTGTGCTCTCTGATTCTGTTCTGACGTTTATGTTGGGTCATGTGGTGGTTTTTTTTGTTAATTCGGATTATTTTCATAGGATTGTTTACTTAAATAGACCTATTGATTTTAAAGAGCACCAGAGGTAGAGGAAGGAAGGAAAGGCTCATTAGGAGGTCACTGGCACAGGTGAGGCCCTTTTGTCCAGAGAGCATGCAGCAGAGGGAGACAAGGCAGCAAGGAGAACTAAAAATCTCAATCAATGCTTAGATGACTACAGAGTGGGTGAATTATGTTTGGTGTTTGCTTATTGTTTCTTTATGGGTTTATTCAGGCTCATTTAGTGATGAAATTAGGTCAATTTACTTTCTCAAAATAAGAGAAATTGTTTAAGTTAATTTCTTTTATCATTATGCTTAAGTTTAGCTGTGATAAAAATGTTTAAGTTAACATGGTTTAAGTTTTGAAGAATGAACTGGCACATGTTTTATGTATGAAATATGATGTGCTGATTAATATTAAGTGATTTCATTGTTTAACATTCTACTTTTTTTTATCCTTTAAGGTTATCAACCTTTGCTATAATATGGCTGAACAACTGTTGCTTAAATAAAGGAAACAGAAGAAATTATATGAGTTGTACAGCGTCCTCTGTTGTCCTCAATGCCAGATCGAGTTTGGGCAGGCATTGATATGGATAAAGAGAAATAACTCGACAGTTTACAAAATCCTGATGTGTATTCTTGATATTTTCAATTTTTTTTGTTAGATTTCCTACTACACCTTCATCAGATGTTGAGTCCAAGTTTGCTTTTGCATTTTGTGCAGTGAGAGTCCTTTTTTTGTAATCAGGGTTGCAGTATGTCTTTCTGATATATATTCTGTATATAAGAGACTATAACTTGACATTGCTACATTCATATTCTGTGCCAGTGAGTTCCGTGTATCAGTATTTTGTCTGACCTCTCGAAGGCGATGTTGCGGGTGTCCAGCTGAGTGGTCACCACGGGGGCCGACAGCCTGGCTGCTACCTGCTCGTCGCTGGGCTGCACCGCCCCCAGGAGGCCCAACCCGGCGGCCGTGCTGCTGCAGGCGCCGCCGTTCACCCGGCCAGGTGAGAGCGCCGTAAGAGACGAGACGCACAAGGTCTCGCAGAACACCAGCTGCCTATCGTGGTCGACCTCCATCACCTCCGCGCTGGAGTCTGAGAAGCAGGAGAGTGACAGACGGGAAGAGAAAAAAAACGAGGGCAATGTTAGCGAGCACTGGAGAGGCAGATAAGAAATTGAAAGTGGTGAAGTGCTACAACAGGGACATGCCAATGAGGCTGCGAGAGACAAACACACATGGAAAAAGAGTCAAGAGAAATAATGATTGATCTCATTAGACTGCAGATGGACAGAGGAAAGGAAAGAGGGAATTAAAGATCCAGGCAATCAGGCCCATTGGAAACTAACACAGAGACGGAGAACATTATGCAGAGACTCCAAAGAAGTGGCATAATTACAAGTGGTGGGAGGAGGAAAGATAAAAATAAAGAAAAGAAGCGGGTGAAATAATGCAAAGAGGAACGAGTGGAGGATTGACTGTGCGATGAGGCTACAACGAGGCAGAAGCAGAGAGGGATGATCATCCTGGGACGGCGCAGTCACACCTGCGTTCTGTCTCACATTTAAATGAAGATGTGAGGTGTTTCTTAAAAATTTGCTTTGTTCAACTTTTTGGAACTGTGCATTCACATGACTGCCTTGTCAGAGCTGGGGAACACTGGATCAGATCTAGTTCTGACTAGTTCTAGTTCTGGTGTTGTCTGATCATGTTGGAAATCGAAGGTGTGTGTATAGTGGTTATGGGTGTGCATGTTGAATTATCAGTTTCAGAAAGTTACAGAAATGTTTGCACGCAGCCCCGCCCACTCAAATGCCGGAGAGGTGTGGGGGGAAGGTGTTATGCTCCAGTGTTCTGGCCTCTAACAGTATTGTCTTGATGCATTTTGTGTCCTACAACCTCGTTTTCTATGTTATTACTCTACCACAATAATAACTGATCATAATCTTTCTGGTCAGTATTTCCATAATACCTACATCAGACCAGCGATATCACATAGTCATTTCTTGGTGCTGAAGGCGAGGTTATTTCATGGGACTGAATGCAAATGTGAGTAGACACAGGGGAAGGAGGTAAAGAGACCCAGTGAAAGACGAACAGGCTTATTATACATTTACAAGCCAATGCACCATTTGGTCTTATATCCTAAAGGAATTGTTAGGGGAAATATGCACATTCGTGTTCTTTAGTCAGATGAAAAGATTGATACCTCCGTCATGTCTGTACGGTAATCTGCCGGCAGCAGCTGGTTAGCTTAGCATAGCGCAAAGACTGGAAACAGAGGGTAACAGTTGTGTCTAAAGGGAACAAAATCCACCTAACAGTACCTTCAAGGCTCTCTAAGTAATTATCTCATTTGTTTAATCTGTGTAAAAGCCAAGGTGTAAAAACAAGTTGCGGTTTGTGCTGGACTATTTCTTGGCTGGGTGCAGTGGTTTTCTTAACTCTTGGCAGGAAAATTAAAAAAACAAACAAAAAAACCAATAATAATAATAACCCTGTTTCTTTGTTATATTTATAAAATACTTAAACAATAGTAAAAGTGATTATAAGTAAATATAGCCTAAGACAGCACACACACACACACACACGTACACACACACACACACACACACACACATGTCCAGAGTTTGACCTCTGACCTTGTCCCCTGAAAATAAAGCTCCGGTTTCCTCTCTGCCAGGTCATCTGTTCAAAGCCCATCAGGGTGGTGTCAACACGGAGACACTGCCCGCTCTTCCAAACTCTGTAGGTGTCGCTGGGGCAGATACGAGACACCAGGGGCACTGAGGACAAACACAGACATGCTTTAAACCCAACTGCGCTGATTCTAATGAATATGTACAGAATTTATGCAGTTCTCAGTTTTCTCTCTGGTGTCATCATGTGAATCATGATGGCAGTTTTTGGGCTCAGTACTCGGTGTTTTTCGAAATTTGTTATATGTAACACTAAAAATACACACAACAAAAACAATGAGTCACATGTGCGCTATAGAGACTAATGCTGAAAATACATCCACTTGTGGTTTTGTAAAGCACTTTACATAAAAAGCACAAGCTGTTTAACTCTAAAACCAAAGCCAGACATACAGTACATTCTGCAGGGCGGGAAGTGTGTGAGCGTCAATGTCCAGTACAACAGGAAGAAAACAGGCCTCTTCAGCTCCAGAGGGAGATGATAACATGATTAGTTCTGAGTGGTCGGCACTGGCCTGCTCTACTGATTGGAATGACACAATAACTGGACTCACCCCAACTGGTGAACTCCCATTTCATCTCCACATAGAAGTCCTGGGCCTGGACAGAGAGAGAGGAGAAAGAGACGAGGGGAGAGGGAGACAAATGAGAAAACGATTGGCACTGATAAAGAGGAAGATAGAGAGAGTCGGGGAGCTGGAGAGGGATAAATTTCAAGATGGATAGACAGACAGAGAGAGGGAAAGAAGAAGAGGGAGAGGGAACAAACGCAGTAGTGCTTGATTGTCTGTTCCAAAGATGGGGGCACTGGCACAGAGAAGTGGTTGTGTATGTGTGGGTTAATAATAGAACTGATGGATGGAGTGATGGAGAGGAGGAAGACGCAGACGAGAGCGGCGGCAGATGAAGAACAGAGCGATGTTTGCAAGTGCCTGAGTGCGAGTACTCATTGTCGTTTTCAGACTGCGAGGGTGTTGTGTCTACCGTGTGGGTATGCTAGATAGTGTGTGTGATTATGTGTGTGTGAGTATGTATCAGGGAGCCAGCTGGAGCAGATACACAGCAAGACAGACTGTGTGAAGGCAGCTCTGCAGCTCTAGTGCTGCAGCGGCTACAACACGCTCTGCTGCACCTCAACACTCTCCTGTCAGGATTATGACCATCCACCTTCAGGCTCTCTGGCCTCAGCTTGTCCATCACTGGTATCGTGCCTTTAAGCATGGCATTCCTTAGCCCTTTAGGGGAAAGCAATGACTCAAATTACCCAAAGACAAAGGGTTTTGCAACACAGAGACGCATCCTTCGAGAGAACCTCCCTTGTCGAGTAGTAAACAAAGTTATTAATACCTTTAAATAAAGCCAAGAGTATTTTGATCCTTAAGCAACGATGTAAATATGAAAAGCATTTACGTTTCAAATGAATGCATCTCTGTTCACAAACCCCTTTGATAAGCCTTTGTAGTTTGTGTTCGCATGGTTGTGTTTTCACGTGAATATCATTTTTACGTATGTCCTTCCGCACACATGCTCGTTTGCGTCCATGTATGTGATCGTGTGCGGTCGTGGGAGCGTCTTTTCCCATGTGTGCATCAAACTGTGTGTGTGAGTGAAATCCCACTTGGCGCAGTCGCTCCAGCAGGACGGGGATGCCCGCCAGTCTCTTGGCAGTCCTCTGATAGTCACGGTAACGGAGCACGAGACGCACCAACTCTGGATCTCTAGTGCTCACCGCCTCCTGAAGAACTGCAGGAGAGAGAGAGATGGAGAGTAAAACAGAGCCAATCACTCTGGCCTCATCTAAAATTTATGCACATGAGCAATTTAAGGGGGGCAGCGAGAATTGGCGAAACTGAAGTAGGCCAGAGGAAAAGCTGGTACGACCAATTACCGCAGCTCGCCCATCATTCATCAGACCGCCACTTTGCTGTTAATCTCACAGGCTGTTCTACACTTGACCAATTACATAACAATTTCCTTTCTCTTCACTTATCAGCATGCGAGTAAAGGCTAACACACACATATACACACGCACAAGCAGTGGAAACAATCTAGATGTAGTTGGATTCTAATAATGTGATAAGAAAGGCTTTTAGTGTATAATCTACTGCACCTATAAAACACAGTAATCAGATTAGGAGAAACAGGATTACTTAATGATACTCCACAGAGCTCCCACAGACATTCATGACAATAACAAAGATTTCACTTTACAGGGCTTAATCCATCAATCTCAAGACAAAAAAAAGCATCACATTACATGCAGTGTTACACAGGTTAAGAGGTGGCAGTAAAAATAAGAACCTAACAATGAGGGGAGGGATACTGGACCACAGCAAAGGGGGGCGCTACATCGGCCATTATAATTTCAAGGTTAAAAAATGAATTATTTTATGCTCCATTAGTCTCCCATTGCCAGACCTATCTGCACACTGCATTTTGCACAGTGCCAGCAGCTAAGAGACGTCTGGCAGAAGCTGCAGTTTTTCTGCAAAAGAGGTGGCGGAGAAAAGCGTCACGAGTTGTTTGTATTTTCTAAACCCATCAGAGTCATCAAGAGGGCAAAACTGCACTAAACTCATCAGTGCAAATTTAAAATAGAGCCAGTGGGAAATGTTGCGGTGGGCTATTCTGCCACTACAGTGCATGATATATCTCACATTGTATATTATTATAGTCCTCTTATTGTGACCAAGGGGGCCACAACCAAAAGCGTGACATTTTCAGACCATGTGAGATCATGTTTTTCACTGGGTTACTGCAGATGACAGGCCAGGCTTGGCATGTTAAACTCTCACAGTCTCCAAACATGTAAGTATGTTCTTGTGGGCAGAACATTTTCTGGGCACATTCTTTGCATAATAAAGTAAAGCACATCATAAAATGGGAAAAGAAACTTCATGATCAAACTGATGCTACTTGAAAAACTTGTTGATATCAAAGGTGATAACATTTTTGTTATGGTTTCTTGTAGTTTATTTACTGTGCTTTCTTAGTTTTGTCTCTAGTGTTGTCAGTTTGAGATTGTTTCTTTGTCTTTTTGATCAGGCTTGCTTCAGTGGCTGGGGGCGTGGTCTTGGGTGCTGGGGCCTTCCCTCTCACACCTGCATCCAATTCCACCTCCTCACCTCTGCTTAAATACTTCTCTCATTCTCCTCTCAGGCTGCCAGATCGTTCAATGTGTTTGTCTTCTTGTATCTCCAGTGTGTATTACTCATGTTCCCAGTCTTTCCTTGGATTGTCTTTTCTTTGTTCATCATCCTCTGCTCCACCCGAACATCTCCTGCCATCCTGCCTCAGCACCCACAGCCCGACCTCCAACCACTGCCTCTTCTTTTGTTCTTTGTGAGTCCTGGAGTTTTTTGTTTATTAATAAATCCCTTTTTACCTTCCCCCACATCTGTGTCTAACTCCTGGGTCCAGTAACCAAAATCCCTAACAATTTTAACATCAATAAATAGTAACACTGCACCTACAGCTGGTAGGTACCTGCTTCTGTTTACTACTCATTCATAAATTGATTTACTCCACGGTAAATATATTTACTTGTGTGATCGCATAATTCATACAAATTAAGAGGTGTTACTTAAAATTAATTCCCATATTTATTTTAAGATACAATGGCATTTACTACATACTGTATATATATAAAATAATAACAAGCTGGACCAGATTGTGTGAAACCTCTTTTAGATCTATGGCACATAAAGGGAGGATGGCACAGTTTAACAAGTGCAATTAGACCTAGCTTTCACATGTATTTGCAACAATAGATACTGTAAAGAGTAAAAATACATCATATTTTTATCCCTCAAGGGAGGCAAAAAGGGTTCATGAGAAACATAGGTTGTAAATTTTAACCACTGGTGAGAGATAGAAACTACCAATTGTCTCCACCACGGTCTCATTGTTTACTATAATTATACCGCAGTGTCATAATTACTTTGACAACAATATATTATCGTGCAAATGCTTCATGTAGCACATTTGTCTTGAAGCGCTCCAACCTCCAACACATCCCCTGATAATGCATTATGCATACTGCACATTACACACGCTGGAAAACTATACTCAGTTTCCTACACACACACACACACACACACACACACACACACACACACACTCACCGGTCCATCCATTGCGGTTCTCCTTGCTAACGTCAGCTCCTTGCTGCAGCAGGACCCTGGCACAGTCCAGGTGGCCCAGTGTGACAGCCAGGTGGAGAGGAGTCCGACCACGAGGGTCCAGAGATTCTAAATCAGTCTGGACGGAGGAGGAGGAGGAGGAGGAGGAGGAGGAGAGAGAATGGAAAACAGAAGGAACAAATTTAAAACCAGCAGTCACAGAGAATGTAAGGGAGGAAAGCGAGCGAAAAGGGAGGCAGACAGAGAGGAATGAAGAAGAGGGGAGGAAATTGGGGTTAATTGCGTATCATTGTAGCATTCCTCGAGCTCACACAGATTGGGAGGGAGAGACACAAAAATAAAATAGAGACGAAGTGTGAGGATGACGGCAGAGGGATGGAAGGAGAGACAGTGACAGGTGCTAATTGATCTGTCACCACCCCAACATGTCTGGGTGCTGCACTCCTGTATCCCACTTATTTTCTGGGTTGGATGGATTGGTTTAAGCAAAACACAGACAGCACTGTTTGCTCTCTTAAACAAGGCCTCCACAGTACACACCAGAGCTGCTTAAGCAGAGAGTTTGAATCCTCAGAGGGAAATGTGAGCAGGTAAAGTAAACAAGGAGCACAGTTGTCAACTTGTCATGCTATCGAGCAAAGTATATAATCTTCAGCCTCATGACCAAAAAACAGTTTTTTTCTTCTTTTACATGTGAAGCTGTGTCAGTCTGACAACGCTGATGAACAAAAAGCATAATGCTTGAGGCTTCGCTCCTCGGCTCCATCCTGTCTTTAGAAGCGTGTCAACAAGACCTCATTTGTCAGCCACGTTACATTAGCGTTAATCTGTCATATCAATCATAACAGAGCTCTGATGTGCTAAAATTAAAGAAGAGTCATTGCAGGGGGCTTTTAAAACCCTCTCAGACATATCAAAAGACATTTGGAACAGTAGACAGCTGTGGATAATTTTAGACGCTCAGAATACCAACTTATTGATGTCTCTGGTTTTTGATGCATCTATAAAGCAAACAAACAAATCAAAAAAGAGGTTATCAGGCCAATCTGGGCTCAGTGTTTTTGAATGTGTATATCTAAATTTGAGTCCTGTTTCATGCTTTTTTGAGTGAAGGAGGTTTTTTTGGGGGGGAGATGCTAATTTGCGTCCGTGCTGAGTGTTAGATGAGAAAACAAAGGAGCTAAATTAGAAAGCTGACTTGTAGGCAATGCTACATGAATAAATACTGAGCCAGGGTTAGATTTTGTTATGTTGTGTGTTGTCTTGTCATTCCTGTCTTATTTTGAAAATCTAACTCTCCCTCTCAGATTACTTGCCCTTCCTCGTGTGTTTCCCGCCAGTGTGATTGTCTGCCCCGCCCTGGTTGTTTCCACCTGTTCCCCCACTTCATGTACATATTGTCTGTGTCTCCCTTTGTCCTGTGCCAGTTTGTCTCGTCTTGTTCGAGCAGTCAACCACGCTATCCATGTCTTGTTTGCTTCAACGTCAGGTTATTGTTTCATTTGATACTTTTGTCTCGCCATTGCTTGCTTTTTGTCTTTCCTCGTTTGAGTGATTTTTCGTTTATACTTTGCACCTGTTTTTCCACAGCCATTTGTGACCTCGCTAGAGTGATTTTTAGTTGTTACTTGTCTGCTTTGCTTATCTCAGAGTTTTTCCTCTTAAGAGTGATATTTTGTTTGCATGTTTTCATTAAAGACTTTTATTTTGAAGTTTGGAGTCGTGCATTTGGGTTCAGACCACAGACCAGTCTTGTCAGTCACGTGTATTTGTAGGTGTCAGTCCAGACATGTTGAATAGATGGCTGTATGAGTCACTTCTTGTTGCCACCTATTCTACAGTGTCATACAGGTCTGATAACATGTCATTATTGATGAGGAAGACTGAGAATCCTACAAGTGTTGCCGTGTCAAACAGCAACAGCTACTTATGGTCCGTTTATTACTACACGAGCCGTGGCGCTTGTACATCTGATGAGATATCATGTCTCTTCACAAATCATTTGATTTAATTAACCACTGGCTGTATTGCTCGGCATGAAGCTGCTCATCCCTCTCTCTCTGTTCGTTCCCCGGGCCACTCGGTGCACCACTGTTTCCATGTTGCCTCTCTCTGCAGTGTGCTCCTTCAAAATCAGCAGCGTTCACAAAACTGATCTCAAATCTGCCATCCAATTAAACAGAGCATTCGACAGCCAACACCATCCAGGGCGTAGTCTGATCTGAGGTCAGTTCTGTCACTCCGTCCCGGGCTCGAATTCTAATTAAGGATTACTCTCAGAGATAAGCGTGACTCAGAATCAGCACTTTTAAAAAAAAGAGCTTAAGGAAGCTGTGAAGAATTATTTCTAGGAATAAAAATGAAATCCTGTTGAGAACATTGTGTGGGTTTGAGCTGTTTTTTTAATAGTGTGTTTATTATGTTAATATCTATAATACATCAGAAATACAGCTGAGCAGGTGAATTGAGGGAAGAGGCCTTATTGATCCACGTAAATCTCTAAATGAAAGCGGTGGAGGAGGAAATGCATGAAAGGGGAATTTTTACACAAGAACAGACCAACCAAAAAAACTCAATATGAGGACGCTGCCCTCAATGTTTACTGCGCTCAGTGAATAATATTCTAATAAACCTGACTGGCAGCAACCATCCAACACAGGTTAACTCTGAGCAGCGTCATGAGGACTCAGCAGTTAGATTATCAATCAGCTACTGCAGCCCTCTCTGTCTGGTATTTGCAAGGGAAATGAGGAAAACTGCATGGGATACACACAAACATGGATGTATGAATGCAAGTACAGTTACAAAGATACAAAGATACTCACATGTTAAAATGTTTAAACCCACATTCTATTGGAGCATAACCCAATAATAAGAACACCATATCATGGTTGCAGCATGTTAATGGGTGTGCTATCTCTGTACGATCTCTATCCAACCGCTCTTCGGTTAACAGCCGTCTGTTCACCACAGTACTTTCAAAAGCAACCCCAATGAGAAAGCGTGAAAGAGAAAGACACAGACATAGTGTGGTTGAAGAAATTTCTATTGTAAGAAACCGCCTGTCAGCAACAACTGGAACATGTAAGACGGGCAAAGAAGAAGAGAGAGAGAGAAAAGAAGAAGTGAGCGACAGATTGCTGTTGCAATGGAAAACAAAAATATGGGGAGGGGTGAAGAGAGAGAACAGAAGGAGAGGAGCTGAAGGAGACAACAACATGTGGGAGTCCCTCAGGAGCCGACGAGCCTGGGGAGGCGAGGGAGGGAGCGTCACAGCGAGGCAGGAGGAGGACGAAGAGAGCAGCCAGCTTTGTTTGTGTGTGCTGGATTATGAGTCCAGGTGTAACATGCAAACGCAACCACTTTCAGTGCCGTGTGTGTGCGTCTGTGTGCGTGTGCATGTTTAACACGAGCAGCGTCTCAAAGGACGGACGACATGTGCTTAGGCGGCACAAATATGAAGAGCTGTCAGTGCCACAGGAAGAAAAGTCTAAAGCAGCGTGTCCATCACTGAAACAACATGAGAGAAAGAGACTGCGCCAGCAAAAGCCACGACTGAATATTAATATGGAGTCTTGGAAAACATTTCTCCTCCAAATAGAAATGGGTATTTTGGAAAGAAACCCTTCGCATATTGTTGTAAGCACATGAAAGGGGGGGAAAAAATAGAGAGACAGAAAGACTGGAACAAAGCTGATGGTAAAAAAAAGAATAGATGAGAGAAAGAAGAACGGAAGAGAAAAATGAGCAACTTGGCTCTGCTTTCATTTCTGCCTTTTAATGGCACTTGTACTGTCTCACAGCTGTCCTTTCATCCATCGCTCCCCCTTTAAGTGGCTGCGTGTAATGTTGGTGATTATCAGTTTAAGCTTATTTTACAGCTGCACTCGATTTCAATTGCTCTGGAAACAAGAGCTGAGGGCGAACGGCTGAGATGCGGCACAAAAGACACAAGGGGAGCTGGAGAAGAGGGAGGGTGAGGCCGCTAATCTGCGGGTGGGGGGCGAGGCTAAACAGAAACATGTGGCGAGGTGGATGGAGAGAGAGAGAGAGAGAGAGAGACAGAGAGAGAGGGGAAAGTCAAGAGAGGAGAGCAGTGGGATTATTACAGGCGAAAGGGAGGATGTAGAAGGAGACAGGTCGGGGAGAGCACAGGATGCTGGCAGAAAACAGTATGTACAATATATAACACAGGATGACAGGACAACAGCAGAACAAGCCGCTGAAGTGTAGTAGCTGCTTTTCCCTCTCCCCAGCTGCACCTGATGCATCTCCTGCCTTGGTAAAAGATTTTAAAAAAGCAAGAGCAGGAGAATATATTTCACCGCTCTTCTATAGCACTTCTCTGTGATGCATTATACCACTAGGCACGCAGTATTACTTATTTATGGTGGTCATTGCAAGTCACTCAAAGTAAGCATCAAATTAAAGACGGTAATGCCTCAGCTTGTCGAGGCCTCGTTCCTATTTTTTAACCTTATACAAAGTCAGAATGTCTCGACCGAGAACATCAGTCAGTGTTCACGTTCTCAACACCGTCACCGACAGTCGATCAATCTAGATCACGGTCTCAATCTGGCAACCTCAGCCATCATCAGCTCTCCTTTATTGTGACTGGTAGACCAGCACTGCGGCGCAACACCCACCTCTTGTCAAATTTTCAAATCAGTCAGGATGTGAGAAATTTGTTGTGATGACACCTTCCAGCGCTATCGGAAAACAGTCGGTCTCGAGGGACGTGCTGCGGCGCATTTGGTCCAATTTGCCTCAAAAGTAGCCGGGAACTGACAGAAATTGAATACAGTGACAGATGGCGGCCAGAGTTAACAACGCAAAGACAGCTGGATTTTACACTGTGTGAATTCCAGATTAAATCCGAGACAGCATAAACAGACTCGGGAGCACCACTCAGAGCTAATGTCCTCCCACCACTACACACTGACCTGCAGACATACTGACATACTTACTTATTCAAATGTGAACAATGTTCATTTGAAACACACACACACACACACACAGTTGCACACACACAAACCTGAAACAGAATCATGATGAAGTACATTGACTTCCCCTCCCCCATTAACAACATAGATACACTCTAGAGGAAATTCTTGTTTACGTCTAATGGACCATGTACTCTCTCTCTCTCTCTCTCTCTCTCTCTCTCTCTCTCTCTCTCTCTCTCTCTCGTAAACACACACACACACACAGGGTAGCCTCACTGGCCTTGTTTGACTTGTGTGGTTCAGTAGTTACAGTAGGGACATTACGTCATCCCTGCTCGTCTCTTCCCACTCTTCACTTCACAATGAAATCACTATGGAGGGCACACTGTGGTCACATAAAGTCTGTGATGACGGGCGGGGCACATGGCATCCATTATGTACAGCAGAGCATTTCTCGTGAGATAAAGTTATTTTTAACTGCCCGGTTTATGGTTTCATGAGTCAGATCAAAAACTGGTTAACTGACTTTAAATCATTGAAACAATCATGAAGCCAATTGTGGCTGTGTTGGCCTGTGTGAAAGAATCTTTCACATAGACAGTAAGGAGGTTTTTGATCATTGGACAACCACATCAGATCTTCAATGCATCTCACAAAAAAAAAAAAAAAAAAAAACGCCTACCTGCACCTTTAAAGCTGTTTCATTATAAGAAAAAAACGTTCTTATGAAAAAATGTAGTTCCTGGTTAAGAAAACTTTGCATTAATAATGAGACTTGAAATTTTCTTTTATTCCAGCATTTATAATTTTGACTTTTGCACGCTGTTCACGTTTTCTTTTTCTTGCCTTCATTTATCTTATTTCCACCCATGCTATGACTTTTTCCTCTATTTCTCTAAAACTTCTTTTTTTTTAAAAAAAAACTGTTCTGTATCTCTGTCCTTGCTCCATGATGCTTTTCTTCTTTGCCCTCACACTTTATTCCTTCGCACAATTCGCTCTTTATTTAATCTCCATCTCTACTTTCCCTTCCTCTTTCTCCGTTCACTCTCTCCTGAACCTGTGCCTACGTCTTTCAATCAAACTCTTCTCGAGTCATCCTCTCCTTCCCTCCTTCATTTGCTCCTTCCCATCTTGCCCTCCCTCAATGGTGAGGCTCAGTGGAGGTTGCATTATTGATAGGCATCTCTATCTGTGGCATCTGCTCCTTCCCTCCCTCCCACTCCCTCCCTCTTTCTCTCCCCCTCTCTCCCTCGCTCAGTGTGTGCCTGGCCTGATGCAGCTTGGCAGGTACTTAGGCCAACATCAATCTTTCATACAAACACCACACACACACAAAGTTGTGCATATACACACAGAGCAGCTTTCCCAAAATGTTTGTGCACAGGAGTGGAGGGTGGCGATGGGAGGGAGGGAGAATAAAAATAACTTTTCCTCCCCCCCCTGCCTCCCTTCTCGCCTCTGTAATTCTACTTGCAGGAGGAGACTTTGACAAACGCTCCACCGCCATGAAACCCTGATCCATTTTCAATGTGACACTCCTTCAGAAATGAAAGGACAGTACAAAACCTGCGTCACAGATGATAGAGTGAGCAGAACAATTGGTGATGGTAACCCACGGAAGAATAACAAAATCCTCTCACACAACGTCTCACACTCGTCTTTACATGGCCACTCGTGCAGGTGCGTTAAAGCGCTGTGCATTTGAATCGTAAATAAGACCAAATTCACCAAGTGAAAATGCTGACCTACATTCTAGCATATGTAATGTTTCTGTTCCTCTGCATTTCATCCTGTTTACTGTCATCCACCGTCTCCACAGACAGACAAGCAGACAGACAGATGGACACCACGCAGACAGAGGCAGGGAGAGAGAGCGCAGGCGGGTTGGATGCTGATGGACCTGTCAGAATGGCAACAGAAGCAAAGTGAGAGTTTCTCAGATGTTTATCTAAAGGTGCTGACACCCACTTTGTTGCGGTGAGTTAACAGACCTCACCAAAATGCGAGGAAAGGCACGCATCACGCTGGCCCGGCAGACAGGGAGAGCACTTATTCTCACTCCTCACACTCGCTAAAAGATGCAGGCACGCTCACAGATGGAGAGAGCAAATCTTTTGTTGGAATGAGGCAGACAGTGCATACGCTATAAAAGAGCATAATCACATAATGTAGCGGCTGTAGCCTATCGGAGTGAAACACCACAGCTGTCACTTTCTTGTGTGTGTGTATGTGAGTGCGTGAATTATGTAGCAATTTCAGGTAAACCCAGTGGTCTGGCAAGAGATGGCGGCACTTAGCCTGGGCTGATAATGAAATCAGATGTCATTTTCTCTGGGACATTTACAATTTCACTGGCAGAAGATGTGCTGGCCAAATAAAGGGAATATCACAAGGGTTTAAAATGTATTTATTTATGTTCAGTCACTTCTTGGTTCTTCTCAGTTCGGCAAGTTCAAGTGTCTCAAATGCTAAAATAGACTGTAACATTATAGCTAAGATTTCCCCTTGAAACCAAGACGCAAAGCAGCAGGACAAATCCATAAACTTAGAAAGTCAATGTGTTGATTCAGGGTTATTGTCTATATTTTCTACATCGTATTTGAAAATGCACAGACTTGCTTAGACTTGTACGTGCTTGCATCTACCACCAGGAATTCTTCTAATCTGTCAAGTAATTTGCTTTCACACAGTTGTATGGACTTGAAATCTTAAAATCTTATGTGCACACAAATGTCAAAAAGATGTTACTTAAGCACAGCTGCTTTTCAAGAGCTGCAGCTAAACTGAAAGTGGTACAAGCAAACAGCCTAACATATAGTGTAGAGAATATCCAAACCAAGCTATTAACTCCAGAACTGACAATACCATCATTATATCAAAAGCATATTGTGTCAACCTGTTTTTACAAGACAGCACAACAACATTCATGTTATGGTTATGTCAGTCAGGCCTCAGTTTTTTTTGTTAATTTTTTGGTCAGCCTTAGTTTTGTTCTATGCACACTCTGCCTGACGTGCTTTTGTTCAGCAATGGTTGTGTCATGCCCTTGTCTTGTCGTAGTCTTGTCTAAGTTTTGTCTGACACTATTCACATGCCATAGCCTCTCATCTCAGGTCTCTGTACTGTCCTTATCACCCCGCCTCTGCCTCACCTCATCTCCCAGCCACTCCCACCTCATCCTCATCACCTGTGTTCCCAGCTGCAGCTAATCACCTATCAGGGCCCTATATTAGTCAGTTCATTTCAGTCTGCCCTTGAACGGATTGTTGTCCTCTAGTCTTGTTCGTGTCCATGTTGTTCTCGATCATGTTTCCTTTGTCATGTCATGCCGGTTTCCCTCAAGATTTGGTGTTTGGATTTTGACTTTCTTGGACTCATCGTTGCTGTGAGTTTTCTGTTAAGATTTCACTTATTTTCATTAAAAGACCATTCTGAGCAGCAGTTGAGTCCTCACCCACCCCACCTGACAATTTAATCCAAGACAGGAAGTCATTTAAAACTGCAGCTTTAATGGAAGCCTCAAAATCACATCTTTGGTGACGTTTAAACCTTTAAAATTTGACAAATATTTGTGCAACCATCCATCTGCTAGCTACTGGTACCACATTGTCAGGGTTGTGATGGCATTTGGGCAAGGTTGCATTTTTTCCAGGCAACTGATGTTGAGATCCAAAAATCAACTGCATGAGAGGTATTCACACCAATTACCCAAACCACCTTATCGTGGTCTTTTCACTTTAGAGAAGTAGCAACTTCAGAGGTCTTCCCAAATTGCCAAGCTCTGTATGTGTTCCTGGAGAGTATGTAACCAATGATGAAGGTTGGACCGGGACAAGACCTGACTGGCTAATCACATGCCTCACCTTCAGGCTTCACCCTCTTTTCTACTACCACGGTCCAGAGTAGTATTATTATTACTGCAGCTCATGCAAGCAGCTGCTCTCATGAGGATACTTGAACTCCTCCACCTGGGACAGCTGCTAACCCTCCCACCTTAATAGGACAAGCAAACTTTTTTCCATAAGAGAAGCCTGGCCTCAGATTTGGAAGAACAAACCCTCGTCTTAGTTGCTGCTGCTCAGACACAGCGACATACATACAGCAGATTGCTGCACAGTGGAGGCTGAAGGCAAATGAGGCGAGAGAAGCAGCATCCTCTGCGAATATCAAAGACCTGTGTCTGAGCTGAATATCCTCACCACTCGAGGGCTGCCCTGCTTACCTATCTTTGAATCGTGAACAGGAGAGGGGACAAAGTCTGTAGTATAATAACAGTGTTGAGTAGGTTTTACAAACTCCTGGGAATTTTTTTTGACAAGCTATGAAGAGGGGAAAAAAAGCTGATCCACTGATCCAGGGCTAAAAAACTGCATTGCTCCTTGGGAATCTTAGGCTTGCCATCTCTCCTGTGTTCTTTTCAGTATCTTGCCTACACTTTTTTTGCACCATTTCCTGATAATTAAATCTGACTCACCAGGCTCCCTGTTTGAAAGTCTGGCCAACCAACCCCATCAGACACCGTCCATATCATCCTCAGTGTCCATACAATATTGTAACAGTACATTAATCACAACAACTGTACAACATCTTGTAGATATTTTAGGATAGTTCATCTTTGGTGCCATGCTATCATGGAACTACTGAACCCGACTGGCTTCTGCATTAACCTCGACCACAGTAATGAGATCTGACCCTGCGGACTCTTCCAGCCCTGGCCTCTGCATGAAAGGCATGATCACAGGCATCGGGAGCGTCTCCAAGTTTTGACAATGTTCCCAGTTGAGGTCAGGACATTTGCACCCGTGCTGAGCACAGCCTGGGTGACGATGACCTTGTACGAGATGCTGGCTGGCCAACAACACCACATTATTGATATAAGGAATGAAAGCTATAGTAAAATGTGGTGGTTGAAATTTTCAGATGTGGGGATGTTTGTCTGTCAGGATCAGTAACACAGGGACTGAAGAGAAATACCCAAATCACATCATCTCTACTGGAATCAAGTTGTGATTTGTTTCCATTCCTCACCACCTTAGTTTCTTTCCTTTCCTTTTACAATTTACTGCCAATCCGTGTGTCTTTCTCTCTCTCTGTTAAAAGCTTTCAGTAACTTAACTAAATCAGATCTCAACCCAGCCCTCATGGCATCTCTTTGTGGCTTTGCTGCGCTGCAATTAGGACTTGAGTTTCATTACACTGAGGAAAGTAAGAGAGGTGAGGGTGGCGTTGATAGATGGATTGTTGGAGCGAAAGGGGGACAGAAGGCACAGGGGACGAGGATAAGGAAAAGTTTATACAGTGGGTGGATGTGATTAAAGGAAACCAGGAGAAGCAGGCTGAGAGGAGAAGAGGTAAAGCTTGTAGTGGACAGGTGCAAGCAGATAGCAGATGGTTGGCATAATGATTCAGGCCTAACGTGAAAGCAATGAACCTGCGAGCCTTAATTCATGCCTCTGTTCCCTCATGCCAGCAAGCCGGCATCAGACTTTATAATGCTGATTTAACTTGAGCACCTTGCCGAGGGCATCATAATCAAACCATGCACTGAGAGACGGAGAGAGCTGGGGTCGGACACAGAGGCACGGAGAGGACAAGAAACAGCAACGGAGAAAAGGAGCAGAGATCTCCGTGTCATTTCCTGCGTTTGTCTTGAGATAGGCCATCACTCTCCTACATGGCCCTGTTCTTTTTCAATCACACTGTGCTTTTACGTCCATGCGCATCACAGACCGGGCTCTGTTCATGGTCAAAGGCTGTCATTACTTCCTCCCCACCTCCTCCTCCTCTCTACTCTCTGTCTTCACTCCCCTCACTCGCCTTGTTTGCTTCCACTCTTTAGTTCATTCTGTCAATGTTGCCACCTTGTTCTCACTATTTCACCTCTCTCTAGTTAACAGGCTGTCAGCGCTCTCCGTAATATAAGCCTTGTTTGAATGAATCTAGTGAACACGGGTAAAAAATGGGACTCTCATCTCTTCTTTTATCCCCCACTGCTTGCTATTTTTTCAATTTTATTACTCTCACCGACTCTTTATTTCCCAGTGTACTTAACTCCGTGGTCAGCTGTACGTCTCTGGCATTTATACAACCACTCCTCTTGTTACTATATTCACTTTTCTCTCTCTGGCTTTGCATCGTAACACTGATGTCTGATGTATCAATTATTCCACTGTAGCATGCTGTGGCAGCATTTCTGCTCCCTTCACTCACTCAAACACGTAATACAATCTATTACATGCTGTTGTTGGAAGTCTGGGCAAACATAGGAGTCTCTACATATAGTTTTAAAGTCTCACAAGCATTTTAAAAAACTTTCAACACAGTCACGCATCAACCAGCCATTCATTGCATTGTTGTCCTAGAAAGGAAATAAGAGCGTGATCAGAAACAGTGCCGGATATTTGATACATGCACATGGTGAAATAAAATGAGTCTCGTCATTTCACCAAGGGCTGGGCAGGCTTTAAAAAGCTCTGATCCGAACACGGCTGTAGATTACCTTTATTCTACGGTGGCAGAATGCAGAGGTCAATGATATTGCACTGTTCTTCCACAGAGTTGGAACTGCGTTTATCAGGGACCGACCATTATCATGCAAAATCTGCACAGTACTGCCTTTGTTATTTGGGTTGTAACAGCATGGCCATAATGTGATATCATGGCAACTATCACAATGCCCTGTATTGTAATAATAAATTGTTGCGACAGGGATCATGCATATGGCTTTCCAATATTCTTCTTCTATGCTCCCCTTGTCTTTTTCTGCCATGGCTGATGGTCATAGAATAGAAATCTCTCTCTGAAAGTGGAACTGTGTATATGGGTATATGTCAAGTGCATGTAGGATCTCTCTGTCAGCCATCTCTCTGTCAGCCATCTATCCCATCAATCACAATCAGAATAGTTACAATAAACCATACTAGACAATCAAAGTCTGCATGAACTGGGTTTAGTCTGCAAGACTGGTCTCCTTTTGGCTTCACTCCTTCAGCAGGCTTACTGCAGCCAAATCCATCATGGTTTGTATTACAATTTGAGAAGAAAATGAAATGACTAAAAAAATATTCAATGTTTCAAAAAAGTAATGTTCAAGCTGTTACTACAAAACTCCCATTATGTCGATAACAAACAGGGACATAATGATGGTTTCAACCATTTGCAGCTTGTTGGCGACTAGTCAAATTTACACATGTAATGCAAATAGACTATGGTAAATAAAACTACATGGTTTGTATAATCACCATCTTTTGCCTGCTCCACCATGTTGTCTCTCATTTTGTTGACCCAGCTGCGTATTGTCACAGTAGGTCAGTGGGAAATGTAGGTTTTCATGCTAGCGATATTTCAGATTTGAGCATCGAAATCTATGTCGTTACATGTGATATGATGTCCTGGTTATGCACAGCAGGCAGGCCAACTAGGGCTCGGACATACTTGGCAGAGTAACATTGGAGTCCAGATTTACTAGCGTGGACATTTTAGAGGCTGCAGAGAGATTTACATTTTAGCTTTGTTCATTATTCCTGCAGCATTCCACTTCCATCACTTGCCTGCAGCTATGAAAAAAAAACCCTGTGCTGTCAAAATGTGTTGAACCGACCAAAGCCATGGGAGACACACAGTTGTTCAGAGTGCTTCTTGACACGTGTCATCAGCATCACACATGCGTGTACATGTGTGTTTCATGTCTGTGTGTATGTGTGACCGACAGAAACTTGGGACCAGAGCATGATGGTCTGTGTGAGCTGTTGTTGTTTATGGGCTCAGGTTTGCCAAATGAGTTCTGGCATGTGATGCTGACATCATACAAATTAAAGTTTAGTAGCTAATATAATTTCACGTAGTGTGTAACATGTTTGACTATTGAAAAAAAACAAAACAAAAGCTGGGTTACACAAAGTTAGAGAACACATGCAAAACCATGATGTATACCTCCATGTGTATACGCCCACACACAATAAGCAAAAGAGCAGGAGAGACAGAAGTAGTTTTGAATAGTTAAAGTTATGGATGAGGCTGAACAAAAGTTCATTAACAATAAGAGGGAACAAGAGAAAAAAGAAGTGAAACTCTCGTGTTCAGCTGATCAGACAGATACGGCAGATAGTAGGTTGAGGAGAGTTCTTCTGGAGCTGGCATGAGAAGAGAGCAGAATAATGGTTGTTGTAAAAAATGGAGGAAGTTGTATTATCTGCCTTTCTCCCTTGTTGGCCCTTCTTTTGACAGCATTAAACAGCCTTAAAGCCATGAAATTCTTTGAAACAGATGATATGAGTAGGCATAGGTTTGAATTTTGCATAGACCTCAGGTCACACAGTGTTCATAAAGTTTCTAATGCGGTGAACAACATCACAGCATGTATCGACATTTGTTTGCTATAATAGCTGGTGGGGACCGCCTGATAGATCCACAGTGACAATTGCAATAAAAATAAGTCCTTATCCTACACAAGCAGAACAGGAGGGTGACTAATCATGCAGATTTACTAAGGATCAGCATCAAATCTTTTTTGATTTTGAACACTTTGGTGATTGAGATGTTCAACAGATTTGTGTTTGTTTTCATACAGAAAAAAAAGAACTACAAGGCAGTCTGTTCGGTTTAGTTTATAAAAAGATCAAAGATAAAGTATAAAGGTGCAGGGTTCAAATGCACAGCAGAGGAGCAATAACATTTGCATCATAAAATATTTATAGGTACAAGAGTTCCTGAAAAATGAATGATTATGGGGTTGGGAGGACTGATTTGTTGAGCCTATCTGTGTTAGCCAAACATATCAAAAGTATCAGTTTAGAGACATTGCTGTGACATGTAACTTACATTTTGATCACAATTATTTTCTATTAAATTTGACTACAATGTTGAAATTTTGTTGTACATAGAAAACTGCTGCAAAAATAGAGATACAAGGGAAGACATTAAGAGATTAATGAGTTAACAATGATACATTCGAGACGGATGTGCACATATATAAAACTGTTTTTTTTAATTACTTCTCTTTAATTACCAGTACAACAATATGTATTTTAAAAATTAAGATGTCTTACTAAAAACACTCCTACAGTGATGCAGTTCTCTCGTCAAAAGATTAAGTAAAAAGATGATCAAATAAAAGGTTGTGATACAGGACATAAAGTGGAACAGAAAATAAAGTATCGACTATAATTATGAATTGTCTTTTTGTATTATTAATCTTATTCACCAGGGAAGTTCATTCTTATTTGTAAGCTTAGTGGAACCCAGAGACTCTAATATGTACATGCCATGGGCCACATGACATACAAACCATTCAAATCAGAAAAACTTAAAAACTGGCATATAGGCTAAGTGAGCTACTTTTTGTAAATGGGCATCTTTGAGCTCAGCATCCATTTGTAATAACAGGCCACATCTATTGTTAAGCCACATGCATCTTCACACATTGTGTCTGTCAGACCTTGTACGTGCTGACAATGGTATAATACCATGTCCACACTGCATACATGTCAAAATACAGACTAGATTTTTATGAATTTGGTCACCAGTTTAAGAGATATTCTGCATCAGCAAATGTGTTGGACCAGTGTGAACTGAGCCATGGCGCTATATTTAGCTTCTGGCTAAAGATGTATCCTTGTGTATTGAAATAAAAATAATTAATAATGAGTTCTAAACCAAAGAACCAATGAAAAGTCTTAGTGTTACGCCAGCAGGGTGTGAAAATTAACATCCAACACCTGCAAAGTTACATAAGTTTAAAAAGGCTTTGTGGTCTCCTCTGCCTTAAGTTCATAGATGGTTCACTTCCAGCACCCCTTTCAATGAAGTACAATATGCTTGCTCTGACAATACCAGAGAGGTCATGGTCCGTTTTGAGAGCCTGTTCACAGTAAGGTGTGATCAGTGTTGCCATTTATTTCCCAATAGTTGTAATTATGGTCAAGGGTTAAATGGTAAATGTCATCACCACACTCCCTCGCTGTAAATGTAGGGATTGTGGTAAACCAACTGATGGCCGCCTTTGGGGCTGTTGCACAACATTTTGGTGTAAGGAAAAGGCTTCCAGGGTTGTGATTTCATAACCACAAGAAGGTAAGAGTGTGCACGTGTAGGCAAGTGTGCGTAAATGTGTGTGGGCAAGTGTGCGTGTGGAAGTGTGATGTCTTGAGACCGCTGCATGATGCATGCACTCAGAAATCTGTTTGGTTGCTAACCTGCAGAGCATCTCTTATATAATGGCAAAACGCTTCAGTACATTTACAAAAAAAACTCTTGCACAGTCTCAGTCTCTCTCTCTCTCTCTCTCTCTCTCTCTCTCTCTCTCTCTCACATACACACACAATAGTGCCATTCTTATCATATTATCAAATCCCTCACCCTACACTGAAGTACTCCAGTTTTACCAGTGGGTGAAAATAATTCTTTTGATTATGACAAAAATCTACATTTGAAAACCTCATACAATACCATAATGATTCCATTACTGTATTTACCATGTCGGTTGGCAACTGTTCGCCCACATGCTCATCTGCATTGTCTCTCCCACTCACAAATGGTTTAGGTGCTGGTGGGAAGGTAGAGAGAGCCTACAGTTTGGAGTAGACCACGCAATAATGCTGCTTACACACAGGCATAAAGCACTGACAAACACACACACACTGCAACCCCATCAGGGTCAGCAATTACAGTCATTTGCACTTGGAAAATTTCGAGGAATAAACTCAAGTTACAACTTCCCATACATATTAAAATTACTGGGGAAGGGATGAATATTTTAAACTCTGATGCAGTAAATACAGCTTTTTTATGACACTAGGTGATTTCACAATGAATGACAATAAGAAAAAAATAGTGCAAATTCAAGTCTGAGGATGTGGTCTACAAGTGTCTCCCTCCCTCCCTCCCTCCACCCTACACATGACAATTAACTGCGCTATTCCCAATTATTGACCTGACTGAGCTGCTCCATGCATGTCATCTCTCCCACCACCTATTAAATGTGGAGACCAATACGCCCATATAAAAGGCTCATAATAAAGACATGGGCCTGTGTCTGTGAGCAGAGATGTGTTTGATGGCTCTTCTCTGTCTCACCTGCTCGTTGCTCGCCAGCTCTTTCTCCAGCTGTCGGTGTTTGTTGTGCCACACCAAATAGTGGACAGGATAGCGACTCTTCTCCGGAGTTTTCTTGGCAGAAATCATCCTCGGATCATAGTTTGCCTCCTCCTCTGTCTTCACTGTGGATCGCAGGGATACTTTGCTGTTAATTTTGCAGCTATATAATCAAGCCTATCATCCTTTAAAGGCGGTGATGCCCAGAGGCGTTCAGGAGCAGCCTCACGCGTCAGGAAACGGCGCTCGCCTCGCTTAGAATAAACAGCCAAACCCCGTGAAAATCATTTAAGGAAATAAGCCTGTCGTTTGATTGTCTCGGTGTCTTAAGGCTACACCTTTATTTCTCACCCACCCGCTCCTCCACCTCTTGCCTCCCACCCTCTTTCCTCTCCTGCCTACTCTAACACATCTATCCTCCTCCTCCTCTCCTCCCATCCGCCGGTGACTGAGAAAGATGCGCTGACAGGCTGCGATGAAATGTGCGCACACTCAGCCAATCCGCTGTCAGGAGATGTGGAAATAAAACATATGCTAGGAGGAGAGAAAAAAGAGCCGCAGAAATAAGGCAGAGATGTTCGAAAGGAAACTACATCCCGCAGCCCTCTGCAGGAATCTAATAGTAGTGATAAATTGTGAAAAAGAAGAGGTAAGAAAAAGTATAGATGCTCACTGCAAAGAAGAATTAAAATGCATCAATGTAAAGTTTAGGTCCAATATTATGTATGACAAATTTGTCTTATTAAATTAAAATGCATATTTTGTCTTTGTCTATGTGAGATAGATATCTTTGTTATTGTCCACAAAATGGAGATTTTATTTTGCTTCATTCTGCACGTTTAATTTGCTCTGCATTTTAATTTTTTTTTTCTGTTATTGTGTTTGTTTGTGTGTTGTTGTTTTTTGTTCTGTTAAAAAACAACACGAACAACAAACAACAACAATAAAAAAAATTGTAACATAAAAGTGTTTCCTGGTATTTCTGTGTTTAATATTTTTTAATCATCTGTTAGCTGCCAAAGCTGCCTTTTTTTTCCTTTTTGTAGTATAAATAAATACATAAATAAAAGTTTAGTTAAAGAAATATGCTCTTCAGTATCTTTTTTATAAGGCTGAAATGGACCATGTTAGCGTTGATCACAAAAAAAAAAAAAATCACAGTTGCTGATATCTTATCTTATCCTATCTTATCTGCAGTAAATAATACTGAGCCAACCTTTAAATTCATGTTGAAAGAGAATAAGTAGGTCAATGCTCTGACATTTAAATCCTGATCATAAATATCGGTCTACATTTTGGTCAGTGAGGTTTCAAAAATATTGGTGACTTTTCTCTGTTTTATGTTGCTCTGTCTGTGAACCCAGCTCTCCTTCAGGGGCTGACAGGATGATTTCTGCCCGGTCACCCCCCTCCTCCTCCTCCTCCTCCATAGGTAGGTGCAGGGATGTTGGGTGTGTGTGCGGAAACTGACAGGTAGAGAGCTGCCGTCTCTCGGTGAGTTGGAGGCAATGCAGCCAACACATTTAGTCAATATTCCTTTATGAGCTTCATGCACACAGCCAGATTAACTATGTGCACATAACTTGACTCTAGACTGGAGTTCAGTGGTGAACGTGGGCGAAGAGACCGCAGGAGCAAACGGGAAATTCAACTGTCAGCTGGCCGGGAAAGCCGATCGCACCACCCGGCTTCCGGGGATTCAGGGGCCGCATCGGTTGACGGCAGACGTCGGTCGGTAACTCGGGGGAAAAAAGGGGGCGAACCACATCATCGCCGACATCCACCTCTCGATTTCAGCCACTTTCGACATGTCAAGAAAGCTGCAAAGGACAGAAGTCTGCGCCGACTGCAGTGCGCCAGGTAGGAAGGATGAAAATAAATCAAAAAAATAGAGCACAGTGCTGGAACAATACGGCTGGGGGGCGCCGTGGTGGGATGACGGGGCCGGAGCTGCTGTCGCTGTCAGCGGTTCCGCAGAGCAGGAAAACGGCCAGGGCTCCCAAGCGTCGCTTAGGCCCAAAATAAACAGTGAAAATAGGCGTGTTATCACAACGGGAAATATCTTTGGCTAATAGCTGCTCAACGTTAGTGTGCCCCATTGATCAGTTGACTATTTCTATTTATTTGACTAAGCTCTTCTGAGAGAGCCACCAGGTTGTTTGCTGCAGAGTCACATTTTAGTCGCCTTCCTGCTTCAAGAGACGTTTGTTTTGATTTTCTTGACCGGGACTTCTTAACACGTTAGCTTAGCCTGGCTAACGCAGGCGATTTGGACTCACTGCATTTATGACTATTATTAAACATTTCGCTTCCACTTCATGCACCAATACACAATATAATGGTTGTATTTTAAAGCCGCTGGGTTAATGTTAGCACTTGCTTGCGGCGTTTTGAGACTATGAGCCAGGCTAACGTTGCTAGCTTAGCTTCAACGTTAGCTTGTCTAGCTAACTTTTGCTAAACGGCAAGTTATTGCTAAACCGACTCAGCTAACGCGTCTGCTCCCAGCCAGCCGTTTAAACTGCATCTGACACTCATTTTTGGTTATTAATGTACAGTTGAAAACCCCTGAGAGAGCTTACCTACATGAGTAAGGATGTCTACACAATTAGCTTACTGATTTCACAATATTTTTAAGTCTCCTCCACAGATGAAATAGTAACTAACGCTGAGGAGATATACAAGAGCAAATTTAGCTGAAAGTCATCCTGAAGTGGAACATTTAACCTGATCTGGCATGAAGTTGAAAAGAAGAAACTGTACCTGCCAGATAAGAGTAGTAAGCTATTCATACAGTTGTGAATGACATAAGTATGATGACTACAATGAGAGGTCATATTTGTAGGTTACTTTTACCTCGTTTGCCCCATGTGTGTTTATCTCAAAGTGAACTAGAGGTGATGCCAATTTATCCTTGCTGTCCCCTCTCTTACCTCTATATGTAGCCTCACATGACCTCATATTTCATATTTGATGCACTTGATTATTGGTACTCGTGTGTGTGTGTATGTGTTTCATGCATTCATTCATGTATACATGCGTTACAACAGCTGCTCTCTTCACAGCTGCTACCCATGATAGAAGTGTGTGTATGTGTGTGCAAAACTGTCTACAAGCTTCAGGGCCTTACTGCTCAGTTTTCAAAATCTTGCTGGCTGCACCTTGCTACTACTGAGCCTGAACCTACTCCCTGCTGCTCCTTTGCTCGCCCTCCTGCTTCATTGCCTGCTTCTCTGTTCTCCTGCCACCTCACTTGCTTATGCCACTTCATAACCTGACAAGCACTTACTAACCCCAGTTGAACGCCTATCCTTTAATGCAGCTTACAGAATGATTAATGTCTTACGTTCCTGACAAATTAATCCTATTTGGAAAAAGGAAAACGATGTGTTTTTGTTGTAAAGCAGGAGCTTATTCAAATGGGTTTCAGTAGATAAAATGACATTACGGTGGTTTGTTTGTTTGTCTTTGTGTACCTGCTACTAGCCGTACATTTCTTCTGCACCCATCAGCTCTTTGCATGCAGCCCCTCCTTACGACGACATGCACACACACGCAGTGCGTTCTGCAAAATGCTGACCTAGCCACTGGTGACAGGCCACCACCCCACTACCCAGCTTTGTGTCATACTAGGGGATAACTCAATGGCATGGCTACAAAGGACGACTGATACTCCGAGTCCTAGCCAAGCCTCAGGAGGCTTTAATGTCACGCTGTGGCAATCTGCACGGTTTACAGCAACAATGAATCATGTTGTCATGATAGTAAACTCTCTATTGAGCACAGATGCAATTGCATAAGAAACGGAGAGTCTTTTGTAAGCATTTAGAGCAGTTTGACAGTGACGTCCAATTCCTTCATCATGTTATGTTGTCAAGTTGATGTTGAGTTTAAAAAGCAAAGCTTAGGTTGATTAACAATAGCACATATGAATTCCAGTCAACCGAGTTGTGACTTGGGCCAGCAAGTGGACTTTCATGTTGCTTCTGGATTTTCAATACCAGTTATCGGTTGAATTATTTAAATACGAGCAGCATTTACACTGTTTATTTCAGCAAGAATGTTCCAGACTTTAAATTCCATAATTCACCATTAGCACTCATTATAATGCATGTTTTATGCTTGCTTAAGTGACAGTTATAAAAACAAATGTCAATGTTATATTGACAAATTAGGCCAACTTTAGGCTAAATTATGTCATGCTGCAGATTTGGCCAATATGCTGCTGTCAATAGCCTTTTCAGGTCTAATAGCTTAATGGTGTAGCCTCATATTGATCCAACGAGCTGAGCAGATAGCATAGCCTGTGGGAGTTTTTATATTTATTACACAGATTAAGGAATTAAATTGCTGCAGTCCGGCCTTTAAAGCCTACGGGCTACTGTTCTAAACTAGGCTATGGCTCTTATCAAAGCCATTTTGCATTTGCTGCTACTTTTTCTGCAGGCAAAAAGTCTTCCAGCATGCCAGTTCATCTGATGATGGACTATTTTAGCTCCATTAATACCCTAAGCCCAGACAGTTTTATCCCAGCCTGAGAGTGAATAAAGCAGATAGTGGATGTGTGTGTGTGCGTGCATGCATCATGTGCATGTAAGTGTGCATATATTTGTTTTGATATTGCAGACTGTATTAGTTGTGAGCTGCTCATCACATCAGGGTCCTGAGGGTATAAACATGACCCAGACTGTATGACTAGTCTGCCAGTGTCAGTCGACTGACATTGGCCCTTGCTGCTTCCCCTCCCATCCTCACCTCATTCGCAGTCATCTATTTTCTATTTAGAAAATACATTGGAGACACTTGTTTTAGGTAGGAAAAATGATCTTCCATCCAGGATTATATATATCACTTTAATATCACACCTGACAGACCAAAACAAATACCAAATGTTAGAAAAAGCTCACACTGCTACTGAAAACTAGTAGATCTGACACTTGGCACAGCCAGTGAGGCACCACTGGTCTTACACCAAGCTGCTTATGACTGAGAGATCAGAGTTTGCTTGGTCTGCCTGTGTGTGTAGGAGCATGCACATCTTAGTGATGTTTCCTCTATTGATACATTTTGTCTTGTTACACACAGTATTGCTGTAAAGTTTAGTATAAGTAGTAATATGTAATCTTACTGCTTGTGCCTTCCTTGACTCTGACTTGATTTGACCTTCAGACCTACTTACTAGATATTGGTGTGCAGTTTTGTACAACAATGAGGTGACAAGGTGTTTTTTACTGCAGGTTCAGTTGTGTCCTCCATTGGTAAGCACTTTTATCAAAGCTGGGCTCTGTGCATGCATTACTTCATTACTGAGTAACAATTCATGTTGTGTGATGGGCTCTGGGAATTATAGTACAACCCAGCATATGGCATATACCTTGTGTGAATGATCCAGCTTTATCCAGGTATTTTGTACTCCACATTGCATCTTCTAACTATATCTAATACAACTTACAAAGGCTGGCTTACAATTCAGTGTTGTCATGTATATTTTTGTCATATACTCATTTTGACAAAATAATCATATTGATAATTCCTAACAGTAACTCAGTATCTTGTTCCAAAATTCTCTTAATGACAGAACTCTTGCGGTATACAGTGTATATATGTCCACATATACCATTAGACCCTTCGTACTGCAGAGGACTAAAAGGAGCATATGTTTGACTTGACCTTGAATGAAGCTTGGGCTCTGTAGCAGTGTTGGTAGAGCACATGCTCTCTTTGGGAAAAAATGGCACCACAGAGTCCTGTGATAGTAAACTGTAATTTTGGCCCCCTACGTTATACTACTTGCATATTGAGAGGTTTATTGTAAGATGGAGAACACACAGTTGGAGTGTTCAGGCAGCCTAGACTAAAGTGGCCATTGTGGTGACGCACTCAGGATTCTTTATGATGCTAAAAAGTCTTGCCATCATGTATATAAGGTTTGTAATACCATCCACTTATTTCTGTGCCTCTGTCAGACCCGGGCTGGACCAGTATCAACCGAGGGGTCCTGATCTGCGATGAATGCTGTTCAGTCCACCGCAGCCTAGGCCGCCATATCTCTATAGTCAAGCACCTGAGGCACAGCGGATGGCCTCCCGCACTACTGCAGGTAAGGCTGAGAGATGAAGAGTGAGGGAAAGGGGAAAAAGGAGGCAGGGAAGGGCTTGAGAGCAGATGCAGTACCTGAGGCCCAGAATACTATCACAGAAGGTGAGAACGCGCACAGAATCCTGACTCAGCAATGAGGATGTAAATTAATTCCCACAGGTTTTCCATCTGTGTTCATTTAAAAAAGTTTGTGTTTTCTTTATTAATATAAATCCAATCCCTCTGTGTGTGCATCATTTTTAATTTTTTGATCATTCTAAAAGCAATACAGTCCAAACATAGAGTATTGCATTAGGGCTGTAAAGAGGCTCCTCACCAGAATATTCTTGTGATGGTGGTAATTTTCTTGCGACATGGTGAGCCATCACTGAGTCACTCCTGTGTGTGTGTGTGTGTGTGTGTGTGTGTGTGACTGTGTGTGTGTTTCAGATGGTTCAGACCTTGGCTAGTAACGGGGCCAACTCCATATGGGAACACAGTCTCCTGGACCCTGCTCAGGTGCAGAGCGGTCGTAGGAAACCCAACCCCCAGGACAAAGTCCAGTAAGTATACTCCCTATAGGCTCAAAATACACAGAACAAAACTGTCACACATCTACCTCCAATCACCTTTGCTGGAATACATTTTTGTCCCTGCTGGAATAAATGTTATAAAACCTTTTTAAACATAATTAGTGTTTCCAGTAGTGAAGAGCAGTTGCTCCAAATTGTCCCTTAATGCTCTCTAAACAGTTTTGTCTTAGTCATGGATCATCTTCCAAATGAATAGCATACTCTTGTCTTAGTGTTTATGTAGAACTAACTACAGGATAGGGTTTGTCTGCAGGGGTTTAATGTGGCTAAGGGAGGGTCATGAGATCAGGAGTTTGTACTGCACGGAAAAAAAATGTGTGGAACCTAGTCAAGCAGGAAACCAGTAGTAACTCATGAGTTCTGGCTCATTCAAGTCAGATAAAGAAACCCCGCTCAGGCCTTGCTAAGTAAAAGCAGAGTTGTTGCTAAGTGGTGTTGTTCTTAATTTAAGACTTTTTATTTGATGAGAGAGTGGGATTTTCGTGGTAGGAGAAAAGGAGAAGGAGAAAAGCATGAACTTCTTTGTTAATCAAAATACATATCAAGTGTTTGAAAAGAAAATGTAGAATTCAGGAAAACCTGAAACATAAAATTTATTTTGCAGAGCATAATTAAAATGACACTGTGACCTGTACTGTCATGGTGAATATGATTTATTTGTTTTATGGCTAAATGATATCCAAAAAAGAAAGATTGCTTTGACAGATATCGTCCTTGCAATTAGTCATGATTTTAGAGGGAATGCTAATTTTTGCATTTCATTTTCACTGTTCAAATAAATCTTAAAATGATGATGTGATATGATTTTTTTTTTCTTTTGCTGGGGTCTGTACCAAACAAGCATCATATTCTCCAGATGTAAGGGAGAGTATGATTTGTAGGCCAGGCCATGTGTGTAGCACCACAGTGTTTCTTTATAATAATATGGTGTGACATATTTTACCTCTATTAAAAACTTACAGCTGTTGTAATTTGGATATTGCCCTGGACCATACTGCGATTTCAATAATATTTCAAATGATAGGTCAACCCAATTTTTCCCCATGGATTAACATGCTTTTTCTGAGGTGGGCATTTTGCTAACCTTACCTTCTTCTCCTGTGCAGTCCCACTAAGTCAGAGTTCATCAGAGCCAAATACCAGATGCTGGCCTTTGTGCACAAGCTGCCCTGCCGCGATGATGATGGCGTCACTACCAAGGACCTCAGTAAGGTGAGGACTCAATACTTCACAGCTAGGGGCTCCAGAATTCCTGAGTTCAAGTTAATTAGCCTGTGTGGATGTTGTCATATTGTTAAACTGCATGTGTAAGCATGAAGGATGTTTCATTTATAGGTGTCAGTGGGAGGACTCCCATACAAACACTCACATGTACATGTGCACACTCACACAAACACACACTCTTGCGCACTCACTGGTAAAGCCCCACCGGCAAGAAGTGATCTCAGTGACGCAGCAGGATGTAATAATGATCTCTTACGCTGTATAGCTCCACTGGGCTAATAAGGGGATTCTGCCTGTTTCTGTCTCTCAGTGATGTTTAATCTTTCCACCCCCGACACTCTGTTTCTCTCTCTCCTCTCTACCTCTCTCTATTAGCAACTCCACTCAAGTGTGCGGACGGGGAGTTTAGAGACGTGTCTTCGGCTTCTGTCCCTTGGTGCTCAGGCCAACTTCTTCCACCCGGTCAGGAAAAAAAAAATTACTCGCTGACTCACTCCATCTAGCAATTAGCCACGCTGTTCAGTTTCTCTCTTCTTGCCTGGCCTCTTGTTCTGACTCTGCTTTTGTGTCTATCTGACCCTCTAGGAGAAAGGCACTACCCCGCTCCATGTGGCAGCAAAGGCAGGCCAGATCCTGCAGGCTGAGCTGCTAGTGGTGTATGGCGCAGACCCTGGCGCACCTGACATCAACGGACGCACACCTATGGACTACGCAAGGTAAGGCAGTAGAAACACACATTAATAACATAGTTTGCATCTAAATCAAATCTCAAATGAAATCTCCTATGGGAGAGCGGCGAGGCTGAAAACAGCTGAAAAGGTAAAAACAAAGCAAGAAAGTGGAATAATTTGTCTTTGTGTCTGTGTTCCAGGCAGGCGGGCCATATAGACCTAGCAGAGCGGCTGGTGGAGTGTCAGTATGAACTGACGGACAGACTAGCCTTCTACCTTTGTGGACGGCGCCCAGGTAACCTACTACACCAGTTTGTATGCACATCACATGGCCTTAATCACAGGTTTTGACCTCAGTGGTAGCTTTTGTTCACTTTTTAAGTTTCCTCTCCTCTGCTCAGATCACAAGAATGGCCATTATATCATTCCTCAAATGGCAGACAGGTATGGATCATGACATTATTGTTTTGTTTTAAAGTGTCCTCTTTATGAATGCATGGTGTGGTTTGATTGCATGAAGTTTATTTGCTAGTATACTTGAACTTTGCAGCTACCTGACTTATCATACTGCTATGACTGCTTCTCTTCACTATGTCTCCTTGGCTTGGATTAATTGATGCTGGTGCAGTTTAGTTCTCTGACCAGAGGGTGGCACCATAGTATGTGTAACCCCACCCAAAAAAGGAGTTCGATAAAAGAGGTCTTTGGCATCTCTATCAAAGCTGGCTGTTTATTGTAAATGATGATCTAAGCTTATTACAGGTACCCGCAATGATTTAGATTATGTGAGGTGCGCTTGGTTTATTAACCCACACATTTGATTTGAGAGATGGAGGAGTGCACAGTCAGGTTGAGATAAATCAAGTTCAGTATTACTTGGCTCAGCTTCTTTCAGAGATTTGATGGGCGCTGGGTTCTCACAGCTGAGCCAAAGAAGTAGCTTCAAAGATACACTCACAAATGTACATATTAGGCAATGAAACCAAGTGCACCTCAAAATCTATTAGTTACTTAAGCAGGTCTTACTTCTGAGCTGCTGTCTAACTCTACTTGCATCTGTTCTGGTGAATGGTTCTTCTTGATAATAACAATTAAAGCTGTTTTGATGTGGCTTCTCTACCCCTCTTTCTGTCTGTTTCTTACCTTTTCTCACTCGTCTTCTGTTCTCTCCATTTTCGCTGCGCTTGGTGGAGCCAGAGCTCGTCCTAAGTGCCCGACACAGAGGTATCTTCACTTTCCTTGTTCCTTTTTTTCCAAAATCTCCTCCTTCATTTCAGCCCCCTCTCCCTGCTGACCCATCTTTTGTAGATTTCCTGGTTATATGCCGGTATCACAGTGGGACGCTTATTTGGCCTTAACATTAGGGATGGCCGTTAAGATTTGAGTGGTACTACTTCTCTTACCTATAGCGCTTATCAATCCTGTACTTTTTTTGGTTCTTTTAGCTATTCATTAACATTCTTGAGTAGCAACTGCAAAAGCATTGTTTTTAACAAATCGCTATTATGTATTATTATATTGTGACCATAATGTGATCATTAAATAATGGCTAACAACTCGACGTGACCTCAGTCTAGACTGAATGCTGAGAGGATCCTCTGAGAGGAGTGCTCTGAATGTGGAACGTCATTTATTTAAATTACTTAGTTTCTCCAGTAGCAATGACATCAGAGCTTTCTTATTCATTTGATTTAATGATTTAGCCCATTTAATACCAGTGTTCGGTACACATCTCTAGTTACCAATAGAAAATAAAGCTATACAGGCAGACTAGAGGCAGCAAGGAATTTTAGTGGACCTCCTGCAGTAAGTAGGTTTTTTCTGTACTCAGCAGAATCACTTCACATTTTAAGATAAAGTGGTAAAGTTTTGACATGTAGGTCTTTTATATCTGTGTGATAAAACAGTCTAACACACTTCATAATAAGTTTACAGCAACGCATAGCCAGAAAGTTCAGTTTTGATCTGACACCCAATGCATCCCACTCCATGTATGTCCACCCCATATATGCCCCCCCCCGCCCCCAGCCAACCACCCTTCCCACCTCCTCACCTCTTGCTCCTGTCTCCATATCCATGTCTTCCTCCCTCCCTCTTCCTCCGTCTCTTTATTCCACTGTATCTTTGTGGTGCCCGTCTGACTGTCTGACTGTCCTTTGTGTTTTCTAGTCTGGACCTCTCAGAATTGGCGAAGGCTGCCAAGAAGAAGCTCCAAGCGGTGAGTTGGGTTGAATTGCGAGATTATAGCTTATTGCCCATTTACACTGCAATCCTGCTGACAGCAGTGCAAATCAATCAAATCAAATTGTCAAGGTCAGAGTTTTTAGACAATAGATTGAGGCAGTTTTCTTATGTTCCTGAAAGTAATGTAAAGAGATAAGTTTTTAAAAAAAATGGACCAAAAAGTTAGTTGACGTGTTATCCAGATTTTCTGTTGCTTGCCAAAATAATGTTTGTCTGCTCCAGGGCCATCTGTTTAGCCTCACAGAATGACTGAGACCTGATGGTCAGTTGTCAGCATTTTAAGGATTGGATTAAAAAACCATGAAACCCAAGATATTTAAAAATGCGATCGCTCACTGAAAATGAAACAACACAAACAAAATCTTTAAAAATTGCAGCCCATTTGACTATATCAGGTTATTTTCATCTGTCTTCTTATGCTCTCTCTTGCTTTTCACACTTGTGTCTGATGTGTAGGAGTGTACAAATACACCTGTTAATATATTTGCGGTCAATTTGTTTGTGTGACAGCTCAACAATCGGCTGTTTGAGGAGCTAGCGATGGACGTCTATGACGAGGTAGATCGCAGAGAAAACGATGCAGGTAAGAGCCATCTTCTCCGTCATCGCCTCCTTCTTTTTGTCCTCTGTAAGATAGAAACATTTGTTGGTGTTTCGGCTTTTCCCTGTCTGGAAACTAGATGTTGAAAGAAATTGAAAACAACTCCAAAGACATCATTTTGAGGATAGAAAGAGAGAAAATCACAGAGAAAAAGGACTAGGACAGAGAGTGGATTTGAAGGACAGAGTGAGGAGAAAAAGGAAATTGAGTGCTGAAGAGAAAGGCCAAATAGAGTGAGTGAGTGAAGGAGGAGGAGAGACGAGAGTGAGGAAGTGCCTCAGAAATTCTTGAGCTTCTCTCCTCCTCCTCGGCTCTTTCTTGCTCTGTCTCCTTCTCTTTTTTCCGTTTCTTCTCTCCCTTTCCTTCTGTAGCAGTAGCAGTCAAATTGTGCTTTCTGACAGGAGCACAGCAGGTAAGTGGCAAGGATACAAAGACACACATCACAACAACACACACACAGACTTATTTTTTGCTTCATGTTTGTGTCTCCAGTGTGGCTGACAACCCAGAACCACAGCACTCTGGTAACAGAACGCAGCGCGGTGCCCTTCCTCCCAGTCAACCCTGAATACTCTGCCACACGCAACCAGGTAAAATACATACACACTCATTCATACACCAACCTACAGTAAAGATAATCACAGGTGGCATGCATATACTCATACATTGGATTGCCGATATTGTTTTTACCAGTAGGCAATGACCAAACTGAGAAAAAGAAGAAAATAAGGTGAAAGAACTTGTGAGCAAAAATAGAGCCTGGTGATGTGTTAGACAGTGTACGTGTTTGGGGGAGAAGCCGAGAATGAGTGTGAAATTGACAAGGGATGTTCTTCAGCTGTGAAAGAGGAGGAAAGATGTAATCCATCTGTGTTTCTCTCTCTCTCTCCCCCCTCTTTTCCTCGCTCTCGGTGTGAGAGAGGAATCCCATATGTCCTCTCACATAGTTTCTCCTCATCTGTGTGGCTCATTAGTGTAAACATTGACTTTTAACACGAGCATACACACACACACACACACAGAAAAAACACCCACCGCCACGTTTGCTCTAGCCCTGATTGGGCAGTTCAGTGCAGTCAGGAACTGCTGCCTATTTATGGTGAGAAACAAAAGAAAAACACACTCACACGTTTAGAGTTGAACCTTTTAACCTTTTTTTGTCTTCCAAAGTGATGTGTTATGAATAGCACATTACTTTTCGTAATAATTCTAGATCAGCACTTGGAAGGTGACCTTTGTATTCTCTTATATGGATGCCAGCGTGCTCGTGTAATTGCACAGTTTATGTTTCTTCCCTTGTGTTTGTGTATGTGTGAGCACACTTGTGATGGTGTGTATTGGAGTGTGTAAAGTATGACTGTGTTTTTCCACAGCACATGGTCGTTGACCACAGTAGTCACACAGGCAGTGAACCACTGACTGCGGGCTGGATTGTATCTGTATTCCACACAGCTCATATTATAGAGCTTTTTTTTTTTTAAAGTTTTCAGACAGTCGTGCCAGTGTGTGCATGAGTGTATATACAGTGTGATTATCCAAGTCCTAACTCCTGGCTCGCTTTTCTTTCAGGGCCGTCAGAAGCTGGCCCGATTCAATGCTCGGGAGTTTGCCACGCTCATCATCGACATCCTGAGTGACGCCAAAAGGAGACAGCAGGGGAAAGGTCTCAGCAGCCCTACTGGTGAGACACAGAGAGGAAGGGAAAGACAGATTAGGGCTGAGGGGTGAAGGCAGCTTTATAAGAAATAGCAAGAACAAGAGCTATTGTGATTATCATTGAAAGCAGCAACATGATGAATGGGCTCCAGTCTAGCCATTTATTGATGAGGGGAAAAGGGTGATCTCTTAAGGATTTATAGTTAAAAAGCTACATTTGTATCAGGCCAGGCAGTGTATTTTTATCTGTATGTAAATTTGATTTCCTAACAAGATCCCCACTGAACTAATTTAGAGAAAATTCTGTCTGAAATCACTCAGCAGTCCCATCTGTCTGAGCATTTTGTATATTTAGAAGTGTAATAAATAAGCACTTTTTCCTTTGTCAGACCCATTGGATCTGGGCATCGATGATGACCAGCATGACTATGACAGCGTAGCCTCTGATGAAGACACAGACAGCGAGCTGACCACCCAGAACAACAACAACACGCAACGCAGCAACCGTGCAAAGGTACAGACCTCAAATGCAGAATGCTAATTTTGGAAAATCAGTGTACATCTTGCCACAGGCACTGTAAAATCTACTAATAGAGAACTCTGCACACGCTGAAACACTAGTAGTTTTCAAATGTTCCTCAACAATTCAGCCTTGTTCCTCTCACGATAGTAAATATTAGAAAAGTAATTCACCAGCTAGCAAAGCTTTGCCATGGCTTCCTCTTTATGACTGCTTGTCCCAGCATGCTTTGCGGGGAGTGGCCACAGTTCGGGCTGCCACATAGCTCCTGAGTGACATCATCAGCTATTCTGGGTCCTTGTCAGAGAGGCATTGTTCATGCAGAGAGAGAGAGGGAGAGAGAGAGAGTGAGAGTGTAGTGAGAGAGAAGAGAAAAGGAGATTGAGTGAGTGTGAAAGAGAGGAAAAATGGTGCAGAGTGGGAGTGGTAGAAATGACAAAGTAAACAACAGCTAAACCAGTAACTATCTCCTTTTCCTGTGGACTTGTTTAGCTCAGTGGGCAAAACTCTGACAAACCGCAAGTCAGAAGTTCCACCCCATATCCACTCCAGAAATATGTGCATTTATTATTTTGTTGTACTTGTGAGATTGAATGCTTGGGTATCAAATGTCACTGTGCTCAGTTATATATGGTGTTATCTATAGTAATAAGTGGAGGTGTACGAGTAAAATAGAAATAGGAGGTGGAGGAATACAAAACAGAGCTTTGAAGAATGGTTAAAGAAAGAATGAAAGAAGAAATGTTTCAGTTTTAGGGAGTGGTATTGGACTGAGTTTGAGCATGCTCCAGGGTCACAGGAAGTGGGGGCAGATGGTGCATTGAGAACAAGAACTAAAGCTCTACTGTCTCCATGTGTATGATCAGCTGTAACACTGGCCTTCAGGCTGCAGACTGGCACTCTTCCTCTCACTCAGTTGTAAGGCTCTGTTTTATCCAGCTCCAAGAGCACTGATTCACGTATCCCCTTATTTACACTTTGTAAAACTGCAAAAATGACATAGTCAGCCTCCCTAAACAGGAATACATTAGTTATTCATTGTGATTCATTTGTAAAAACACTACAAAGAAATGAGGTTTTTACATTGGGTTTAGCTTCACAAGTTAGATGAAGCTCATCTGTGCCTGTCTTTCTGTCCACCTGCCTGTGCGTCCTGTAAATCCAGAGTATGGACTCGTCCGACTTGTCAGACGGTCCCATCACCCTGCAGGAGTACCTGGAGGTGAAGAAGGCCCTGGCCTCCTCAGAAGCCAAAGTGCAGCAGCTGATGAAGGTCAACAACAACCTGAGCGAGGAGCTCCGGCGGCTCCAGAAGGAGGTAGGGAGTATGGAGGGGCGGGGATGAGAGGAGCAGGAGAGAAAGAGGAAGAAGCTGATTGTATTGTTGTTGTTTTTTTTTATCTTATTTAATAATAGTGGAGAGCAACAGGGGGCAGGAAAGAGAGATGGGATGATGTAAGAAAGGTCAGCATAATTTTTGTCTGTTAGAAAGCTGAACATAAAAGCCTAAAATGGAGAAATTTGAATATAACATCAGATAGAGGCTGATGCTAAGATTGAAGAGCACGCAAGACAACGTGACAAAGGCAGGTTGGCATACTATGAAGGAACAATTGACTCAGACAGAAGGGGGCCAGGATGATGGAGAGACAAGTGAATATTTGAATATCTTTACAGGCTGATGCATTTTCCCTGACAGGGTATCATTTCTTTTACACTGTTGTCTCAGAAAGATGTACTTGGTGACATCTTTTCATTGTTATTTAGTAACGAAAGCAGCTGTCGTTCTCATGTGCAGACAGGGTGCTACAAATATCCATTCTCATTTTAGCTGCCATTTTTAGTTGCTAGTTTTCACTTAATAGCGCTCATTTGTTTTTCATCGTTGCTTCATTTGGTTCGCTGTGAGTCATCAGCACCAGCTCATTGTGTTCATTAGTGGCTGCCAGTGTCAGATTATGTGACCCGTGATTCATTCCTGTGTTTAATTTGTCACTTGACTGAGGATTTAGCGAAGAATTGACGCAAACATGCACTTGTACAAGCAAACACTTAGTTGCACGCACTTACTGCAGATAGCAAATACTGTGGTCATTTTAGATAGTAGTCAATCATCACTGCGCCCAGCAGGCGAGGCCTCATTTTCCCTCAATGACCCTTGAAAACAATCTATGTATATATACAGGTATGTAGCCTTCTACCCCATCCCAAGACCTGATCCCTGCCCCAAAATGTAACCTTTTGAAGTGTCTTTACCATGCATTCCCTCCCTCCCCAGTACTGATATGAGTTAATATTTAAGAGCATGTATGAGCCTTTTTACTGTATCTGTGATTGTGGATGCTTGTCTTTGACCATTCAGTTGACACCCCCCCCTTCCCTTTAACCTCCCCGTGTCCTTCCCCCCAATCCCTCCCTCCATCCTCTCATCCCTTCCTGCTCCCTTCCTCCTCTCCTGTAGATCACGCGGATGCAGACAGAGAACAGTGCGCTGCGGGGGGGCCAGCAGGCTGGGGGGGCAGCTGGCCATGGGGTAGGGGGGCCTGGCGGAGGAGGAGGCCACTGGCAAGGGGGTGGGATGAGAGGAGGAATAGGCGGAGGGGGTCTGGGTGGGTTTGGGCCAGGAGTGGACCCCCCAGGGCTCTCAGTGCCCTCCTCGGGTGCCCCCCACTCCCATCCCCACCGGAGGGACCGCCAGGCCTTCTCAATGTACGAGCCAGGGGCGGCCCCCGGCCCCACGGCCCATGGTCCCCCAGCCCTGGACTCCCTGACAGCCCGCCTGCAGCCCCTCAACACACCCAGCGTAAGTTAGAACTCCCCGGCCCCTTCTACTTCCCACCTTCCTTTTGGTGGCCCTGATTGGCTCTCTTTGGCCTGATTGATGGGTGATAGTCCAATCCCGATCTCTCTATTTCCCTTCAACTTTCTCTCCCCCTGCATCTCAGTTCCCGATCTTTCTCTTTGAAAAGTCCAGTTGTGCATGATCCTCATTTAAATGCGAGACTGCAGCACGATTTATCTCAAAACAAAAAGACCTCAGTCTATGATTTTTAGCACCATAAAGGGGAAATGCATAAGTGTGACTTTAAGGAGAAAGATGGAAAATAGGGATTGTGTTGTCTGTTTGGTTGCCTGGCGTTGCCTCTGAATTCGTCGCTCTCTAGCCTGCTCTGCACCCTTTGACCTTTACATTTTCAACCCTTTTTGACCTCCCAGATAGCTCTCCTGCTTCTGGACAGCTGCTTAATTTATGATCACACACATATGCAAGTGCACACACATCTCATGGTGTTCGAACAGTGTTTTTTGTTTCTGGTTAAGTTGCTGATTCAGTGGACAACTAGGTGACCAGTTATAACACTGAGCAGCATTTAGCTGACAGCAACTTCTATGAAGCTACAGTATGCAAACACAACCCCACTCACCACTGCTGTCAACATTTGGAGACCTCCAAGGAGTCGTGTCCAATTCACCATCTCCGTACACAAAGATTTACCTGTTTGTCTGTTTTCTTTCTGTCTGTCTGTCTCTTCACCTGTCTGTCCCTCGCTCACTGCAGTGCAGCCGTGCATCCTCTGGATGTAAGCATTCTGTCTGTCATTGCATTGTTTGCCATTTCATCAGATGTAGGATTCTCTCACATGCAACTGTGCACCACTTCTGCTTATTATGCATTCTAATACTGGAGATCAACCTTAGTGTGAAGTATGTGTGTAGTATTGTTTAGATCCCTCAAGTGATGTATAGCTGTTCATCACCAGTTAGTTTAGTTGACAGTGTTCTTTGAATTTCAGTGTTAGATATCTATAGAGGCATGTCGTGTTGATGGGATGATGGGTGAGCTGGCAAGTTGATCTGATGCTGCTCTCACTGGCTCATTCATCTTGTTTTTCTGCTGTTTATATAAAAAAACACCTCTTCTCTCTGTCCCCACACTCTTTTTTTTCCTGTTTCTTCATCCATCTCTTTCTGCTAATCTTTCATTCCCTTCTCCATCTCTTTGTCCACACATATCTCTTCCCCTCTCTTATCTCTATCCCTCCATCTCTCTCTCTCCACCCTTGTGTTCCTCTCTTTTCACAGGTAAGGAAGGGTGGTACAGGGGGTCCAACGCCATATGGGAGCCAGCATCTGTCTGGATCGACAGAGATGGGCAGATACATGGTGAGTTCTAGACTGATTGTTGACCTTCGCAATCCATTTAGGAAGAGATGGAGATCATAGGCTAACATTATTTTGTCCTTTTTTACATATACTGAAATGAAAAAAAGGGAAAGAAATACACACACAGGGGCAGCAAAAGACTGAGAAAGTTGTGGATTGATCCAAACGTGTTTTTGGATCAGTCAACAAGTTCATTGGTAACAGGTGATTGTGTCATGAATGGGTATGAAAGGTTCATCCTGAAAAGACTTAGTCATTGTTAAGGTCCACACTAGAATTAAAACAAAAAAAACAAAAACAAATTTTACTCAAATTTGTCTGCAAATGTAAACATCCCTAAATATTTTTTCTGAGAAGCAACCACTTTTAATATTTATTCAAAACTTTTAATTTGAAACCACTTTGTAAATCTATGCCATTTAGTGAACCTCTGGTTGAAATCATCACATTCACTGGAAACAAATACTTGAACTTTGTGGGAGGATGTATCCATTTTGCTGTGCAGGAGTGAGCAGCTCAGGAGGTGTGGTGCGGTGAGGCGGGTGATAATTGCACTGATGGACTGTGTCGTTGTTGTGTTTCCCTCCCCAGGTCCCTAAAGCGGAGAAGCATGGCAGTGGCACCGACAGTGACTATGACAACACACAAACATGCGACCTCTCGCTAAGGTCAGACCCACTGCAAGTCACTACACAAGGAAGAACGTGTCTTAATCTGTAACCGTTGCTTTTGGGAAATAGTTTTACTTTGATTGCTAGTTTTCATATTTGATCATTCTACTCTGAAAATCACAAACATGAAACCAATTTTATTGTGAAATCCAATATGCACCCACAAGACAAAATGAGTTCTGGTGTTAAAGTCAAAAGTTGTCAAGGGGCATAATTGAGATTTTCAGTCATCTTAAGCCTCAAGCTATTTGCAAACAAGATTATCTGTTATATAAACATTTGAGCATTAAATTACCATTACATTTTCTTCTCAAAATGGGTATTTCATACACTTAGCAGCTCTGTTTGCTGTGTGTTTGTGCTTTCTTACCATGCAGCACTGTATATCTAGGCCATGATGTTCGGGTTAATGATCATTACTAGCAGTTGTTAATGAGAAGTACAGGGCAAACAGACAGTCTCATCACAGTGTTGAACACTTAACAGTGTTGAACTGCTAAATCCCTAGACTGATAAACATCCTCTGTGACTGTCAGCTCTCCACTTTAGTCCAAGGTGTTAATTAAAGTGTATTTATTTTCGTTTTTTCTCGTCAGTATGGGCCGCAGCAGTGAGGAGGAAGGTCGTGGGGAGTCTGAGGACGGAGGCGGTGGGGAGGCGGGGGAGCCGGACCCCACCCTGCCCTGCACAGAGGACGTCATACTGAAAACTGAGCAGGTGACCAAGAACATCCAGGAGCTGCTCAGGGCCGCTCAGGAGTTCAAACATGACAGGTAGGTGTGAGACACCTTAGAGATAAAAGTGACCCAAAAAACACTGTGGCCACCTTAGACTAAACACTACTAATTATATCCTTGTTGAGAAGTCATAGCACCAACCATCTTTTTTTAGAATAAAAGAAGAAATTCTGTCACATTTATACACCCTTATGGACAGCTGCACCAGGTGAACATAGTTACCTCCGCCAAGGAGGTTATGTTTTTGCTGGCGTTGGTTTGTTTGTTTGTTTGCAACATAACTCAAAAAGTTATAGACAGATTTTGATGAAATTTCAGGAAATGTCCTTTCTGGGACAAGGAACAAATGATTTAATTTTGGAGGTGATCCGGAAAACCACCATTACGAAAATGTGGATTAACTATTAAACTAAAAATGATATCAATGTGATTCCAATCGCTATTGGAATTGTGTTTTTATGGTCCAGGAATCCATTGAAATAGATAAATTAAAGGTAGGACTAATATTTTGGGGTGTAAGTCACAATAAGCTGGGGGAACTGTGCTGCTTGGTGGAGGTCTGCGCTCTCCAAGTGTTTTTCTAGTTGTTAATGTTGCAATGGACTGATGTCTGACGCAGACAATGGCCACTATTGAGTGGTGTCAAAGTTGTGCACTCATGGAGATATATCAAAATACCAGAGACTAGTCCAAATCATTATTTAGTTACATAAAACCTTATTGCCCTCAATCATCTTGTCGGCCTCTAATTTAAATAACAATGTCAATGACAATGTCCCTCCTCTTTAGCTTTGTTCCATGTTCTGAGAAGATCCACTCCGCTGTCACTGAGATGGCCTCACTCTTCCCCAAAGTGAGTTCCCTGTACCCAAGTTTCATTTCTCTTCTTCCTTTATCTGAGTGTTGCTCTCTATATCTCCCTCAATCTGTTTACATCCTCCACCACGCATGCTGATTTTTGATTCCATTCATCTCTCCATAGCGCCCAGCGTTGGATGCAGTCCACTGTTCCCTCCGCCTGTTGGCTTCCAGTGCCTCGCGGTTGCAGGTGGAGTGCCGTAAGGCGGCGCCCTCGGAGCCTGGGGCCCCTGCGGTGGACTACCAGCTCCTCACGCAGCAAGTCATCCAATGCGCTTACGACATCGCCAAGGCTGCCAAGCAGCTGGTCACTATCACCACTCGTGAGAAGAAGCAGTGACCCAGCAAACGCATGGATGGATGGAGAGGGAAAAGGGAGAAAGAACAGATCAGTGCATGGGTGGGCTAAGAGGGACGGGAGGGGCTTCTAGGAGAGGAAGAAAGAGGGAGAATATGATCACACTAACGATGGGAGGACGAGGGAGGGGGAGTGATGGAGAAAACGATGGGTGCGATGAGGAAAGGAAAAGTTGGGAATATGCATGGAAAAGGAATCAGACAAGCAAGGAGAATCGATCGTTTAGTAGAGACACTACAGAGGACGGAAACAGGAGACATTCCACAGGTGTGGAAATGAAAGTAGGGAAGGACGAGTGGAAGGATCCAACATGGAAACTACAGCCTGCTGCAACCTAAATAAACAGTTGGAATCAGAAGTGTATAATAAACCGCTTAAACTGTGATAAGCATACGTGAAACACAAACGGTGGCGATGTACAGTGGACTGGATCCGGGGATGTTACCGCTTTATTTATTCTCACCTGCCACTCGTCATCCCTCCCCCTCCTCGTTGTACCTGAACAAGGGAGGGAGTGTGTGCTGCGAGAGAGGGAAGTAGATAAGGCCGACCATGATGTACTCCACACCATCTCCATCCCTCCGTCCTGTGAGGAGTCAGGACATTTCTCCTCTCCTCTCCTCTCCGGCCCGCTCCTTTGCCCCCTCTCTCTTTCTCTCTCCAACCAGACATGACGCCCCCCCCCCCCTCTGTCTCACATCCCGTCTCAGACAGGATGAGCTCGCGGCGCAGAGAAGGACCCCTACCTCGGGGACCCATCTAGCCCCACCCCACTCCACACCCCACCCAGGCTCTCAGATGCTTCCTCCTGGGTTAGCTTTTGCAGGGGGTTCCAGCTTTTCTCCGTCACCCCCCTGCTGTTGGCGGTACACAGCATGATCTGGCATGTTTTCAGTTCTTTCCTCTCTCTTTCTTTTTCTTTGTCTTTTCTTTTGAATATGCAGATTGGTGTGGTCTGCACCTCTGAGGACATAAAATTACTGACTTACACAAAACAAACACTTACACTGGAATAATTGTGATTTATTGTTGTTGTTTATCATGCCTATTGTTTTTTTTTTGTATTGATATTTTTACTGACTGTCATCTTGATTTAACTGTTTATGTATGATTATTTTATTGTCTCAGATATGATTCTCATTTAGTGGAATAGGGAGACAGGTGGTGAGTATGTGCTCAACCTCTTACTGGGATTTAAGTCAACCTGCACACACGTACACATATAAAAGAAAGAACCTGTGAAATGGTCCTCAACATTTCTCAAGCACTCTCTTTCTGGGTGACACTTGAGGTTTTTTTTTCCTCTTCATGTTGTAATATGTCCTGTGGCCAAGGGGTTGAACAGTTGCCAAAGGGGAGTGGGTGTAGGGGGAGATTAGTTTTTGCTTTTGCTTTTCTGTCAGACCTGAATGCCCCTTGGTGCATTATGACAGGGCCTGGATCAAAATGCCCTTTTTCATGTATTCTGAACTGCATTTTTTTGAGCTTGATTTATCTTACAAATTGCCTCATTTTTACAGAGCCAGTGGAATCATCTCAGATTCAATCCCATGTTCATCCCCCAAGCAGCCATTACTGTGCATGCATGTTGAAATGGCTCAGTTGAAACACATACTGTTATGTTGCAGTTAAGCTTTAAGTAGTCCTGTGGAAAGCACCAGATCGAGCAAACCTGGAAAGTTAATATGGTGAGAGACCCTCATCATGTCATTTCATCTGAGAAAACGCGCTCATTTGGAATGGATTTAACCACCTCAAGTGTGTTTGACGGAGTTTGCCGTGTATTACTTTAACTTCTTGGCAAGCACAGTCAAGCAACGTTGTGTTTTTCCGATCGATTCTCTGTCACGGCCTGCTGATCTGGGCCACAGAAGTTGTCACTTCTAGCTCACTGTCTCTGAACTCTGCCAATAGGGAGACGGCATTGGGAACAAAGATGTTTGTTTTTTTTCTTTCTTTTTCAAAAAGATAGCGCACTTAGCCTACTGTAGGTTTGAAGCTTGTTGTACTGTGCCGAACAAACATGGTCATATCTGTAACGAAAGGATGCAGATGGGACCTAAAACGTTTTTCCTAGCTGCCACGAGGACCGTCCTCTTCTAGTTTAGATTCACCTCTAACCCTTCTCCAGTGACTCTGCCGCTGATTTCTCAAAGTGTTTTCGCTTTTCAATAGTTGGTTCTTCTTGCATTGGTCTATTCTATAATCGTGGCTCAGTGCTCAGAAGGCCCCTGCACATTAAATTTTCTCGCCTGAAACATTGACCTCATCCTTCACACAGCAGTTACATCTCACTTTTTTCCTGGTATTGCTGCCTTTAAGCAAGAAGCAATTAGACCATAATTAGCCCCAAACACTTTGAGAGATTGACGCCAGACCACCTTCAGCACTGCTGTCCACTTTATTCATGTTTTGTTTTTCACTCCCCCTCCCTCTATCATCACTTGGGGTCTCTGACTGTCAGTGTTCCTCAGACTCTCACACGGTTGCACACACACGTCTCTGTAGGGGAGTTTGGATCGTTTGCTCTGTTCCCTGTCAAAACAAATTATGTCGAGAAGACTCATGAAATGTATCATTGTTTGCTATCGAATGCCTTTGGACATCATCTCCGTCTCCTGTTTGATTGGCTGACTGCTGGAACAACAGCAATACTTCCATAAAGACACACACATCAACCCACTGACACACACACACGCATGGGGGGCCAGCAGGAAAGCTCGTCCCTTCAATCATGATTGCCCAAGTTTTAGACTAGAGTCATATATATGAACATATATTTTCATGCTATATTTTATATTAAGCTATATGTTAGGGTTATGTCTGCGAGATATTTATGTCTATTTGTTGGCCCGAGTGGGCTTCAGGCTCCGGGATCTATTCACCAAATCTTTATTCAGCTCTTCAGTCTTGACACCAATGTACTTGTAGATATTTTAAGTCTTGTGGTTATGCTGTGGAATTACCCCCTCTTATGTAGTTATATTGTACATATTAACGATCCTACTGGAATCCACAGGAAGCAAAGAGCGAGAACACCAGTTTGATGTGTGGTCAAAGTTGCACTATTTTCAAACACCAGCTGGGTGAAGTAGGATCTACGTTATGTACCGCACTCTTCCCAAAGGTCTTAGTTCAAGTACATTAGGTGCAGGATGCAGGGTTTGATTCGGGATGGGGCAATAGGAGAGATCTGAAGCGCACTTGGGCTTAGCACTACAGTCATCTCAAAAAGGGGCGACGGGAGGGCCTAAATCGCACACGGCCCAGTCCTTCCCCCCGGGTTAGTCGACACTACGTAGGGTGCCTCTAGTATGAATGTTAAATGCTTCCGTCGGTTCATGTCCAACACTTTTCTACACCTTCATCATTCAGCACATGACTTTCCAACATCAGACACACACACCCTCAACTTATCCGTTGGACCAAGCCTTCTACAAGTACAAACATTAAATTTACAGCCAGTGAATTTACACACACACACTTCTGATAGTCAGCCATTGGCGATGCACTGTGGCCTGTACTGTTGCTGTCCCTGTGTTTCTTCACAGCTCTACACTTTGGGAGATGGGTGACGGGAGAGTTATCTTTTAACAGAAGACGTTAAAAACTGTATAAAGTAGAGAAAACAATGACTTTAAAAGGTCAAACGTAATGGAAACTCATAAGCTGTACATTTGTAATAAAATAGTAAAACAAGTTGTCTGTATTTAGTTTTCTCTCATTGTATGGATGCTCACTCAAATAGAGACAACGTATTAAGTCTTGATACAAACAACAGTTTGAATCGAGACTTAAGTACCGAAATCGTTCAGTATTATGAGCAGAAACGTAACTAGATGATGCTTTTGACATTTTTTTTTTAGCAAAAAATGCTTTTTAATCAGCCTACATTGTTGGTTTTGCCTGAATTTGATGTTTGCAGGTTTTTCTCCTCACATGACCTTAATCCACATTTTTATGCTTTTTATTCACTAAAATCATGTGTCAAATTTTAACTTGCCTCTCAGTGTGGGAAAACTTTTTATTCCTACCCTTAAAGGTGAATATATCTTTTTCTTTTTTTGAGCTGATCCTACACTGAACCATCAGAACCTTTAAAAAGAAACACTTTAGAAAATGTCTATTACATTGAACACTGTCAAGATTGTTTTTCTGCTGTAAAATGTCCTGCTCAGCACTAATTTTTGTCACAGTTCTTTAAAATACATAATTTAAGGGATCCTTATAAAATGAATATTGTTTTTAATTTAACAATATCAATGTCCAATATTATCAGATTTTTTTAGACTATATACTAAATAAATAATTGTGGCATTAGCCTCAAAATCCAGCTATGGCTCCGCCCATAACTGGTCAGATGCTATGATCTGCTCGTGGCCCTAAAAGATAGGAGAAAACATGCTGACATCCACAACAGCTGTCTCAAACAGCAGTCCGCACACTCAACGCTTCTGCCAAGGAATTTATTGTCTCTGTTAATCCTTCTGCACAGTCAGTCCAAAAATGCCTTCAAAATACAGCTATTCACATGTTCGTACCGTTGAATGACAGCACATGCTGCACACAGCGTTGCTTAGAACAGCAACTTACATATTCACATACAAAACCTTCACAGGTAAAAGCATTACTGTAAAACTACTTATAAAAACAAAATACAGACAATCAACACAATAAAAAAAAAAACATTGGTCAGGTAGAAAAATTGGCAAGACCAGAAGTTGAGACTTAATATTGACTGTAATACATGGAGTGAGCAGAATGTGGCGTAGATGCTGTAGGAGAGTGATAGGACAAATTGGAAAAAGTCGTACAAATACAACCTGAGGGATTCTCTCTGGACTCTTTGATGTCATGTTTATACTGCAGGGACGTCCCGAGGGTCAAATGACTGATCCACAACCACATGACTGATTGGGGTTGTGTGAGCTTACATCCAAGTACACAAGCTTCTACTGTAAATATTCTTTGATGCTTGTTATTTGGAGAATGTAGTTTTGTAGCATTTGCTAACAAATCATTTACCTTTTGTGTTGATTATTCATAATTTAACGCTCATATTGGATTGTCAAAAAATATTTTTCTGTTCCCCTTTGCATGGCTTCTTTCACAAGGAGAAATAGACAGAACAATGGTCCCATCTAAACAATACATAAGCAGCCAATGAAAGAGATCCTCTGTCCCCATAGATATGCCAACACATGTCCAAACATACTGTATGGTGAGCAACACAGTCATAGTAATAAGTTTCAACCATTTTGCACAACCCAGGTCTAGTTTATTTCTCACAGTCCACTCTTCACCTCCTCTTCATTTAATGACACTTGGGTGTTTCCTTCATTTGTCTATGGGTGTTCATCTGAGCTGGAAGAGCTTGGCAGAAGAACACACTCCTGTCTTCTGCCCCTTTTCCGCCTCCTCTTTGCAATTCGTAGCCTCCTGCGGATCACATCTGAAAGGAAACACACACAGATAAACCTACACTTTTAATTATATTGTTTAAGAATACAAAGACATTTTGTTAGCTCCCCCTCAGAAGATACAAAGAGCTCTCTGATGACTGAGCTCTGTGTGGTCCCCTTACCTGCCACACTGTCATAGTCCTGCTGCGGGTCGTGCCAGTAAAGACTGGGTGGGGTCCTCCAGTGGCGGTACAGGCGCGTGTGAAGCACCGACAGGGTCAGGAGAACCAGCAGGAAGCCCAGTGCTGCTGCTGCCCACACCGCGTCATCCGTCCTGGGGGTCCTTGGCAATCCCTTATTCAAAACAGTAGCTCGGGCCTCGCCCCCCGAGTTGCATTCGCAGCCTTCGCCTTCCTGGCAGCCGTCACAGTTGTGTCTGTTGGGCAGGTCACTCGCTGGCTGGGGGTTTGGGTGTTCTTGTGGAGACTCCAATTGGGATTTGGAAACAGAATCAAAGCCAGTCCTTTCGCCTTTGTGATGAGAATGTGTGTCACTGTGTGTCTGCTTCCGTTCCAACTCTCTCTCTTTTACATCTACTACTTGGTTATTCTTCATCGTGCCATCTGCTGTGCTGTCTTTATCAGAGTGTTTGTGTTTGGAGTCACTGTTCACACCATCTGCAAGATCATCCAGGCCAGCAGAGGGGTTTGGGTTTCTGAGGGCAGTGACTTTAACACTAGGCTGCTCTGCTGCTGTCTGTAATGCTAGCCTGCTTTTCTGAGACTCAGGAGTTCTGAGAGACAGAGTTGTGGGTCTGGGTGTAAGGCCCTGATTTGAATTTTGGATCTTAGACTGAGAAGGAGCTTCCTTTGGACCAGCAGGATCTGAGAGAGTCCTGTTCTCTCGAGAAGAATCTGCTTGTGTGCTGTTGTCTCTCTGGATGTTCGTTGTCCCGCTGTCCGCTGTGTGTTGTATGGCAGCTCTTATGCGTCTGCTTGTGCCTTTCTGTTTAATTTGTCTCAAGCTTTCCTCCTCCATGCTGGCCTCCATTGCTCCATTTAGCAGAGAAGAGATGGTCTGCTCACAGCATTGCCTTATAGACTCCTAGAGATTTAAAGTAAAAGCTACTTAGAGACATGTAGAGGTCTACTGAAAAGACTCTTCTACATAGCTTTTAATATAAAATTACTCATAATTAACACCATGTAAATGAACAAAATCAGCAAAGTAGTCAGCTCAAACCTGCATTTTTGCTGAGTGTTTCTCTGGATGTGCATGATGCTGCTCAGCTGACCAGGTTAACAGCAGGTTGTACTTCCTGCTCTGGTTCACACCACCAGACCTATTTCTTGTGGATGTTGTGGTCTCCAGCCAATCACAGACCTCTGACGAGGTCACGGTGGACAGCTCCAAGGTGCGACCCCAGGACACCAAGGCTATTGGCTGAACACAGAGAAAACAGTGGACACATACTCATTCCCAGGCTGAAACTCACCTTCTAATTTGATCAATTATGGTTAACTAATAGATTGTGACAGGGTAGGTAGTAACTCCTAACCCTCTCTTCAGCTAACAACATGTGATGGCATTAACAAGGACCAACATCAATAACGCAAAACCACTGATTTGGCGAGACAGCAAATTGGAACTACTTTAAAATTATTAAATTTAAAATTACACAAAATTATTTATTAATTATAACACATTTTTTGTGTTAGGAAAAAACTGTAATGCTGCTGCTATGAAAAATGATCGAGCTAATGCTGAGGCTGTTTCACAAGCTTGGTTGAAACACCACAGCTGGCTTGTGTGGCATCACATTTCAGACAGAATCAGTACAGCACAGTTAAACTTAGGTAGAACAACAAGCTGGAATGGGGAACATGACAATTACTATGTATAGTGTTTCAGTTATTGATAAGCACTCATAAGAAACTTATATGACCAGAAAACCAGAAATACCAGTAACAGGAACTGAGAGAAAATAATGATTCACCATTCATTGCTTCACAATAATAGCTGCAGAGAGATGAGGATTTCTACGTTCAGTTTGAAAAAAAAAATCAAATACAAGATATTCCACTAAATTAAATTGGGAGATGAGCAAACACACTTAAAAGGACTTATGTAAGACAAGATGAGAAAAAAAAACACATGCAACCCAGATTCTAAAAAGGTTGGGACAAATAAAACAGAATATGATAATTTGCAAATCCCTTGTGACAAATACTATAAATATAAATAAATAAATTACTGTGCATTTTCTATTCAAAGCCACCGGCAATTTTTATATCAATGTCTCCTGAGAACTGAGACCAACTTTCCATATCCATGCCTAAAGTTACATGTCTGAAGCCCAACTTATAAATTGGTTGTGACTTTGCTTGACTCAACATACAAAACCTAATATTTTGTTATTTAAGAATATGTGTCATTTTCCTTATTCGTGTCCTGATAAATGAGAGAGAACAAAATAGCAACCTATTGTATATCACTGCTGTCCCTAAAACAGCAGTGCTGAAGTGTCTTTCACACTTACATAAAGTGTGTTTGTTAACAGATTCCTGATAAGCCTGGTCTTGTTTAGTCAATCCAGAATAGGTCTGTTGTGAAAGAGTAGTGCTGAGTCACATCTTCAGTTGTGCTGAGGTGTTAAAGCCGACAAAGATATGTCATCAAAGTGTGCAAAGTTCTAAATATTTCAACAAGTGCACAGAAAAGTAAGAGAAATATTGAGACCCTACTGGGGCTTGTTGCTTTTGGTGATTGAGAGAACAGAGCTGAAGAGTGTGTCTCACCGTGTGTTTATTGAGCTGTGGATGTGGAGTTAGGATGTAGTCTGGCAGACAGGAGCGGGCCAGGAAAGACAGAAGTAGACGCTCGTGGAGAGGAGCACAGGGATGGTAGAGCAAAACAGTAGCTGCATGCTGGAACATACACACAAACACAGGCACACATGTGACTATCAAAGTCCCCATCTTCTATCATCACAAGACTCTTTTTATATACGAGTGTCATATTTATGACAAGAGCTTATGATAATGTATATATTGTATTCCCTCCTCGTCTGTTAATAATCTTCTTCAGCTGACAAAGACTCCCAAAGGGGAAATATCTGGTTTCCTCTGCTGAGGACAAATAGCTGATGTCCACCACCTAATGTGTTAAACCAGCAGGGATCTACGCTGCATTCTGCTCAAATAAAGATCCACAACAAACCATCACCGTTAGTTAAAACCCTGATAACCAAGAATCTGTGTTCAGTGGCAGCTCTGTTTCTAAAAGTCCAAACCAGTAGAATGTGAGTGCTGGCAGACCTCCCTGTATTACTCTTAATTTAAGTCACAGGAAACAATACATCGATTGTGTCTTAACTCCACAGTGTGATGCATGTCTGGCTAAAATAGACTGTTAGGCTGGCAAATAAAACAGAAGAGACTGAGGGCAAATTGGTCAGAACTAGAGCCGCAAGGATTAGCTGATCGAAAGAAAAATTGATTGCATGCTATTTTTATAATCAACTAACAATTTTTGTCATTTTTCAAGCAAAAAAAAGTCACTGCTTTTTGCTTTCCTTTGTCATTTATGATAGTAAATAAAGGCCTTGGACTGTTGGTTGGACAAAAGAAGCAGTGTGAAGATGTCATTTTGGGCTCTGAGAGTTAATTGATAATGATAATCATTAGTTGCAGGCCTAGCAGTTGTTGTGAGAGTAGAGATGGAGGCAAAAGCAGCACAAAGAGATGTTTGTTGTTGGACTTACGTGCAAGTTATTGAGCCACCGTTGAGGAGGACAGTACAAGTACTCTCCACTCTCTGCCCTCACAGGTCTGTACGCTCCACTACAACACACACAATTAAATACACATTTTCATATGTAGCCCTTATACACACAAACTTACATCTGCATCTTACATCTTGCAAATTTCAACCACAGAAACCAGAGTATAGACACAGCTTTGGGTGGCTTTTGTGGCTAAAGATGTCCATGGTAACGTGTGCACATGTGTCTCCTAACTTGTGTTGGACCATGCTGCCCCCCCCCCCCCAAACTCTTTGCAGCATATGTATATGTGACTTGTGCCTTTTGTATATGTCTATCCAACCAGCCTTACCTGTTGGGAATGGTATGGCTGTAGGAAATAGATTTGTCCATGCAGATCTGCCTGGCTGGCTGTGGTGAAAAAAAAAAATCAGGTTAAATTAGATTTTAATCGCTCTATCTCTGGGTCAACTACTGTATAAATACCCAGTCATCCATCAGCCAAGACAAACACTAAGCTAGCACCACTTAGTTGTTGACAACAATTACATCACAAGGAGGAAGTTTGTCTTGACTCAAACTAAGGCTGCAACTGACATGTTTTAATATTTAAGTAAACATGTTTTGCAAAGCTGAAAACAGGGTCAAGCTTTTGGTAAAAATGCATGAACTAATTTTGATGCATCACTGAGTGTTATCCCACTGTGCTTTGATTTTAGGAAAAATCCATTTTACGTCAGTGTTCGAGGGTCAAAGGCTGAGGAATGACTGTCAAATAAAGTGCACTGGCAAAGTGTTTCCTCACCTCAGGATCATACACGGTGTCAATACCAGGAAGTCTCTGCAGATAAGACAGACAGCGACCACAGGTTAAACCACTGATGGAGACATCTGAACAAGCCATGCAGTTGAAAGAGCTCATTTACAAAACCAGCAGTGCCACATGTGCAGGCTTTACCAACAATAACTTTCCCAGCATTGTTTAAACTTCCAGGAACCCAGTGTATTGTAGCACACCCCACCCATCTGAGGCTCTGGAGATGAATGTGTAGATTATGATGATGATGACGATGATGTGTTTACCTGAGTAGACTTTGGCCAAGTAGACACTGGGCAGTCCCAATGAAGAGCATCCTCGGGCAGGTCTCTGTCCAAATAGAGCTAACACACACACACACACACACACACACACAAGCAAATGAGTGCATTTTCACTTATAACATGATTGAGTGACACACACACCAACAGACCTAAAAGATATGCAATTGTACCTTCCCAGTGTCACATCCAGGCCCCGGGGAGCCGGACACGTCGCACCGACCCAGACTGACCCACAGCGCGGCCAGCAGAGTCACCGTCAGCGGCGGGGACGGCGTTAGGCTCGGCATGGTGACAACCAGTCAGTCAGTCAGCCAGTCAGTCAAGTGTCCACATTCAACGAGCTGCCATCGCTTCCCTTTGCTCCTCTAACTACACAACAACAAACAAAGAAGTGACCTTTTATAATCCCACAACACAAGTTCCCTCTGACAGAGATCCATGACAGAGCAGAGGTGAGCAAGGTAACCGTCCCACAATGCCCCGCGGCTGCTGTCTTCTCTCTTGTTCTACAGTATAAAGTTAAACTAATGAGCGTTTACAGCAGACAAACGTAAAGGGAAGTATTGTGTTACCTTCTTCCATAACTACTTCACCAGAGTTTAACATACAGCTGCCTCTTTATCAAGTTACCTACATTGCTCAAAGATTACATTTCCTTATACATTTCAAAATATAATACTTGTGTCCTCTTGTGTGAACTCCAAGCTCATTGCTAATATCATATCTTTCTTTTTTCTATATCTGATGACACAAATGAATATATTACATGATAATCTGTAGTTATGTGTATTTACTTATGTTTTTCCATTTAAATTAGAACATCACAACTTTTATTTTGAGGATCCTATTTCCGGAAATGTACTGACTCTCTGATATTTCTAACATTGCGCAGCTGTTCAACTACGGATGCTGTTTAGGAACAAAAGGCGGAAGTTTGACTAGTTGACGAGATGTTCTACCCATAGGTTCTACAACTGTGTTATAACTCTGAATATCCTCTGGGAGGCGACACAACAGCAGTTTTAAATCAATACTCTTACCTCTTTCAGTCAGTAAACCCTGCATGATTACTACAGACTAGAGGAAAAAGTATTTGCTCTCTGCATCCTGTTCAAACAATCAGAGGTCTGTTGCTTCTGAACAGACAGGAAATAAGAGCAAACTAGTATATCCACTGGATCTGTGCCTGTCATTGATAATCCATGCATACCAATTTCTGCAACTGGTATGACACTGTTTGTAATAAACCCATCATACCTTCTGGAATGTGAACTCATAGAGTTATTTCACACAGGCCTCTATATCCTGTCATTACAGGCAGTGGAACAGGCCTTACCTGTTAGCACAGGTAAACCAGTCATTAGCTGAGTACCACCCACAGGCCAGCTGTGAGAGCCAGAATGACACAGGGTGGAGGATGTTATTGTTTTCAAAATAAAATACACTGTATACAAATAGTCTGCCAAATAAAACAGCACATTCCATTAACTGTTGTGTCACAAAGAACCAAATACATGATTGAAAACAGTGGAGTTGGCACATTAAATATACAGTGGGTACATTTTCATTTGGGACAAATATTTTCTTTCAAAGTGGGTTTAATTTTGAAACTTGTAAAGGGAAGTCGCTTTCATTTCTGTCATCTTCACACTTTTCCTCTTTCCCCACCCCTGAAACTCTCTAGTTCACACACCCACTCTCTCTCACACACACACACACCTTGTCATAAAAGTGCCCAGGTGGGTCTGTCAGAGGAGACGTGGGTCCCTGGACAGAGGACAAGTCTGGACCTCAATGGAGTCCACCCTCCTCAAAGGTTTGCTATCTTTTTGACCACGATCTGTTTAGCTGCTTAGTTTATAGTCTCATGAGTGTGGGCTTGATGAAAGTTTGGTTTGTCACTTTCTTTAATCAGCAGACAATCATTAACAATTTCTGTAAGAAAGCAGCTGATCCATTTAAAGACTGTTTCATCAGGTTTTTTTCTATGACTATTGTAGCCTATTTACACAAAACAGAGACTTTCTCTTCCTTCCTTACTCTGTCAAGGGTGTGGCACTTTCCTGAATTGTTGTAATAGTTCGGCAGTTTGCTGGATTCATAGTAAAAGACACCAAAATTAATCAGGTTAAGTTTGAGTTTTTACTTTATGTTTAAGGTGGGTGCACATTAAGGTGGAATAATTTGGAGTGCATGAAGTGTTCTGCTGCAGCCAGCATGGCAAAAACAGGCCGCTACAACAGCTTGTGCTCCAGTCTTTAGGATTCTGAATAGACAAAAAATAGATCTGTAATTGGTGTCGGTGCCAAACATCTCTAACCATGCCACACTGCACTGTGTAGCTCCAGGTGGAGCAGGTGGAGCAACTCCTGCAAAAGACAAGCCGCCAGCAGAGGCCCCTCCTGGTGGTGTGCAGCCCCCTGCAGAGGTCGCAAAGCCTGTAGACCAGAGCAAGGTGGAGGGAGACAAGGGTCAACCTGAACTCCCTGCAGGACCAGGACAAGGACAGGTGAGCAGGAGGGATGTTTGAAAAGCAACAGTCATTTGAATGAAAGATGCATGGTCCCATATTAATTTGTCACCATATAATATCTATGTGCATCTATTATTCATTAGTTATAATTTCATTAAATGCACTTACATTTGCCAAATAATTAATTGCATTAAGGTAAAGAGCATTAGGTGTTACTGGGATGTTTCTCAGCTCTGTTTATGTTTAATACTCCCACCAGATTAGATTCTAAAGATTGTGAAAGACACAGTCACAAAATCTGTGCGTTCTCTTTTTTCTTTTTGTCTGTCAACAGGAGCTGTACTCATTTGACAGCTCTCCATCCTCATCAGACAGCGAGGATGAGGGTATCGGGAAGAAAGACAAGAAGAAGAAGAAGAAGAAGAAGCTGAAGAAGAAGAAGAAGAAGAAAGTATGTTTATCTTCACCACTAACACTAACATTTGATTCATTATAAAGGCTGTGTTAGGAGGGTGCTGACTGTGTCCTCGTGTCCAGTGCAATGAAACCACTTCACTACACAACAGTCAGTTGGTCTTGTGGCTTTTTGTGCTGCCTTGATTTGAAAGACGCATGACTCACACGCACATGTGAGGCTGCTTTGCAGAAATCATGGGTTATGACAGAGGTGGAAAGTACAATGAGGGCTGCACCCGCAACAGCCAGTCAAACGGGAGAGAGCTAGAAATGGTATTATTTTGTTTATAATGCAGATCAACTGTCACTTTTGCTCACGGCATAGCTGAAATGGGCGTGTGCGTGTATGTGTGTGTGTGTGTCTTTTTTGGTAAAATGGTTGCTTGTGAGGTTTGTTTTGTGCGTGCTTGAGGAGCCCCTCCCTTCTGGTGCAGCTACACTGTGTTCTCTAAGCAGCTACAACAAAGCCACGCTCCACTGTGTTTATAGAGTGACTCATTCCAATAGGTTCTCATTTATCACTTTCACCAACAAAGGAGGGTATAAATAAACCTTCTCAATGTGTACAGTTGAGCCATAACTTCCCGCTTCCTTTTCAACAGGATTCCAGCTCATCCTCATCCTCATCCTCATCATCTTCCTCCTCCTCCTCCTCCTCCTCCTCTTCTTCCTCCAGTAGCTCATCTGACAGTGACAGTGAGGTAAGTTGTGGTTATGGCACAGGCATCACTTTGGGGTTTGCTTAGAAAAATATCGCTTCAACGCAACTCTTGTCTTGCTCTAACATGTCACATTCATCACACACCTTTCAATCCCTCATAGCCCTGCCTGAGACTTAGTCATGACAAGGAAAATGTATTGTTTGCACTGAGCATTTCGCAAGATCTTCACGCACATCTCCCAGTATTCAGCTGAAGCCAAAACCTGCGAACAAGTCGGAGACTTTAGAGTTGATGGTTTTTTACAGTGCACAGTGTTTTGTGTATGTAAATCCTTCAGAGATCTTTCCTGCAGCATTCCTAAATTAAGTCCCCGGCCACAAGCACAAATGATTTCACGTCAGCTCACCGGGGATTGAGCGTCCCTTCTGACTATCTCACTGCCTCAGGTGAGGATATTGTCAAAGCTCACAATACAGTCAGTTAAGAGAATATTTAGGGTGGAATGGCTGTCAAATTGACTTCATTTAGAAATCTAAAAACTGGGCCTGAACCCTCCCCAGGCGCACTTTGTCAGCAGTTCAAGCTTTTGAAATAACTCTAAACCAAAGAGCATACAAATATCTAACATATTTCACCTTTCTGCTGAGTTTAGTAACATTTAGCGTCAAGTGGCTCTGATCACATGATGGCGTGATGCCTTCTCTGAGGGCGTGGGTGGAAAATCAGGAGACTCTGGAAGAGCGAGCGGCTCACACTCGTAAAAGCTCTTAAGACAAAAGACAGAAGCAAAGTCAGGTTAAATAAAGCATAAAGTTGAATTAGTGCATTCTGTGTCGCCGCCCGCTGGTTCACATCTGATCGGCAAATCAGATCACCAAAACAGCAGAACAAAAAAAGTATCTGTGTACATAATGCTGGAATGCAATTCACCCTTGGCTCTAGGTGGAGGCTCTAATGTCCTGGATCTGATAGCAGGCAGGTATTCACCAGGAGAGGAACACGCCCAGGGACAGTGTGTGAAAGACTGGTATCTACCATAGCAAGTCTTGACAGTAAAGTCCAATGTGACCTCTGAAACTTTATTTGGAATGGCAACGCCCCAAACATGATAAATGTATGGTGGGTGTGCAGACTTAGTTACATAGTAGTAGTGCTATATGTTCATACATCCGGTGTGTGTGTAATATACAGTCTCTTCATACAATGTCTCAAGTGTTGGTTTTGGCTGCGCATCCACAGTAGATGTACATGTTAGTGAAGGCAGAACATTCTCACATATGATGAGTAGGTGACACCCAACTCTGATCCTGATGACTTTATACTTTATTAAGTAAATGCTGCACTCACTTTACAAACAAACCTCATGCAGGATAACACATGAGAGAATCTTGAAAAGACAACACAGAGTTATGAAAGAATCATCATTTTCTCGCAGGATGACAAGAAGAAGAAGAAAAAGGAGAAGAAGAAAAAGGATGAGCAGAAAGAGTATGTCTGGGACAGTGTCATCATAACTCATGCTGGTAAGTGAAACACGGCATTTCTCATTTGCATTGTGAAACTGCTTTTAGATGATTTTGGATGGCTGCTGATAAGCCTCACGAGGATACTGCAGTTCTAGGCTCTGCATGTTCTCCTTTACAAAAGCACATATTACGATTTATATTCCCACCTTGTGTGTTTGCAAGTCCTCTTTCTCAACTTCCAAGCAAGAAGTTAATTACATCTTATCTGCTGCTGTTTTGCTTACAATATTTTCTAATTTCTCCTTTGATTGTCTGTAAAGCTTTGTGTTTACAGCAGCTCACCAAAACCTCGTCACTCAGACTTTAATGTCCTTTGATTTACTTTAAATCTTAGGTGGCTGTTTTTGTGAATTAAGTTGGCAAAATTACATTAAACAAGTTGCAGAAGTGTGGGGTTGTCCATAAATTTCCCTTTATCTGCAACAGTGATATAATGTAATCTGAATCAAACATTACATGATAGAAATGTCTCTCAGCTCAAGATGCATCGAACTGGTTCTTCATTTGCAATTTCACAATTGCTTTACATTTGAATGTATTTGTCACATATTTTATATTCTCATGCACATTTGTCAATAAGTCTCATGTAAATTTGTTAATACTTTTTAAAGCCATTTTAAAGTGTTAATAAGTACTGTATTTCTTTAGTACACTTGTTAATACTTTAATGGTTGCTAAATTGTGAATTCTGGTTAAACCTCCATGATTATCACTATTTAACTGCTTCTATCCTCATCCTTGCTCTGCTATGTAAATTTCCCCAATGTGGGACAAATATATGTATAACTTATCTTATCGTATCTTATCTTATTTAATGTTTCCAGGTCCCGATGGCCAAATAGAGCAGCAGTCTGTGGGGCTGAAAGTGAGCCAGGTGAGAGAGAAAACAAAACTTCCATTTGAAACATGCTGTTGTTGTTGAACTTGTCATTATAGAATTTTCTTCCTTCAGGATTTGGACTCATCAGATGACGAGGGTGACAAGAAGAAAGAGAAGAAGAAGAAGAAAGATAAGAAGAAGAAAAAGAAGAAGAAGAAGAAGGTTTGTAAAAAAAAAAAACTCCCATAATACAGCAGATTGTACAACAATAAGAGAGTGTTTTAGTGTACGAGCACACATCACTGAATTCTACACATAATGAAACCTTAATATATGAAACATACGTTTAAACTTTATGTCACTGAATATCAACTCTGTCACAGGATTCCTCCTCCTCCTCATCTGACAGTTCATCTTCCGACAGTGAGGATGAAAAGAAGAAGAAGAAGAAGAAGAAAAAGAAGAAGAAGAAGAAAAAGAAGAAGAAGAAGGTGTGATTTGAATAAAAGCTGTCTATTTGATAGGATAGTCACAATATTTTGAATATATTGAGTGGTGATGTGCTCATTATTGTATTTGTTCTTCTTTCACAGGACTCCAGCTCTTCTTCCTCAGACAGCTCCTCCTCTTCATCGTCCTCTTCTGACAGCGAGGATGACAAAAAGAAAAAGAAGAAGAAAAAGGACAAGAAGAAGAAGAAGAAGAAGGACAAGAAAAAGGTGGCGCAATGTGGATGCTCTGTGTCATCTGTCTATAAGCTGCTCCATAAACCGCTGCATTTATTTACTGTGTACATTAAGATTGGGAGGATTCAGCAGAAGTCCACAGACATATAACAAGAATTTCTTGTCAGCTATGAAGCTCAATAGATTTTTTTTTCATTGACACAGGATTCCAGCTCTTCATCTTCATCTTCTGACAGTGATAAAGATAAGAAGAAAAAGAAGAAGAAGGACAAGAAAAAGAAGAAGAAGAAGGATAAGGACAAGGAAAAGGTGAAATTCCTTTTCTTGTTTTTGAAAAAGCTGCAAGCCTCTGAATTATTTAGTTGGCAGCTGCTCATCATGTGAACCTCGCAAGGCATTTCACCTATTGTAGGAATTCTGGGTCAGATCACGTTCTTCTTTCCAGTTTTCTGCATGCAGGAGGCTCTGTTTTTACTATATTATTCATCAAAAAATGAACAGTATTTGGGCTAAACTTCACTTCTTAATGCGCAACAGTAGAGCAGCATATGTTCACTTTGTAGTAAGGAACAAACCAGATTCCCCAACAGTGCACACGCCTCCAGAGAAAATGAGTAGCAGCTGCTGTACCTGTCAGGGCCTGTGAGGGAATTTAATGGTATGAAACGAGACACAGTTACCACACTGACTTAGTGCCTCACCTCGTATTGTTTATCAGCTTCATTCAAACTGTGTTCCAATGCAAAGACAATGAACAGTTCTGTATTTTTTGTAGTATGTGTCAACAAGTGTGTGCAACAACTGTATTTTTATGTGTGTGTATGTACAAACCTCTGCATGCACTATGTTAATGTGTAGGGGAAATACATGGTGCATTATACACAGTAAGCCTGAGCTTGATTGCATTTGTGCTCTTTTACAGGATGAGGAGCAGAGTGAGCTCAGCAGTGCGACTGCTCTTTCAGCAGCAGGTGAGTGTTTGCACTTTTTAGTCACTCAAAAAGACAAACACACAGGAATCACGACAATGACCTTCATTGAAGCCAAACCGGTTTATATGGGTGGATGCAGTGTTGCTGGACTTTGTCTCTTTCTGCAGGTGGTGAGACTGCAGGACCAAGTGCTGATGGGGATAAAAAGAAAGATGGAGATGCTGACAAGGTGAAATACTCACACTTACAGTATGCAAGTTACACGTACAAGCACAAATGCACAAGTAATCATTGCTTTTTTTCTCATGACAGGCCAAGAAAGAGCTTAAAGCAACGGAAGAGGGCAAACTGTCCTCTGCATCAGCTGGTATGTGAGCTGGTCTGGCTCTTTAACAAATCAAGCTTTTGGTTGGAAACTTGGACAAGATGTTTTGATTGTAATGTTGTTTCCTGTCCAGCAGGGGGAGCACAGGTATTTAATGATGGCATTGAGGAAGGCCACCTGAGCGATGATGAGGGAGAAGGAGGGAAGGATAAGGATAAGAAGAAGAAGCTGAAGAAGAAGAAGAAGAAGGTAGTTGTGTCATACTTTTTTACTTCGACTAAGATTACTACATGTTATAGTTATGTTACAGGACCATCAAGATCAAGTTTCACAGTGATTCTAAAAAAAATCTTTTCTGTATTTTGCAGGATTCTGGCTCATCTTCAGACAGTGATGACGACAAGAAAGACAAGAAGAAGAAAAAGAAGAAGAAGAAGGAAAAGGTATACAGAGCTGTGGAGTGTATCTGCATTTGCATATTTGTGTTACATTGCATCATACATACTGTGTGCAGGCTGGGTTAACTCTAATTTGCTCGTATGTGTAAAAATGTCTGCCTTATACAGTTACAGCATTAGAGGATATCAATGTGAATGTTTGTATTTGATTTGATCCGTAGGACTCCTCCAGCTCCTCCTCTTCTTCATCTGATAGCTCCTCCTCAGACAGTGAAGATGACAAGAAGAAGAAGAAGAAGAAGAAAAAGAAGAAGAAGAAGAAGAAGAAGAAGAAGAAGGTAAAACACTCTTAAAATTGATTCATGTGATGCTCCTGATGCTCATGAACGGTTGAGAAAGAAGCAGCAGTTTGCTATGTTGATACCAGTGAAAATGAAAAATGGAGATTACAATGAATAAAAATGCACTCCTCTGACTGTCTAATATCCTTTCTAGAAGTGTGACTCTTCTTCTGATGATAGCTCCTCTTCTTCCTCATCCTCCTCTTCCTCTGATAGTGATGATGATAAGGTGAGATGGCACAAACATTCAAGCATCATGTTCTCTATTTAATAAACTGCTCATCTGCGCCCGGGTTTACAAAGTTAAGATAAAAACCTGCACAATTCATCATGAGCATATGACTTTTTTACTTCAGAAAAAGAAGAAGAAGAAGAAAGATAAGAAAAAGAAGAAGAAGAAGGATAAGAAGAAGAAGAAGAAGAAGGTGAGAACATCCTTCATCATCTGCTCCAGGTTTTGAGCAAGTCTTAGGATATTAACTTCTATTGGTGATCTCATCATGTCAGCAGGTGATTCAGTGATTAAACATCACTACTGTGTAATTACTACTGTATGAATGAAATGTGATGTCTATTATCTTGTCTTTCTGTGCCCAGGATTCTTCCTCCTCTTCTTCTTCTTCTTCTTCCTCCTCTGACTCCTCCAGTGATTCCTCTAGTGATGACGATAAGAAGAAGAAGAAGAAGAAGAAGAAGAAGGATAAGAAGAAGAAGAAGAAGAAAGACAAGAAGAAGGTAAAGCAATGTGGATGTGTAAAGTTCAAAGCAGGCTTCTGATAAATATATTTGTAATAGAAGTGGAATTTCCTGTGTATGTTAAAATGAGATGTCTCTTCATAAAAAGAAAAAAAACATTAACAGAGTTAACATATTTACATCCCTCAAGGACTCAGATTCTTCTAGCAGTGATGATGACAAGAAGAAGAAAAAGAAGAAGAAAGACAAGAAGAAGAAAAAGAAGAAGGACAAGAAGAAGGTAATTTAGGCTCAGAGAGAAAAATACATTCATGCTTATTGTTCGTTTCACCAAAGAAAGATAACTAGAGTGCTTCATGCTTTGTGTTTGAGCAGGACTCAAGCTCCAGTTCATCTAGTTCATCTGATAGTTCCAGTGGCAGCGACAAGGAAAATAAGAAGGACAAGAAGAAGAAGAAGAAGAAGGAAAAGGTAAATTACTCGTTAAATGGATCATCAGATTGTGTCCCATGTGTTGGTGAAATGAAATCTCATTGGTTCCTGTTTGGCCTTCAGAGTTCCGGCTCATCAGGAAGCGAGACTGACAAAAAGAAAAAGACTGTAAGTTTATTTTTGAGACACAAAGATTATGGTCGCCGATTTTTTTCTATTTACTTTCTATAAGCTTAACTTGCTTTTTCATTCATCCTTCATGTGTGGTGGTGGTGTTGATTCATTCCAGGAGAGCCCTGATGGTGAGAAAAGTGGTGAGCCAAAAATGGAGATTTCAGGCTCAGGTGCTGGTGAACTTTCAGCTTCCAGTGGCAGCAGCTCCAAGCCAGGTGGCGCTCCGGCCGTCTCCTTTGCATCACTCCCCTCCAAACCCGTCGTGAAGCTGGATCCTCTGAGTCCTTCGGCTGGATCCAAACCCTCCGTCTCTATCGCCTCGCTGAGTATTGGAGACAGGGCTGGCATTCGCAGACCTGTCAGCCCTATGGAGTCTCTGGTAGGGCACCCAAGGAGGTACGGAGACAGCGGGACTCGTACCACTACTCACCTCACCTCTACTGACATACTGAGAGGCCCCAGGCCCTATCAACAATGAGATGTCATAGATCAGAAGAGACGTTACACATTTTTTTTAAGAACATGGATTAAATGACATTTTAGGAAGATATGTTGAAATGTGCACAAAATATGATTCATCATGGAAAATAAAGGGAGATGTTTTGGTTGTGTTTTGGTGGAATACAGATGTTACTGGGTCGACATGAATTATGACATGACAAAAGATGCTTACACCATGAAAAATAATGATTTTAGCATTTTTAATAGGTTAAAAACACATTTGTGGCAGAATTATGTGAATTATTCAAAATGTTTGCTTTGCAGAATAAAACCATGTGATTTTATTTGTTTTGTTTCCTGTTGTTATTATTAGTAATATTTTGATTATTTGGTGTAAAATTATATTGATATATATGATGATATGATAGCAGGCTTATTATCACCTTCATGTTTGGTCTGGTCCTCTGTGAAAGTGTGTTAAATCTTACACTATAGTAAGAAAGCTTTCTCTCACATTTTCAGTAGTGGAATCACTTTACACAGTTGGTAATGATATGACACAACATATAAACTAATCTGGGCTCTTTAACATCACTTTAATTGTTAAATTAGTCCAACAAAAGTATATACTGTTCCCCACTACTTTCATCATTAAAAATGCGCTCATGATTTCAGAGCTACAGCTGTTGAGGTACACCTTCTCCCCAGGCCTTAGCCTAATCTTACTTTACCCCCTGCAACAACAGCAATAATTCCATAGAGTATTGATAACACAATTATATACAAATTTAAAAATTGTAATTTCCCAAAGAATATATTTAATAGGTATAACAAAATAAAAAAGATACAACCAGCAGTGAAAAGTATTTAAGTACAGTTAATAAAGTACTGCACCAAGTACAATTTTACACATTTACCACATAGAGTACTTGTACATGTACTAGTTTATTCCACTACATTTATCTGATTGTTTGAGTTTCTGTCAGTGATCATTTTACAAACACTGTGAAAATGTGGAAAATCAAGATAATGTCAACCCATTTTAATAGCCAGCTAGTTTTATGAATTTTCTGGAGTAAGGTGGCATTTTTCTTGATTAAGCAACGATCCCTTATTCTGTCTTCCTACAAGAATCTCATGCCCATTTCTAAAAATGTCTTGAAACGAGTTGTTTTCTGTAAGAAACAGGATGACACAAACTAGACTGGTGTATTTTTTCACTTACTTCACAAAAAAGATTTTTTAAATAAAATATAATTACTTTGGATGGTGGAGATTTGGGGGGTAAAAACACAAAATGATTATTATATGAAAGTGTTGTAGATAGATAGATAGATAGATAGATAGATAGATAGATGTGTGGTGTTATAAGAAAGGGACATCCAGCAGAATCAGACATTTTCACTTGTGACACTTTGCAATTACATTTAGAGAATCATCAATAATAAGTACTTTTATTAAACAAAACTTCAATGCAGGACTTTTACTTGTACTAAAGTATTTTCACACTGTGGCACTGACACTTTTTCTTAAGTATCTGAATACTTATTTCACTACTTATCACTGCTAATTTCTTTGCAAAATTCAGTCCCATTTCCCCTTGAACTGACTAACAATATGTGTCCTGTAATTATCAAATATGTGTTCAGCAAGTTTTAAAATGACTCACAGTGGAATTTATTTCTAATTAAACACAAAGTGAACGCCTAACCAGTAAGTACTGACAGAAGCTGCTCTGTTGTAGATGACCTGACATGCACGTGAACGCCTCACCTGAAGGGAGTGCTTGGGGGCGTGGTCAGCCTGGGTCACGTGGTCTAGGTGCAATCAGTGCAGGTTTCCTTCTGTCAGCTTGCGTGTTTGGGAAGAGCAGGAGCAAGAGAAGGAGACACGATGTCTTTCAGTCTGTCCTCAGGTAGGATCACATTTATGTTGACTGTGTTCAGCAGGAATACCCTGAATGTTGCTGCTTGATTTTTTTTCCCCACTCTTGGTTCCTGGAACTAAAGAGCAGCTGGTATTTTAGTGCAGACTGTTTGACTTAAATATCCAATATAGGCTTGTGCTTGAGAAACAAAATGTGCAAACAAAGACGGCCAGGTATATTTTATTTGCAGCCTCACTCCTGCTGTGCAAAGAGGTTTGTCACTCAGATACTTGTTGACAATAACTTTGATTGTTATTTCACATTTTTTTAATCTCATACGTCAAATCTTCTCACTTTCTGTCTCCTTTGCATTTGTGCAGCTTTGGGTGGGGGTGAAGATGAGGTGAAGAAGGCGGAGGCTCAGAAGGATGAGTTTAAATTTCCCTGGTCGAAAAAGGTAGGAGAAAATTAAGGCACATCACAAAGATGTTCATGTTCTAAAGCTCTAGAGCTGCTCCTGGTATTCAGAAGTAGAACTTGGCAAAAGAAAGGCCAAGTGGCTCTTGTCAAAATATATTCCAGGAAAACTGATATCAGAAAGTTGCTTCTCTGCTAAATCAGCCCTTTCGCTGCTAGCTCTTGATTTACTCAATGTTAACTTGTGCCAATTTCTAGGATGACTCCAAGAGCGACGGCAAAGAGAAGTCTGACAAAAAGCACAAGTTAAAGGAAGGCGACAAAGACGAAAAGAAGAAGAAGGACAAGAAGAAAAAGGACAACAAGGATGGACATAAAGATGGACATAAAGAAGGCACCTCATCCTCATCCTCGTCCTCATCTTCATCATCCTCCAGCAGTGATGAGGTAGAGATCTCCTGATCCCTCCCTTTGTCAAAGTGTCCTTGTTACACTTCTGTGGTTTGTAGCTCTCCCGACTTTTTAACAGCAAAACGCAATAAAATGCAGCTCGACAGGTGACATGCCTGCCCCACCTCCTTTTGAAGGTTGGTGCGTGTAAAACATTCACAACAGGTCTTACCAGCTGTGCCGGTTATAATGAGATCAGATACACTCCTCCCTCCTGTGTGTGTTTTCATCCACTCTGTTGTCAGGTGCAGTTCCTTTTTTTAGCTTGTTGACCTGCTGCCAATCTCATTGGCAATCTCATCTCACATTTAGGCTAAATTCCTTCTGCTTTGTCGCAAGGTTTACTCAGAGGAAACAGAACGTGTCGGTCACATGTGTTTGTTACTGTTTGACTTTGACATTTGTATGAATGATAAGGCTCTCCATGCAAATGACCAAAGCAAAAGAGGAAATAAACCAAGCCCAGGGTGGGAGAGACACAGGTCTGATAGGGGGGGTTATAAAAGAGCTGTTGTTGTCAAATAACCTCGTTCTCAGACCAGTCATGGCCTGTCTAGACTCCACAACATTCCTGCTCCCAAAATGATTTAGGTGCTTGTTAACGGCTCATGCTGCAGCCACATCGACTCATACATTAAAGATAAGAAAGGAGCTGTGGCACTCAAGATGTTCGTTAATAAATCATGCATCCTTTCTGCAGTAACAGCATTGTCCTTTTGTCATTTCAGAACTGATGCTTCCTGAGGCACCGGACCACACTGTTAGTCTCTTACTGTCTATTGACAAGGCGAGTGTGTGTGGTTGAGTGTGTGCAGTGGTTCCACCTCGTCTTCCCGTCCTGTCGCTGGTGTCACAGAAACATGCTGGTCTTGTGTAAACAAATCTGCTGATTCCTGGAAGTAAATGTTCTGACAACAAACAAAATGCCTGCAGGATTGGTTTTATTTTCCACCCCCAAGTTCTTCTGTCATGTAAAGTGTGCTTTGTTCGCCACAAGATGGCAGTGTTATCTTTTTTAGATCAATCAAAGTTTGCAGTAGAAGGTTACAGTTGTAGATTCAAGATGTATATTTTGATGATACAAAAAAGCCAGACAGTGCTGTTCTTAGTTATTGTAATAGATTGATTTTACTGAAATGACAATATCGCTTTAAACAAATTGTTAAATAGCTTTTTTGGAACTAAACTATTCCAAGTTAAATGCTGGACCTCAGTGAATATATAATTCCATTCATTTAACCTGAGTTGACACTATCAACAGGTACAAATGGAGCAGAGGCGGAAATATTTAAATCTATTACTTAACTTTTATTGCTTAACTTTATAAAATAGATCCTTTACTTTTAAGCAAAATTAGCAATACCACAATGTAAAAATACACCAATTACGAAAAGGGCTCTGTATTTAAATTTTCACTTAAGTATTACTGGCAAAATGTACTTCGAATATCACTACCACTGCATAGGTTAGTCTATAAAACTGCATTGTGTTTAATGTGATGATAATATGTTTTGTATGTAAAAAATGTCCCTTGGAGAAAAAGTGAAGCCTCTCATCAACACGTCCAGTAACACAAAGAATACGTGACGCAACAATGAGCATAGGCTCACCCGTTTACCTGACATCAATATTCAAGTCATTGTGAACTCCAGCCATGACTGTCAGGAAAAGAGAGCTGCAACATTTAGCATTGAGGATCTCCTTCAGGTCTTTTGAATCTTTTATGGGACTGCAGAAAAAAGAGAAAAGGAGCGTTTCAGTAAGGAATCAATAATAAATCAAGCATGCATCTTTCGGAGGCTGCTGAAGAAACCCAATTTAACCCATCCATCATGTCCAAACCTTTATTTTATTATAACCTGTAAGGGAGAACTGAAGGGAGAAATCAGTGGATGATTTACAAGAGCATGTTCATGATGAATTGATGTGGTCAAAAAGTACACGGATGAGGTTTTATTTGGGCCAGAAACGTGTCTGTCTTTTTTTTCAGAATAGCACATTTTCCACCCCTTTTTTTCAGACTACTGTTGTACATTGTCGTGACTTTCTGTGTTGGTTCTGTCTCTCATCTGTCAGCTGACTTGGCACATCAAATGGCACATTTTGTCATTTGCATTTATTCATAGCTTCTGGTAAAATGAAGCAAAAACAAACCTTCACTCTAAAGACACCAGACTGGTGCAATCACAGGTAATGTATGCTATCAAATCCTTGGAAAGACAACAGTACTTTGCAAAAACAGAACTAGATCTAGATCAGAACTAGATAGATAACTATTTATGATATGTTCATCATTTGAGTCTGACGCTAAACTACCAGGAATGTTCTGATTTCAGCAGTGTATTTGCCACTTTTCTTTTTTTATCATGTTACAGTAAACTGAGTATATGTGGGTGTGGGACTGTTGGTCAGACATAATGTAATAACATAACAATTAGAAAATGTAACTTTTGGCTTCAGGAAACTGTGATAGGCACTTTTCTTTTTTGCCATTTTCTATAATAAACAATTCGTTCATGAGTTTAGATGCATTAATCAATAATTAGAAAACAGTTTAAGTGATAAAGAAATAATATTTGGTTCCAGCCTTCAACAGAACCGCATAATAAAAGACTAAATCAACAATGGCAGTGTATTCTATAGAATCCAGAAATTAAAATGCATTAGTGTCTTTGTGCCATATCTTAGGCTGATTTCTCTGTACCATGCTTGACACTGTAAACTGTGTTTCTCATTCCCCTGTGCAATAATACATCAGAACAAATACCTGTCAAGCGTGTCTTTGATTCAGAAATGACTAAAGCTTGAAATGTTGTGCTGCAGTCTGCCCTTGGGTGACACCAGGGAACTCCTACAGGTATACTGCAACACCACAAAACTGTGTACATGCTTCAAACCTTTAAGCTCTGATCTGACGCAACTGGCTTGAATGCAATATCACAGGAGTTAAGAAAGGGAGCAGACAGAGAAAGCGAGTAAGAGATGAACCAATAAAGGGATGCGAATGCCTCTTAAGACCTGTTAACTTGTACCTTATTTGTCTGCAGTAATGGCTAAATTGTGTGAATATCTGCCAACAGCTTCAGGGCAGAAGAAAGAAAGGAGGGATGGATGGACAGATGGATGTTTAAGGCACTGCCCTCATCTTGTCTTCTTCTTTGATTCTCTCTTTCTCAAAGTCTAAAAATCAAATAAGGGAAGAAAATTCAAAAACGCTTCAGTCAGAATGTTCATCTTTTGATGTCTGGATGCTCTTTTTAGCTAACAAACTGCTACGACGAGACGTTCTGTGAGGCAGAAAAGACATGAGCAGCTGTTTGGTGCTGAGGTGAGCTGAGTGTGATCAGTGGATCAGAGTGATTAGAAGCAGGTTGTTTGATACAGACTCCTCTTTTAATCACTGAGTAGTTCCTTTAGCCTACAGTCACTTATAAGTCAGCCCATACTGCTCTGCATTAAAAAACTCTGATCTTTGGGTAACACTTTATTTGACGCCTATCTCTATAACGCATTATAAATGTATTTATAATGACATTATAGCACTGTATAACTATAGTTATAAACACTCATAAATGATCATAATGCTTTATAACAATGAGCATAACACATTATAGAGCATTTTATAATGGCTTATAAGGTCAAGTATTATAATACTTCATGATTGCTGGTCATAGTTGCCATATATTAAAACTCTTTATAATACATTATAATAACTGGTATAATGCATTATAATCACTGGTATAATGCATTATAAGTCACTCTAAATGCTCATTGGGCGCTTCAAGTAAAGTGATGAAACTGCTCAGGTATAGGCTGATATAACACATTACAAGCTGGTCATAAGTCACTATAAGTGGTTTGCTTGAAGAAAAATACACATCTTTGAATCTATGCAAGAACAACACAAAACATTGCAAAACTTATTTTTATTAACAATGTGACTCCTTCAAAAAACTTAATCACATTCACAGTGAGTGGTTACAGACAGACAGACAGACAGACAGACAGACAGAGTACTTTATTAATCCCTTTGGGAGGTTCCCTCCGGGAAATTGGCATCTCCATCGCATTGTCATATATTGCACTGTTTAAATATAGAATACAAAGTATGAAATAGAATAGAAAAATAAAAATATAAAAATCTGAAAATGGACACAATAAATTAGGCATTAGAGGTAGCAGGAATTTGAATCAAAATAGGCACTTGTAGGAGATTAACAGAAAATATGCATACATGTATGTGTGTACCTGAGAGTAGCAGCAGTGGGTATGGTATGCACTGCTGCTGGTTGAGTTGATAAACAAAAGTTCTTCAAAAACGAAACAAAACAAACAACAATGAAATAAACCTCTTACATCTCAACACAAAAAACATTAGCCAGGGACCAGCAATCATGAAGTATTATAATACTTGACCTTATAAGTCATTATAAAATGCTCTATAATGTGTTATGCTCATTGTTATAAAGCCTCATGATGATTTATGAGTGTTTATAATGATAGTTATACACGTATAAGCATATCATAAATATATGTATAATGCATTATCTATGTGGGAATTGTCAGTGAGTTGCCAACAGTTATAATGTATTATAATACCTGACCTTATAAGTGATGATAAAATGCTTTATAGTGTGTTATGATTATTGCTATAAAGCATTATGATCATTTATGAGTGTTTATAACTATAGTTATACAGTGCTATAATGTCATTATAACGCATTATAAATACATTTATAATGCGTTATAGAGATAGGCGTCAAATAAAGTGTTACCGATCTTTGAATTAATTATTTATCTTTTACTAAACCACAATACATCCCGCATTGCTTTATTACATCCACCATCTTTGATTCACGGAGATCAACATTTATGCATTTCAATCCATTTCACACATTTTCTTATCACAGTTTATCTGCAGTCTGTGTTGTGTGTGCGGGGGCCTGTTTCTCTTGTTACCTCTGATGTGTGGCAGACTGAGTGAAGAACTCACTGTGCACTGATATTTACATTACAAATGATGAAAATGACTCGGAATGATGGGCCTGATATAGCAACAAAGAGGCTGATGTATTCTGGTGTCATTGTGGAAGAACATGAAAAAGTTTCACACATAGCAGAAATATGCAGCCTAGTGATTTTATTATTTTATATTACTGATTTTTTAGTATACTCATGTACATTATAACATGACAAAAGTGCCATGTGTTTGGGGTTATATGTAAGTATACACAAGGCAGGGCTGTAATTATAATTTTTTTTTTTTTTTGGGGGGGGGGGGCAAATTTGTCTTTGATCATTCTAGTAAAAAACTAGAATGCAATATAAGTGTTATATATCCCTATCCCCCTATCCCTAATTTTATGAATGCTATTGTCTCGCAGTGCTATGCTAAATTCTTGTCAGAACATTAGCATACATTCTGTGCATTAGCGGGCAGACAGCTAAAAGATATTTTACACTTGCTTGCTTTGTGTAAAGTTAGGATCTGTTGATGTTCCATCAGTTGCTGATGAGACACATATTATTGTAACACACTGCAGTAATTAAAGAGTGAACAGATGAGAGAAGGAGACGCTGACAGGAGAGTACAGCAAATGTCCCTGCTGCCTTCACACGTTTACTTCTAAATATGGAAATAAAATAAGAGCTTGCTGAACCTTGGCCACAATATCTGGACTTGCCTTCATATAATAATAACAGCAATTTCTCGTTATGGTTGTACTTGTACTATAATATACAACACAACAAGAAAAGTAAAAAAGCAAAATAAAAGTAATGTAATGCAAATACTACTAGACATTTTAAATATTTTAGAATGGCAAGATTTCAAATTTTCATTTTTTTCGAAGGGGCCACAGACCGCCGGCAGGTGTGGTCCTCTAGTCTTGACTTCATGTCTGCGGCCCCCATTAAAGATCTTCTAATCTGTCATACTGCACTCTCACCGCACGAGGGCGCGAGCGTCTCTCCCTCTCTCGCATGGCGTCATCGGTCTCCCAGCAACAGCCGGACTCGAGCTCACCTCGATTATCCGCTAAGCGACGTCAAAACACACGTACGCACTCAAACTAAAACCGGAAGCCTGGCGGATTTTAACTAGAAAATAAAAGCACGGAGAGTTCATCTGAGTTTCTCGCAGCCTCATTTACTCTAAATTTACTTCCTTATGGACTAATCTTTGCTAATTATAACGAATACTGTGTAGTGGAGTGTCGTTACACTGGGGTCGAGGAGAATCACATTTAAAGTTCAACATTTCTATCATTTTATTTTATTTTACTATTGCTACTTTTTTTCTTAGATATTTGTTTTAACTGATTTGAGTCCAGTGTTGTAACATTGGAGTGCAGGAGACCGATTGTTTTTTCAAAAGAATTTTCATATTTTTATTACATTTTATCTTGATTTAATGCTTTTTGTCACTGATGTGAGTAAAATGAAGTGTAACTGTGGAGGAGACTTCCTTGAACTCATTTCATTTCATTTTATTTTACAAATTTTACTAACAATTTTCTTGCACTGATTTAATGTTCAGCTTTTTTTCCTCACACATTTTCCTTTTCTTTTATTGTTGAAAGTGAAAGGAGTACTCATGTAGAGAGGAGTGACCTTTGTCCGTTTGCCAATATAATTACTGATCTCCAGTTTAAGATACAGTATCCTCATCTACATTACGTTACAAACGAATCCAAGCTGAGCCACGGTTGCTTTAAGTTGAAAAACATTATCCGGAAGTCGCGTTGTTTTCACCACTGCGTGCTTTTCTCGTAAGTCCGTTCAGCCGCTGCAGAGCAGGACAGAAATCATGGAGCGCAACAAGACGCGCTGGAGAGACTCAGGGAGCGGACGGGAGGAAGAGAGCCAGTTTCTCATCACTTTCTAACTCACTTCCAGCCACAGAGGACGAGTTTTTGATTTGCAGCAGGTGGACGCAGAGTTATTGTCAGCGTGCGTAAACTGAGAGGAGAGCAAAGAGTGTTGGAGTGACCAGCAGCTCCAAAGAGCGGAGGACAGGACGCGTGAAGAGCGCACAGACAGAGCAGAGTGTCTCTTCATGGAGATGATCCCTGTCAGCTTTTTTACACACGTGTGAAAATTACATCTTTTTTTTTCTATTTAGAGAAATGTCTCAGGTGTGTGCTGCGTGAACCCACCCCACCCCGGACTGTTTCCATGTCTCATGCTGTTAGAAGAAACTACTTTTTAAAAAAGGAAGCCGTGATCGGAGCTGAGATTTCATAAAGAAGGAGACACTGGGCTTTAAAACAAAGCAACTGAGATCCAGTCACTGAACAGTTGGGAACCATGGTGAAGTTTCATAACTCGGACCTCTGGATTGCCTGGATGGTCATTTTCTGCATGGAGGGTAAGTTGTGTCACACTTTGAAACTTGTGTGTCTGATCTCCAACTACAATGCAACACCACCACCACCAACCATATAATACTACTAATAACTGATACTACTAATAATAATGAGTGACGGGTTATAGAGAACATATTTCCAAAGGCTTACAGATTTTCTATCACGTGTATAAGTACAATACATCAGTGCTGCAAAAACAGATGTATCTGGAATTAAATTGTGCCACGAGCTCAACCTCTCCTCTTCAAGAGCGCATGCCACAGCCATTTGATCCCCCCCCCTCACCCCACCCTCCCTCCTTAATACGGCATGTTTGGATCAGGCTGACAAATCCCCGGCATTTCCACAAAAACTAAAGCACCGATTTAGGAGGACTTTTCCACCAGTGGTCGCCATGTCATCTCTCCCTAAAGCACTTAATGCCCCCCCCCTTCTAAACCACCACTGATGCGCAGAAGTGGGAGAGTCTGTGTTCGGATGTAGAAACAGGCGGTATCAATGAGAATCATGGTGACCAGGCAGCACAGGAGAGGAGACCTTATCTTACTTCTTAGTCCAGTTGTGTTATCCATCAATAACTAGGAGTGCAGGCAACTTTAGTGAGTTTGTCACGCTTGATGTTGGCTTATATATCCATGAAATACTGGAAGTAAGAATTTAAGTTTGTGTGTGTCTGCAAGAATAAAAATCAGAATTTACAAGAGGAGAAATACCATTAAAGAAAAAAAAAAAGAATGCCCCCCCTCCACACACACACACACACACACACACACAAATAATGAGCATCATTCCTAAATGGATTCATGCAAATATGATGTAGGCTAATGAATAAAGATGTTTAAGAAAAGCATTATTAAATAGCTGTAAGATAAAAATGAACGAGTTCCCTGAAATTACATTTAACTGTTTTTTCACATGATGTCAAAATCTTTATCGGAAAAATAGCAAAGCAGAGCAGCCTCATAGAGCCTCATATCAGGACACAAAAAGCACTTTCACCGAACCATGCAGACACACACACACACGCACACACACACACACACACACACACACACACACACACACACACACACACTAGCCTGACAGAACAATTGTGTGAGATTGACTTTAGTCCTGATTGCCCAGGTGTTTCACTCCGCTGCTTACTTATTTAGCTGTGTACGTCTGCAGTGAGTGGATGTATGGAGTCTTGTCAAGTTGACACACACACACACACACACTCTTTCTCAAGTCTATTTGATTTGACCAGTCTGACCCTTTTGTCTGACAAAATGGTTTGAAATAAAATTGTGGCTGCTCCCGTTCTCCCCAATTGAGTCACATGTCCATCCAGTTTGAAAAACCTCAGCCACTGTAAGCGAAGGTTCGAGTCTACAAATGAGTTTAGAGAAAGAACAAAGCTCTCGGCAGCTCAATTAACAAGCCTGTTCCGACAGGAGCTGGACAGTTCTTCCTCTCTCCTCTCGCGTCTTGGTGGGGAGCTGCCAGTGTTTCTATAAATACATTCTGATGCAGCAAAGTCGGTATTGATTGCGGTTGCTTGTTTTGGCTGTGTGTACTGACCTCCACTTTTTGCATGTCAGACACTGTCACTGGATTGATCCGATCTGTTCATCATGTTACAGACGCCGGGCTGTTTTGGGTTATTACGCAGTTTACGAACATGCAATGCACAAACAGTGAAGAAGCAGTGAAAAGAGGAAAGTTTTTGAAAACTGTGAGCCACTGCTCTGACAGGGGGGAGTGAAATGCTTAAGTGGCTTGGACAGGCGTCAGCAGACGGTCAAGCTCACAGCAGGGCCCTTCAAACATCCAGCATTAGTTAGAGGGCATGTCATGTCCTTCTTCAGCCATCAGCCCTCCCCTGTTACACATAAATATTGTATCCTTTCTTCTCGATTAGAAATGGGCGTCTTCCAGCTCCACGGTGAAGGAAAGTGGGGCCGTTCAGATCTGCAGTGCTTTAGACCTTTTGAAGAAAGTTTGTGGAAGTTAGAAGAATAAACAGTGGAGGCTCTATGCTAATAGGGACGACTGGTTCAGCTGTTGTCACAACAAACCCCGCAGGCGATACCAACACAGAGCCGCTCTGTCCGTGATGCCCCCGATTTAACGATTCACCCAGCACAACCCTCAAGGGTGTTGCAGGGACCGATCCGGAGGTCCAATCAATTCAACAAATTAAATTCAAGCGGAGGTGGCGACTCTGAACTTTTCAACCACTCTTGTTTGTTTTGGGCGTCTGCATAATAGATCTTATAGAACATTTCAGATTTGCATGCAGCAGAAATGTTGGGATTAGCCTCAGGGCCTTCCGTCCCACTGTCCTGTATTTCTAAATGAAGAGTCCAGTGAGGAGCACTCGAGCATGACAAAAGAAAAAAGAAAGAAAGAAAAAAAAGACAACATGGAGTGTTTTTAAGCTCATTGGCATTCAGGGCATTCATGTCTGCATCAAAGCTGAACTTAGAACCAGTTCTCTTCTCCACTTCCACTGTGAGCTTGTTAACCTTTTGAGGCTCTGCTCAAAGTAATGAAATTACACAGCGAGCTGGGTCTGTTTGTTGTTTGTTGTTTACACGGTCTGCTTTGCCTGGTTTGATGATTTCATTTCAATCAGTTCGTCATTCAAATATGATTCACACTATATTCAGTTGGGTTCACAGTAGCAGTAGGGCTGGTTTTGGTGGCAAGAAGCTATCGAGGTCAAAACTGGTGGAAAAGTTGTTTTAAAGCCTATATTAGAATGCGTGGGTCCAATAATAAGTTTGCAAATCACCATAGCCTGCTTTGTTCAGTTCAATTAATTTTTTGCTCACAAGAGCTTTGAAAATATATAAAAAAAACCCAGTTAAATTAGTGGAGAGAGGTGCACAGCTCAGCAGTCTATTCAACACACTCTCAGTTTGTGTAACCACAGGTGATCTGACAGTTTTTTTTAAAAAAAAGTCATGCACCTTACATCTAACAACAAGCCCCTCAATCTTAAAATCCTGCTAATGCTGAATGCATATGAAAAAAAAATCCCTTCTGTGTCATTTTTATCTGATAACGTTTGTAGCTTTTTTTTTTCGTTCTCCCCCCCTCTTCTTTCCGCCCGCTGCTAAAAAGGAGCAGCTGGAACAAGAGTGTTGGACAGATGGAACTTTCCACCTCGATTATTTTCCTCGCTAAAAATAGCCTCTCAAAAAATTAAAAGACCTCTGGGACCGCTTGCAAAGTGCATGTGTGCGTATGCGTGCGTATGTCTGAGCGACGGGGAACTTCAGACGACGGGGTCCTCAGATGATGGCGGCAGTGGCGGCGGCGGCGGCGGCCATCCCGGGAGTGTGAATGAATAAATGATGGACAGATATTTGGAGGAGAGTGAGAGCAGCGTTCGCCCGGTCCCATGGTCTCTTAAGCACACATTAAAGTAGGCCCCAAAGAGTCCACAGGCTGCTCTGCTGCACGGCAGTTGGCCAAGCATCTGGGGCAAACATCTGATGTGGTCACTTCACAGAGTTTTGGGGGTTTGGGGCTTTGAGGTTTTGGGGTTGGTTGTACCTTTAATCAGAGCGGCAAATGAGGGAATCATGAGTGAATCATGAGCGTGTAGGGACCGTGGTGATGTTGATGCTGAAATGTGATGTGTCTTATGTTTTTAACTGCATTTGGGTTAGATGATTAAAAAGGGTGTCGGGGAAGTAGGGTGTCACTTATCAAAACAGCGGCTCATCTGGAGACAGGTGGCAGACTTGTCAGACATGTTTTAGACTCAGGTTTGTCATCTAGAACACGTAAAGAGAAACACTTAAAGGCAAACACTTTGCTTTCCAGCGGCGGTTCATTCATTTCAGATGATTGACTGTCGCTCCTGCATCATTCTGTGCGGTGGAATTGCATGAATGAAGCGTTTTAAATTCTATTTCATGACCAAAAGACACTCTCAGTGGCGCAGTAACTGGTTTTATTTCAGCATGCTCGAACCACAAGATCATTGCTCTGAGCAGCAAGATAACTTCTATAGATCAAGAGATGAGCTAATGTTAAATAAAGGACCTGCAAAAGGCAACACCTCCACTTTATAGCTCAAGGATGCAAATTAAACACTACATTCTCGCAACAGTTTGAGCAGGGAGGGAGGTGTAATTCAAAAAGCTGAACATAAGTGAATCTACATGCTTTGAGTGCATACAGTAGTATCTTGGTCAGTAACACACTGTGACAGACTGTACCATTTGATGAGGCCATCTTCTACCTTGATTTTCCTTGGAGAGAGAGAGAGAGTGTGTGTGTGCGCGTGTGTGGGAAGAGCCTTATACGAAGCCTTATGCATATTTAAAGCGGATGTCTTCCTCGTGTCGCGGCACCCTGAAGATCCTCTCCTTGAAATGAGCAGTTTTGCTTTGCTGGCTCTTGAGGTTTGACAGGACCTTTGCTGACAGGACTCCCCCATCACAGTCAGGAACTCAGGAGATATATGGGACATGCAGATATAACATTCATGTGACCGTATGAGCTTTTTAGTTGAGTGTATTATGGGTATAATAAAATTGAGTTGTTGCTTCCTGTTGGTGAACAAAGAGAGTTGGAAAAGTCCCTTCAATCCATTAAATAACAGCAAAGTCACAAGTGTGAGACAGCACACTGAACTACAGTCATAAATTGGGAATTTCCACAGTCTGCTCGAACAGAATAGTTATTATTTCATAGCAGAGCCTGTTCAGTATCGCACCCACATCAAAAAAAATTACTAATTTAAACCATCAATCCACCATTTAATCAGTAAACCATCTCTAAATTCACGTAACATTTTTTCGGGCTACACTTTGTACTTTTATTTATCCTCACAAACCAGATAAAAAGAGCGCTGTTCTCTCTATCTTCAGGGCACACGCTCAAACTTTCATGTTTGCAAAAATCAATGTTAATTGACTTATATTTTACAAAACCCCCTCCTCCAGCATTCACTACCTTGTGCGCGTGATATATTGCGGTTCTCAATCAGTGTCTGCCAGAGGGTCGTTAAGTTGATCTCTGGTATTACCAAGAATAGTTGCTGTGTTTATCATTGTAAGCCTTTATGAGCTCAGATCAATGGCGAAGGAAATGCTCCTGCGTGCACATTATTCCCACAAGTGTGTGTTAACAGGCAGGGTGTGTGCGTGCGTGTGTGTGCGCGCGTGTGTGTCTGGACCCTCATATTCCCCGGGCAAATAAATTACAGTGGATCCCAAAGGATCAAGGTTTCAGACAGTCAGTTTGTCTTTTAGGTTCATTAGGCAGATTCACGCTCTCCAGCATGCTCAGTGTTAAGATGAAAGGAAACTCACTTCAGTCTGTCCGGCCTTTTATTTTAATGCATATTCTGCCATTAGTCGCTTGACTTGGTCAGCCAAACCTTTTGGAAATAAATTGAAAAATTGACACATTTGAAAAATTTACTGTGCACAGTTAACTTGTCCAGCTCTTAGACAGTACCAATTGCTAAATGGTTTTGATGAATTATCACCACAAATTAGTAATTAATACCCTCAAATTACTTAATTTGTTCCCTAGAATTAATAACCCACTCCCTTAAGGTTACTTAAGATCTTTGCTCTTACTTTGCATCCGTCTGTAGCCAAGAGGAGCTCTGGAATATTGAATGTGAACTGAAAACTCACAAATCAAATGGTATCATTCAAATCAGAGTATAAGTAATGTCAAAAAACCCACCACCCTGTGTTTTCATAGCTTCATATAAATAAAACAGTGGTGATTTCAATGAATTGCACAGGAATGGCTTCAGGAGTTGAAGTTCCCAGCAGAGCCATTTGTGCAAATTAAGTAATTCGATGGAGCAAATCAAGAAATCTTGGGTTCAAATTGCTAAAGTGATGGATATAATTAAATGAGTGCTCACTGAGCGTACACATTATTTTAGTCATTTGAGGGGTAGATGTGAAATTTTAGAGCGCATATAAATAAATCCCAATTTGTTTAAAATTATTTATCTTTTACCCCTTGACAACAGTCCATTAGATTGGACTTGAGAAAATATGATGATGATGATGCAGCCGTTCTTCTTATCAGCGCTCATTACTGTCCTCATTTGAGCGGATTTCACAGCACAGTACAAAAACAAACATCACATTGCTTCTGCAGAGGAGGCAAGCAGTCTAGGCAAGTCTATTCCCAGGATGTAATGACAGACATCTACATGAAACGTTGTAGTGGGAGCTGCATTCACAGCCGGCCCAGAGGCGGGATGCAGATTCAGCTGCGGGTGGTTTTAGGTCAGAGTTTCCTAACACGCGTGAGTCCTGAAGCAAGGACTACATATAGGTATTTTTTTAAACTGTACTCCCTGGAGTACTGTGGCCTTGCATCACTAATTTGAAATTGATTGTTAATTGATCCACACAACAACTAAATGACCTTACAGCAGTTGATGAACCCGGCGGCTCAACTGGCCGCTGTCACACTGAGAGATAATGCAGATCCTGTGACCTGCTTTGAGTGCGTGGTGGTCCATGGACTTGTCTTGACCAGATAATTGCGTGGGCTCTAAAAATACACTGCGGATAATTTCATATTCTAGAGGAATGTAATTTTGTAAATTGCTCACTGTTGGGTTGTCTGTGCTCCTCTGTAATGGCTACCTCTACCGTTAGGTGCCTATATCTACAGAAAGGACTTCACTCCTTTTAAAAGCTTCTAAGGGTAAGAGGTCTCAGACATGACATGGTTTCAGAAAACTAGTCAGCACTTGAAAGCTTCTTCCTGCTGTATATGCAGTGTTTTCTTTGTGCGGAAATTTCCTTAATCATGTTTTTATCCCCCTGACTGCAGCATGTTGCTTTAGTTGAATCCTTTATCTTTCAACAACAATGTGGTCGGGGTGAGCAGCAGCTAAACTTGAAAACCCTCTTCTTCTTGTCCTGACACTCACGTCTGCTAATGGAGTGAAAATGCAGAATACTGCAAAGAGCAGAGAATAGAGGGGAACAAAATGAAAAAAGGGGGCAGATTCTCCTGCATTAAATATGCCCAGGGCTTTTCACAGCCATAGGTAATTCATAAACTGGCTGTTGGGGTAAAACACTGCTGTTTTATTTGTGCTTTTGCTCCTTTAATCTAGTTCAATGTGTTTTCACCCAAAATCTATTTACAAGAAACACATTTCCAGTAGCAGCAGGGTTTAGAAAGGTTAAAGGTCGTTTCATTAGTTGTGGCCATTGTGCTCACAAAATTAACTGCTGATATATGGCAACATGACAACATGGTTAAAACTGAGTAGATTAAGTTCTCAATGGAACAGTTTTAGGGACAAGCCAAAGAAAGTAAACCCACAGGTTAAACAAAGTTAAGAAACCAAAAAAAAATGTTAACAATATTACCCAAACTTCACCACAGTTTCCAGGCCAACTTCCTGCTTTAGCTTTCAGGCTTTTCGGCGAAGGTGGTAAATGCTGTTTGAGCACAGCTCCTCATGATAGACCAGCTGGTCAATTGAACTTTTCATGTGAGCGCCTGATTGTGTCTGATTGGACTGTTTGTCTATATAGTTAAAACTTGAAATGTTTTCGTGACCCTCACCTTTGACCTGCTATACTCACCACACACCGTCTACTTTCTTGTTGTTCTTGTTGTACTTTGATGTAATAATATCCCTGTGTTTCCACATCCCAGTAGATACTTTATAAGATAAGTTAAGATAATTCTTTATTGATCCCCCATAGGGGAAATTCGGGTGTTGCAGCAGCACAAGCATACAATCAGGTAGAAGTATAAAGTATAAAAAGCTATATATAAAAAAAGCTATATACAAGGTATATACAACTTAGTATAGAAGCAACAACAAAGTACAAGTGGAACCTAAAGTGGCTTAGTGAAGATATATATTTTATATTATTTTAACTGAAGGATAGTCAAAACCAAAATCAAAAATCTGGACAATAAAAGCAGTAGAAGTTCCAATAAAGCCCAGCGTAGTCCGTGCAAACCAAACCCCACCAACCCCAAACACCCATCGCTCTTAATGTTGGCTCAGCACGACACGTGTACAAACCACTATAGTGCTACTATCTGGTTAGTATGGACATCAAAATGAGATGTCCCCCGCAGGAGTGGAAGGAAATCTCTTGGTGTGACACACTTTGGCTCTCTGTAAATGTGTGTTAACTGCCTGAGTTGCTCCCTGTAGGAAAGGTTGTGCAGTGGCTCTCTGTAGTTTCATTATTAGTCCCCTCTTTTGTGCTGTGCCCCAGAGCCACACTCCCTCACTAGAGTTGTTCCTCTGACCCTCTCTCTCTCTTCTCCAAAATACAGGTCCAACTTTACTTCTTCTCTGTATCATGCCGTGCAGTATCTCCCTTGGTTTCTCTCCATCCTCCTTGTACCCTTTTATTTGTCTGCTGCTTTGCTTCCCTTTACATCACTGTTTGCCAGTTTCACTCTCTTTCACCACCTCTCTTTTTCAGTCTCTATTTCCCTCTGTGCCTCTCTTTCACACACTCCAAAATTCTCTCTCTCTGCCTCTTTCTCCGCGTCCTCCCACACACTCGGTCGACACACAAATGACTTTCCAGGGATGAGGATGAGACTGAAAAGTGGTCCCCGCTTGTTCTGTCCTTGCAGACAACGAATGAGCGTGTCAAATCTGATGCATGTGAACAGGCAGGAAGAATGGAGCGCTGAGGCACACAGCGAGGGAGACCGAGACAGGGAGAGGGTTAGAGAGAGTGAGACAGAGAGAGAGAGAGAGAGAGAGAGAGAGAGGCCAGCAGGAGAGATCCCATCTGTGCATTGTTACAGCAGACTTCACCTTAACATTGTGGCTGTTGTATCCAATAGAACAGGAGGGGGCACAGGTGGGACTTTGACAAACTGGGGAGCACACACTTGCACAGTTATGTGTGCGTGTATACACACACACACACACACACACACACACACACACATTCAGATGCACTTGCAAATGAATTTCACAGACACAACGTTTGCCTACAAAAACATACAACAACAGTCTTGGTTGCTCGTTTGTGTGCACACAAGAGTGGACAAGCGCATGCACACACAGAGACACCTGAGGCCTAAAACACCTTTCACAGACTTACTCACAGATATTACCAAGGTTTGGTCTTTGCTTGTTTGTATTAGGATTACTTGGTCTTTACACATTGCTGCCTCTTTGGGAGTGTGTTTTAGGTGAGGTCAATTGGGTGTGAGTTGTAGGATGGGTTACTACTGGATAACATGGTGCATCACTTGTCACATTATATTGTAGGCATTTTAGGTTTGTTAGGGATGTGTGTTTACCAGTGGGACTCGACCTTTGCCATTTTGGCTATAGAACTTTTTCTTTTCATTTTAATTTAAAAATGATTTGTTGGTGTTCATTTTGATTCTTAAAAAGGTACTAAAATAAATAACACACACACATATATATATATATATATATATATATGCACATAAGATAAGCTATTCCTTTATTAGTCACACAAAATTTCCAAACAGGCTGCACTAGTACTATCATTTACAACCATGGCTTGTAAACTGCAGTGCAAGTTTACTTGCTCACGTTCTCATGCTGCAGCTCAGCCAGCTCATTTAACTTTACTTTATTCTTTAATTCCACTTTCTTGCTGGTAAAATCACAAGTGGACCTGATTTACTGTGACCTCTTGCAGCAAGTGGAGCAACAGTTTTTCGAGGTGTTAGGACCTAAAGTCAAGTGTTTGAGCTTAATGACCCTTTGGCCACTAAAACTTCTCGAGGGCCTGCTCCAAACTTTAATGGCTGAATTTAAAAAAAAGAAGATAAGCACAGTTTTCTTACATCCTGTGAGACCTGCTTCTTGTGGCGACCACGTAGGCAGTGGTAGTCTAACAACAATATAAGGGGCATGGATATCAGGGGCCACCATATGCTGCTGTGCCCCTTCAACCCTTAATCCATGCCTGTACTGTCTTATCTGGTTGCCCTCCCTGACAGCCTGGAGTGTGGTTATGGGGGCAGGGAAACACTGTCTAGCGTGCTGCACGCTGCTTTGTATTTGTAATGTGCTCAATATGCAAATCCACTCGGCCCCAGATAGTTTTGCCAGAATATGAAATTCACTGTCACACCCACATGCACACACATACACACAGACACAGACACACACATGATAAGGCATGGCTGTACCTACCCACCCACACATCACAACACGCACGCAGACAAAGATCCTTCACCCCACCCTCCCACGCATTAATATTACGAGGATATTGCACAGACTTAACCGATAATGCCACATAGTGGTATTGTAACAGACCCCACTGACACACTATGCTTGTGTGTGTTCGTGTTCGTGCCTCCTATTTGTCCACTATCCTACAAAAAGCCCTTTAAGTAGATCCCAGCTATCGGAGGAGCTTTAAATAAGCGTAACACAATAATGGAATGTTAGTGCGTGCACGTTTGTCCCACATGACATCGACTGTGGGGAGGGTTAATGGTACCAGTATTCACAAAACTACTTTGGAGAAGTACACATGACGCTGACACTCAAAATAAGAAACAGCTCTGTGATTAAAGGTGCACACTTCAAGATAATCCCAGCACTTCCATGATGCGGCAGAGTGTTAATGAGCAGAAGTAACCTATGACAATAACTGGTCTGAGTGGTTGGTGTTGTGCTAATATCTTATTATAATATAATGTAATATAATATGATATCAATTATATCTTAGTGTTTTTTGTTTATTGACTTTTATTTCAATGTTGTATTTGCAGAGATTGGTCTTGAAATTTTGTTTACACTCTAGTTTTTCTTGAGTCAGTTCAGTTTTTACATTATTTATTATTTATTAAAAGAAATGGTATTTAATTTAAATGTAAGGCACCCCATTGGCCCACCCTGCTGCTGAGCTAATTAGTTAGGTGTGCAGCTTTTCTGACTGTGTTGCATTGTTTTCATATCGACTTTATCGATATAGTTATAAGTTATAGGTTACAGTTATAGTGCGACATAGGACTCCACTTGGAGATGCTGTATTTAGACTGTGTAAAATAAACGTTCATATTTTAGTTTCTTAATTCCATGTGGAGTTAGTACCAGACCTTGGACTCCAATATGAACGAGTCAGAAGCTTTACACTCTGCAACAGTGGCAAGGGTTGGACTTTTAGTTGTTTGTCACTACAATTTGATTTAATACTTCTCAATACTTTAATACTTTAATAGTGTCTAGTGTGTAAATCACATGACCCTCTCAGGAGAAATAATATGAATATTTAGTAATCATTATGTACACACGGACATTTAAATGATTCACCTTGACAGTGGTAGAACGTCATGTCTCTCAGAATGTCAAGAGAAAAAGACTACTTGGGGATAACGACTTAACTTCACATGTAAGAGAAAGTGAAGGGCAGTGATGTGCTGTTGGGTCTCTCAGCAGAATACTGATTGGGTTCATAGTCGCTGATTGCTTGTGGAAACAGAACCATATACATTCATATACTTCAGTATCTCCAACTTTTTGTAATTTGGGATACTAAGTCAGAGGCATCGTCAGGATCTTGAAACATTTTAAGTTGAAAGGATGTATGATCTGAGACACTGAGCTCCACCAGGTTCCAGTCAGATGTGTAGTCTGGCTTTCACAACATAAAAGCAAAATAAGCAAAATGAGTTGCACTCTGAGTTCTCATATAACTAAAAACCATAACAATAAATAAGAGCCCTTACATTGATTAAGCTGCCATATTGAAAATTCCAAACACTTTGTTAAGTTTTGAATATTGACAGACCCTGGTCTCCCAGCTTCTGCTTCCATTGTATAACAAAAGCTTCTTCTGAACTGTGACAAAATGCGTTAACTCTGTGTCTCATCTATCTGATACTGTCCTCTTCCTCGCCTCTCCAGTAGCTCTATTGGTGCCCCACCTGTCTGTCCTCCCCCTCCTGCTCTCTTCTTCCCTCTCCGGTCCTGATCATAAAAAGGATGCAATCAGCTTTTGCCAACTGAAATTCCAACCAAATGCTTCATACATTTCATACATATGCTTCAGGGGCCCCTAAGCCCCTCAGGAGAAACAAATTATGGCTTGAAGACTTATCAAATGGATTCTAAGGCGAAGTAAGGTCATCCACATTAACATCACAGTGAGCGCAGGCAATCTAGACCAGTGATTCTCAAACAGGTTGGTGTGCCTCGGGAGCTGGCCAGGTGTGCCTTGGAATTAGTCATATTTATGGTGATTTACATATTATTCAGGGCTGCAGCCTCAGATGGCCAGACCTAACGACACCACTGCTCAAAGTTCATTAGTACCCAAATAAACCTTTGATTTCTCACATTCACATGCAGCTTCCTGTTCCTATTTTTGTCCTTTTCCCTCTTAGCACTTTCACCTTTTCCCCCTCTGCTGTTATTGCATTACCACCAAACTATAACTCTCCTTGTAGCTTTCACATGACCGAGGAGGCGTGACTTGCTTACTTGCCTCCACTGATGAGCCGTGGCTGCTGATCCGTACTCGGCTTGTTTGCTAAGAGGTGATTTGTGAATATGGAACAATGTGTAAACTATTGAGCCAAGGCCCAAATCATCTGCTAAGATGGGCTTTGCCACAGATTATGTCTGTTATTTGGTCTGTGACCCTGGCTTATAGATTATAGATAGCTTTGGCTTTATTTGATCAGTTCAGTGACATACGAGCGTGACCTCGCGTGGGAACCCATCTATACACACACAAAGGGTTGGACATAGCCAAGCCACAGTTTATATAATTTACACCATGTGAACTGCTGTTTACGTCCATTGGCTTGTCTTTATTTTCCCATTTTACACATTGTTGTTGTTTACCATGGTTTATCAGGAAATCCACTTGGAGAAGTTTGCCAATAAGGAGACGACTGCTGTCCCACTTGTCTCTGCAGTGCTGCCCATAGGAGGTTCATTATAGAGCAGAGAAAGGTCCGACTCTGCTGATTTATAGTTGGGTGAAGGTCAAGTCAAGTTAAATTTATTTACACAGCCCTTCACCTTAAGAATGTCTTAAAGGACTGTGCATCCACTGCTATAAGTAAAATCATTGTGTGTAGATGTGTTCAAGAAGGCAGCTCTGGACCTTGATCTGGAAAGCTGATTTCTGTAGTAATAATCTTTAAATTGAAGTAAGAGAAGAGAGTATGTCTTTCCCAAGATAAAGAGTGGATTGGATTTGAAGATTTCCACAGGTTTATCTTCCCGAGGGAACGGTGCTTCTAAAGATATGTAGCTTGGTAGGAAATGCACTGCTACCCACTAATTTCCTCCTGATTGCCGGTGACAGTCTGCCAGCCAGCACCCTGTGATCGGAAAGGTGTGACAGGGTACATAAGGGATGGTGAGAGAAGATAAATATGATTGTGCGAGCTTGCTTACTATTTATGTGCTTCCAGAAGCTGCAGTATTTGAAATCAGATCTGGCTCAATTCGGGAGTCAGTGAAGGGAGGTCAGAAAGTGTGCAGTGTGATCGAATCTTCTGATTTGATTTCATGTTCTTAAAGCAGCTTTTTGTATGACTTGAATGCTTTTAATGAAGGCAATTGGTAGCCCATGGAGGTGTGTGAGTGTTGATGAACAGTTTCGGCTAAAGTTAGCAGAGAATGCAATTTTGTGACATCAGAAAATGTTTGGAAAGTATCAGGATGCTGTCAGCTTCATCAGTTCCTCTAGGGATCCAGGAGGACAGATTTGGGTATCACTGGCAAACTGTCAACATCAAAGTTATAATAATGGACATAATTTCATAACTCAACAAACACATAACATGTTGGAAAATAGCAATGGGCCTAAGAATAAATCTTATGGTTTTCTCATGAGAATGATGAAACTTGAAGTACCAGCAATTTCAAATGACAAAACAAATCAAGAAAAGTTGGATCTCTTAACTTTTTAAATCAGTGATCAAGAATGATCTTGGCATTGTGAAATGATATTTGGCTTGTTTTGAGTTGTCTACTTCTCTAAGAAAACATCAGCTGATTGAGGAATGACTTCTTAGTCTAGCAATCCAGAATGAAAGCAATTATATGCAATAGCTTGTATTAAGACATGAGGGAAAAAAAGTATTATTAGCAATGATTTTAAATAGACTTCAAGTAAAATGAAGTGTGAATGCATATGCAGTGCCAGTAAAAATTCACTGAGCTCAAGGTGGTTGAAAAGGGCAATGGTATACTTTTGTCCTGCTGTTCCTACAAATAGAGTCTCCTGGGGTTATTTGTTTATTGTAAATTGCCCACATATACACACTCACACGTACGCACACACACATATGCGCAGATGCCAAGATCTACACATCCACACAATGTCAAACAATCCAATTAGCTACCATAAAGTCAATTGGGGTAATTACCCAGAGACTATTACGTCGTTCTCTCCCTGTGCACTATCACAACTGTAATTATGGCAAAGCAACAATGATGTGCAATTACAGTTTACTGTCATTGCTCCGTAGTGATGTGATGTCAGTAAATATGGCAGAAGGGCGCTGAGATGACGGAGAGTTGCACTATATAATATTGATATAGATAGAAACAGCAGGGTGGGGAAAAAGGGCCGAGCTCAGTCAGAGAGAGAAGGACAGAGAGTATCCTCACAGGGACCTGAGAGTAGAAGTCTAACTCTTCATAAACATATCTCATAATCAATGGCAGAATATCAAGTGATCCATCTTCTCTGGCCTGTAAACGCTTGACATTTTCCCTTTATTAAAGCCGTGAGATGAAACGCAGGGTTTTAACGATGACACGAGATGATCAATGACTCCATTGTACTCGGCTGGAGGGTGCTTTATTAACACGGGGCATTGTCCCGTTCCAGAACAATTTCTCCGCATTTAGAGGACGATTTCCTCATTGGAATTTAGGTCTCCAATGGCCAGAGTTGAATGTGTGGCACTTCCCCTTTTGTGCATTGTAATTAAGCAGAATAGGGCAATGCAATGTTGGAGAGTGGGTGTGGGACGTAGAGAGGTAGAAACAGAGAGATGGAGCTTGTCTTTATTACTGTACCACTTGGTGATGAGAGAGATGTGGAGATGTGTGTTGCATATTAGAGCACAATGGAGAAAAAAATGCCTTTGTTAAAATGAGGATGGTCTGAAATAGGAGGGCCCATTGAGGCTGCCATCAGTGTGCCTGCACAGCCACATGAGATGCTATTGACCATTGTTATAATAAAACACTGCTTAGATAAAAGCTCATGAATACAGGTTGCAGAGAAGAGCTGAACCAGCCACTCTGTAACGGATTACACTGCTGCCATCCACAGCGGGGAGGGAAAAAAAATGACTCCAATTTTAATTAATCCTTGTTTAAATTAGGATGAAAAATTAATGCTGCGAATTGGCCGTGCAGATGAGATGAGGCGTATATGATACAGTGTTTCAGAGCAATCAAGGCAGCACAGACACCGAGAGGCTGGGGGTGGCGGAATAAGAGCTAAACTCTTAAGGAACGTGAGTGGGAGAATAACTGGAGCCCGGCTGACTTTAGATGGAGAGGTTATAGTGAAGATGTGAGAGTAAATCAGCCACACAGGCAGATTTCACACCTGGTTTAACAGTTGATCTGAGGCTGAGGCTGAATCTGTGAGAGAGGGAGGCGATTCAGGACTCAGAAGAGACGATGTTTAAGTTCTTTATTCGTCATATGCGCAAAAATTACAGTGGAGCAGTCGCTGGCGAGGAAATTTACGTTCTCAAGCACCTTCTCACAATATGAACCAAAGGAAAATCACACAAGTTGAGAAAACGAGAATCTCAGTCAAAAGACATAAATAGTGCACAGTAGTCATGAAATTATTAAAACTGTATTGTAGACAGGTTGTGCTGTAATATATATGCTTAATAACAACTGGTTAAATAGCTTGTAGACAATAGCTAAATAATTAAATATGCATGCACGTATACTGTGATGTGTGCAGGTTTAAACAGGTAATATATATATACCATATGTACGCCATACAGAATGTATACATGGGATTAGGTTAAGATTAGTGTAATGTATAATGTAGCATACAAGTAAAGTGTATTAGTGTGGTGCAGTAAATAGACCATAATGAGCTTGTCTTATGGTCTGCAGGTTGAAGTTGTTCCTGAGCCTGGTGGTGCTGTAGTCTGCAATCAGCTCCTTTGTTATGCTTATGTTGAGGTTGTAGTCCTCAAGCCAAGATGTTAGGGCGCCGACCTGCTGTCTGTCGATCGTCTCATTGTCAGCCCGACAGAGATGACGATTGTGTCGTCAACATATATGAGAACAGGGAGAACTGGAGAGGGCATGTAGCCCTGAGGGACACTGGCATTAAGAGTCAGGGTAGAGGATGTAGTGGTGCCTATCCCCACAGCCTGGGGTCTGCCTGTCAGGAAGCTTAGGATCCAATCACAGAGGGCTGTGTTGAGTCCCGGGTCTCTGACATTGATGACGAGCTTGGAGGAAACAATGGCATTGATTACTGAACTATAGTCGATGAACACCATTCTCACATATTTGCTTCGCTCATCCAGGTGGGAGAGGACAGTGTCGAGGGGCAGGGTGATCATATTGTCTGTAGAGCTGTTTGGTCTGTATGCAAATTAAAGAGTCCAGTGAGTCACGGAGAGATGAGTTGATGAATGTTTTGACAAACCTCTCAAACTACTTCACGATGGTGGAGGTGAGTGCTACTGGTGAGCAGACTGGTCTTCAGGCTCTTGCCTAGAAATTATGTTTATATACTAATTTATTTTGTCAGTAATAATTTGAGGGAAACATAACTGTTAGGTGGGAAAAATTTTTCCCCGTGCCATACTCTTATACTGGATGACACTCATAAGCAGGTTGTCTGGGTGAATGGTGCATGTAAAAAATACACAACTTGACAGCAGAGAGTGCGGTTCACATCCTGACTCCTGTGTGCGGTTAGGTTTAGTCAACAGAAGCAATATTGGTTGAGGTTAGGGAAAGATCATTGTGCAGTAAACACGTCTTGTCTCATGCTTCAAGATGCTGTTGACTTTTTCAATATTGATCCATGACATGACATGATCTTTCCCTAACCTCAACCCAGCGCTGTGAGTGCCCACATAACAACATAGCTGTCAAAATGTTTAATCATGCTTAAGGTGCCACGAGCAGATATTGTACTGCAAGAGCAGGAAGCGTAGAGAAAATAAAGGAGGTTATTTGATTGCTAAATTTATAATAAAAACGTAATTCAGGCAGCAGAACGCTTTCTTGAAAATGTGTTTTCTGTTGCAAAAGAGTAATGCATAAATGTAATATCTGAGGAGAAAAAAGGAGACCAGAGAGGAGACCAAAGTGGAATGAGACCTAGATCTGTAAGAGTTTGGAAACTTGGAGGAAGAAGAGGAGAAAACAAAATGAAAGATTCAAAATTCATACATTGGTGCCACATCAACATGATTGATTTGAATTTGTGGTAACACTTTCTTTGACGCCCTTTGTATACCCTTTGATCCTTGCAACAAAAATCAGTTAGCAAGGGACCAGCAATCATGAAGTATTATAATACTTGACCTTATAAGCCATTATAAAATGCTCTATAATGTGTTATGCTCATTGTTTTAAAGCCTCATGATGATTTGAGTGTTTATAATGATAGTTATAAACGTTTATAAGCATATCATAAATATATGTATAATGCATTATCTATGTGGGAATTGTCAGTGAGTTGCCAACAGTTATATATTATAGTACCTGACCTTATACGTGATGATAAAATGCTTTATAGTGTGTTATGATTATTGCTAATCATAACACACTATAAAGCATAAAGCATTATGATCATTTATGAGTGTTTATAACTATAGTTATACAGTTCTATAATGTCATTATAACGCATTATAAATACATTTATAATGCGTTATAGAGATAGGCATCAAATAAAGTGTTTGTCTTAGTGAGCTCACTTCATCAAAAACAGGAAAGAGACAAAAATTTCAGTACATTAAAGTATAAAACAGATATGTAACAAGAGCAAGACACTGAGAATGAAGTGGGTCTAAAAGTTCAGTAGAAAGCAGGCTGACATGAAAACCTCCTCCACCTTCTGTTATCTGTTCAAACTGTGCCTAAATTAATTTTGCTCTCTGCTGCTGTTTTGCTCTGCTAGCTTTTATCCACTTATTAAGTCTCCTCTCCTCCTCTCTCCAACCCAGAAAACATCTGGAGCTCATCATAGCCTAAATCCCTCTCTCTTAAACCATTTAACACTTGTTCGCTTCGTGCCATCCCATGATCTTCCGCTTTCGGTCAGAGGGCGGAGGGCTCTCGAAACAACCCAAATGCTCGACTTCCCTTCTTTTCATTTCCTTTCTTTCCTTCCCAGCTTGGGGAGTTGTGAATGAATTAAAAAAAAAAATCTTTATTTTTACAGTTCGTTTGCACTGCGTTTTCTCTCCCTAGCCTGGTGGAGACTCAGGTGGGCATGAGTATTAATAGCTCCCCTCGTTCGTGACGTCAGCTGAAATCACACATGCGCCTCTTAACGCTCAGAGGTGTTTTATGTTAGTTCGACACCATCACTCTCGGCGGTTATTCACTCAGTGCTGTAAAGCTCTCGTCTGTGTAAAACGGAAGACAGAACCTCATTTGTGTCTGCCTCTCTGCCTCCTAGCTGCAAGGAGGTATTCATTTTCAAACCTTTCTGTGTTGTTTTTTTCCATCTTGAGTTGTGCTCATACCTGGCGTAGCTGTTACCAACCTGCTGTCTGCTCCTCCATCTTTCCCTCTTTCTCTTCTTCAAATCCATCTGCTCTTTATTGCCAGTGTCAAACTGTATTTCATTTCCCCTCTTTTAGTTATTTCTCTGCATGCGTCCATGTGACTCTTCTCTCTCTCTGCCTCTCTCTCTCTCTCTCTCTCTTCATTAAAAAAGGCCTGTGTACTCTGCCTGAAAGCTTTGTGGGGTCCTAAATGCTAAATGCCAGTCTGTCTCTGCCAGGCGCCCGCTTAGCGCCGGTCTCCTTGGTGATGAGACCGGCGATCATGCCGTCGCGCACCAGACACTGAGGGGCTTGTGACTGAGCGTGCACGTTTGTGTGACCGTGTCTGTGCGAGTTGGTGTCAGCCTACAGTAGATTTGTGGTGTGTGTTTTGCACCCTTATCTGTGTAAAGATATGTGGTGTATGTAAGGGAGAGAAAGCGAGGCGGTACGAGGGGCATGTATTCACTGGCTCATTATCATGTGAATGCATTATGTTTCCTGTCAACATGCCTCTGCCAAACAAGGGGGCCTCTGTTCTCTCTGCCAGGGCTCAAGCGCCACAGCGGCCAGGCCCCAACGTGGTGCGGTTCTGCGCTGGCACGATTCACCAGGAGTTTAGCTCCGCAGACACTGCTCTTGGCCTCATCCCGATTCAGTCCATCTGTACTGGCATCTCAGCAGCCGGCGAGGAATCAGTCTGTGGGAATGAGATGGGAAGACTCCATTCAGAAACGTTTAGGGACTGATGGAGGGCTTGTAATGGATTGGATTGGGATAATTATGGTATAATCCTGAATTGTATATTTTAAAAGATTATTTTATTATGTGCAATTATGCTCGAATTGTAAGTATAATTAAATATTTAAAAATATGCAGGAACGTCTAACATGGTACCTTTTGTCATTCCTAGAAGTGTCAGTCATTAAAACTGGAAGGAAAGTAGGCTTGGACAACAAACAAGACTCTTCTTCAGAATATGATCAATGAATGATAAGATAATGATGACCAGTGTTCAGGTTGTGTTCAGATCAGATTGGAGCATTTGGCAGGGGCGGTGCCATGATGTTCCTCAGCATCTCATCCCGTCATGGCCGACTGGGTGAACAACAGTGTCATGAGGTCTCTGAGGACGGTGACCCAGCTTGGCTCAGCTCTGGCCTTGGCAGCTGACTCAGCTCACCGTTTCTGACAGGCAGACTGGCCAAACATGGCCGCCGTCATATCTGTGTGTCTGCCTAGCAGCCAGGTGTGGAGCCTGGTCACAGGTGCCCACAAAGTCCTTTCTGCATCAAAAATATTGGAAGAGGAGGCCTAAGAAATATCTCTGTGTAATGAAATACAGTTGATCAGCAACACAAACAACAGTCTATAGTAAAGTTGAAGCAATGTCTCTTTAAAACAGTTTCAATGAAAAGTTAAAATTATAATGTTCTTGAAAGTGGGATTTATTACAGACTTTTGTGTTCGACTGCATTAGTTTTAACTGGGTGTACCTAATAAGCCACCCAAACCTAATGAGAGTGTGACATCTTTGGAGTTATGACCAGTAATAACTCAAATGTAAGATATCCTCACCATCTTAATTTAACTATCTTACATAATGAGTTAACATAGACCTATAACTGATAATTGTCCTTAAAAAAGAGCCCATGTTGTGTTGGCCATGACACTCAATAATAAACCAGATCCCTGCTTCTGCTTTGCTTAATCAAATCCCAAGATGATTTTAACAACCAACTCAAACACCTTCCCTGAAGTCAAACCGACACTATGGGGAGACCCTTCAAGCAAGTGGCCTTTGCCATCATCATCATCGCTCCACTAATACTCTACAATAGTCCTTCTATGTTGGGGCTGGGTCTCTAGCTGCTGTTGGCTATATTGATCCAACTGACAGAGACTAATTCTTTGATACACAGGCGTAGAGTTAGAGGTCAGCCCTGTGGCCTGAGCTCTCACATCTCACTGGGACCAATTTAAAGGCCTGAATAGCCGAGCATGCCCCCGTGTGCTCATGCAAACCTGAGGTGTTGTGAGGCTGTATATGCAGGGTGTGTGGTAGGGCAGGTATGTGCATGCATGTGTGTGTGTGTGGGTGGGAGGGAGCCTTTACATGTATGTGTGTTCATCCATGTGCGTACTGTGCTCCAAAGTGCTTGTGCAAGCAACATTGAGATGCTCTGACTTCCATCTGCGAGAGATTGCATGCAGCTCACACACACTTATTATGTATAAATGGGTGGTTGAATAACACCAATAAAGCCTGTGTGAATGAGCATATTCTAGACAGATGCAGTTACCCAGAAAATGGCTCCACTGTGAGCATAAGTCTCATGTATTATGAAGACCACCAGTTACTGTCTGTGGTCTGAACGCATGTGGACGAGAACTGAAGTGGACTTTTGAAGGCCCTAAGAATTACTAGCACAAACCAGGTAGCCAGGTGTTTTGATCAGTCTCTAAAAATGTGTTTCATTCTATTGAGATTCAGACCTTTTTGATGGGGGAGAACATTTTGGGAAATATGCTTATTGACTTTCTTGCAGAGAAGTTGATGGTACCCATTAGAAAAACTTATGGATGTGGCTAAAGCCAGTTAGTTTATAAAGTATAAATCTTATAAAAGGCACCAAGCTTAGCACAAACACTGAAGTCTCTGGTGACCGCCCAGCAACCTCACATTGATGACAAGCCCATAATACTGCAACATGTCATTTTACAGCTTCAATTTTTGTACAGTTTAAACATATTAATTAATGAGCTTTAGAAGAGCTGGTATGATTTTGTCACCTTGAGACAAAGCCAGGTTTGCTGTGTCCCTCTGTTTCAAGTCTTTATGCTTAATGCCATCAGTAGCGTCCTATTTATCATCCAAACATTAGAGCTGTAGTGATCTTCTCATCTGACTTTCAACAAGCAGATAAGTGTATTTCCCAAAATGATTTGTTTAATTTAGGGGCCTGAACACATTGTTTCACTGAGTCTTGTCAATTTCCTCAAATAAGAGAGAAAACACATAGAAAAAAACATTTCCAGAAACAGCTTGAGGGTGATTTCTAAAAGAGGAATTTAGCACTTTAGCAGTTGCTTGTATGTCCAAGAGTTAAATTTAGGAAAATTACACCTGCTTTGCAAAGGAACACACTGAATCATGTAGGACACCCCAGAAAGAAGCTAAACACCTGATTTTGGTTTCCGCCAAGGTAGGTCCAGTTGAGAGAGAATCTGAAAGTAATCTGGCCACCTCCACTTACAGATTGACTGTAAAGTGGCCTTATGATAAAAGCATATGTGAATCCACGAAGTTGGCTCCAGCAGTCTCACGCTGTAACGTATCAGTGCCAGACCGAGCCAATTTAACGACTCTTATTTTCTTCACACTTCTTCCAATTAAAACATGACTCGTGATTAAAGGACAGCAGTCTGCTTGGTAATATGTTCAGCACGTGTGAGTGTGTTTAAGAGAGAGAGAGCGAAGCTCAGACAATGTGTGTGAGTTATATCGGCAAGGGTTTTGATGTCATGTCTTTATTATCTTTGGTCATTATGTCGGTGTGCACGTGTGTGTTATCTTTCGTTTCAACTTTATGTGCATGTGTGAGTGTGTGCATGTGTTTTTTTTATTATCTCGGCTTATTGGACGTCTGCGTCAAGAGTTCCCAGTTCACGCTGCGGGTTAATTGACCTCTGGAGACGTTTCTCTCCTCAGCGATAAAGAATGTCTGTATGATGTGATTATTCTGCATTTGCTTCAGATATGAGACTTGTAAGGAGCTTTGAGTTCTGAGGTGGCTTATCATTTTTTAAATGATGCATTTGAACATACCGTCTCAAGTATTTTAAATGTGTCTTTGAAGCTTTGGTGTGTGAAATGTTGACAAAATAATACCAGAAATATGACTAGTATCACTATTTTGCAGGGTGGAGGGTTTACTTTTTTTGTATCATATTAAGATGGGTATTTAAAGAATTATTTTCCTACCACCAATGAGGCATTCAAAGTCACCAAATCACGCCACATTTAAACAGTTTGCAGTACTGTACATAAATCATGTTGACAAAAATAGAGTCTCACAGGCCAGTGCAGATCTCCACCAGGTGTGTGTGCTGTCCCCAGTGCAGGCAAATTCAATTAAAATTCAAAGAGGCTCAGTTGAAGAAAATTTCCTCCAGATTATCATAATGTGTAACTTGCGTCATGATTCAGTGTCACATATATTGCAGTAGCCCAGTAGTTGCACCAGCATCTGTATCTAATCAACAACTGACTGTTCAATTAAATAAAGTATTATTCTAAAATATTTCAACAATATGTATTGTCAGTTTTCACCTTGAACTGGAGGGATTGTGATTAAAAAAATAAGCTAATAATAAATTTCCTCATTTCAAGTAAATAAAGGCTGCTTTTAAAAATAAAAGACAGAATAGAGAGTTTTTGTTAAATCTTATAATAAAATAAATCAAAAGTGTGGCTTGAGGTTCCCTTTTTCTTCTCTGTTTCACATCCTCACAGTCTCAAGCAATTTTATAATAAAGAATCTCAACACATGTTAACGATAGTACATCTTTAACACCTCCTTTCTTTTCCTCTTATATGTGTTATAGTGGTGCTTTACATCACTTCCTTTAATAATCGCTGCAGTCTCGAAACATGTGAGACTGGTTTTGAATGTGGTTTTCTCTCACTCGCTTGTTTCTCCAACTTTTTTCTTCTCCCCACTGTTTGAGTGGTTCTCACTCGAGCTGAAATGCTTGCCAGAATACACAGATTTGATTAGCTGAGTGGCATCATGTGAGATAATTGACAGCGCACGCAAGAGGTCTACGAGTTTCCTGGGTTCATGATAGGTCCTTGAGTGCACACCCGTAAACATGCACAAAAAAATATTCAGCAAATGAATCTACTAGATTAGCTGTGGACAGTTACATGGACACACACACAAGGACCAAACACATGATCCCATGATAATAATCTCCAGGTAATAAGTCCCCCCCCAAAATTGATATCCTGTGTTTTGTAACAGAACACTTCATTTGTTTTATCCACGTGCAGATAAATATTATATGAGCAATATTAAAAGGTCTGATCATCAATGATTAATAGTCTTTGTGCTGTAATGTAGGTTAGGGCTCAGGAGGCCAGCGAGCTGGAACGTAAAACAAACAAATCATTCTCCATAAAGGAAAACATCTCTTAACACCCTCTCCACTGCAGCCTGCATTGTAATGACCTGCATTCCCAATAACAGAGAGAGCTGACGATGAAAAATGATCAATGTGATAAAGTCATGAGGGGTTTTTGTTACTTCTGTTTATATTTGTTTGCAGCGCTCTCAAGGACAGTGTGTGTGTTTTTCCGATACTAAACGCACACACACACACACACACACACACACACACAAGCAGGCAACACGCACTCACTCAGAGGCATTCGCACCTACACAATCAAAGGGAGGAAAACTAATGAAGCTTTTCTGAAACAAACAACTTGATTAAGACTCAGGAGGGGAGAGAATCAGGTGTGAACACCGTGGGTCATGAAATCATGTGTGAACGCATGCCAGGGATGTGTTTTTTAAAGATGCAGTTTGTGTGGGTTTTTAAGGAACGCTCCACCTCCTGAGGGGGTTTTGTTTGGGCACGTTATCTCCAGCGTTGCTGCTCGCTACCTGGTGAGCATCTTCTGGCTCGACACACGAGCTGGAGAGGCGAGCGCAGGTTCGCCTCTGGGAGACACAGTTTTCTGTCTCCTTGAAGCCTCAGTGTCGGCCGAGGAGTTGTCTTCCTTCACTTGTTCTCGTCTCTCAGAGAATAATGGCTGTGAGTGAGGAAAGACTAGGAAAAGCAAGAGAGAGAGATTTTTATAATTGAATGTATATCTTTACTTGACAATTTAAAGAGATTTCACTTCTTCAAGCACTTATATATTTAGCGTTAAAATCCACAATCTCTTGTTTTCACTGCTCAAACAGTGTCCTCAGGAATTCAGGCGAAACTAAAGGCACCCCAGAGTGATTTGTTTTATTTGGTGTCTCAGAAGAAAGAATGAAGAGCCGAGTGAATCCACATCATTATGCTGCAGAGGGAGCAAAGCTAGGAGGCAGCTATGAAAATAAGGACAAACTACATTTAATGACAATTATGTGAATGAAGAACGGGCACAACTTAGAGACCTTTGTGTGTGTATAAGTCAGTGTCTGAAGTCTTCTCAGCCTCTAACTAACTAAAATGTGATCTCCTTTTGTTGCTGCCACTGAGCTGCAGTTCGTCAACCTTGATCACAACAATCGCTCTTAGAAACCGTAAATACAGCAATTCATTCTGCTTCTTTCCAATTCCCCAGTTATATTATATGTGCAATTATTGAACAGTAAAATTTAAAATCTATTTTGTTTGTTTGTGTTTCACCTTTTGTATGTGGTTATGATGCGGTTCTCATATAAGCCAGTTCAGCTTTCTGCCACACCTTCATGCATACTTTTATACATGTTTCGATTTACGTGCATGAAACAGTAAAAAACAAAGAAATAAATAGAAACGAATCACAACATAAACATGCACCTGTGTGTCCGTGTGTGTGCAGGCATGACTGCCTCTGTTGAAGCATGTGTGAAAAGGCTCCGTGTGGTTATTTCACTCTCTTTTCTTTCTTCTCCTGTTAATTGAACAGGGACAATGTGCAGTGCTGCAGCAGGTTCCTGGATTCCACGAGTGATTTGTTCAGATGGGAACATCCATTTGTGACTGTCAGCCTCATTTAAACCTGTATTAAGTGATTTTTTTGGCCACTCGGGCGCAGCAGCAGGGGTTAAAGTGGGATTTGTGTGGAGTCCTGGTGGCTGGGGGAGGGGGTTGGGGGGATGTGTGGTTGGTTTCCACAGACCACACAGTTGACAGTTTTCATAGGGACTATTTTTTCAGTAGAATGTAGTTTCAAGACATTGTGCTCTGTGGATGTAGATTGTACAGGGTAACAAAGGCGCTGCTCCTGCACAGAGATGCTGCTGTTTAATTTTCTAAAGCCGTTTTTCTCACAAGAACCTCGGACAATGTCCTCAGAATCAGGTGGGGGCATTGTCTGGATTTGTCCTTTCACACATGTAGCACACAACAGGGGACTCTCCATGTCAGACATAAGGGTTGGAGACTGGGTGGGTAGCTCTGGGGAATGCAGCACTTCAGTGAAAGACACTTAAATGCCATATTTTTGAATGCTGTAACACAAAGTAAATTCCATTTGGCGAATTGCACAGAGACAGATATCTCAATTTGAATTTAACTAACTGTATTTATGTAAATGGAAAATTATTATTTTTATTTTTAAATTGTAATTTGGGTGACGTGACCCTTTAAAAGAATTGAATGGGAAAAACACCTCTGTGAAGTCTCAAAAGGCGATAATACAACACCTCAAAGATATTGGCCTGTACCCAGTTTGTTTTTGCTTGAATTGATTATTCAGGAAACAATGAAATTCTGTTTAAAGTATCGCTTGATATAGTCAATTGTATTTTTTTGTATTGTGTTTGCATGATGAAATGAAACGATAAAAAAGAAAACGATATTTGGACTTTTGCTGAAAAATAATGTGTCGATGTTCCTGTACTACTCCTAGCCCGACTGCTTTTCTTCCAGTGATTTCACTGTATAAGCTTTCAAGTTTATGCAATAACTGTGCAATAACTTACCTGTTTGCTGTGCAGAAAAAAAGCATCTAGGTTAATAAGGCTACCGTAAGATCACAATGCCACATTAGAAGATTTGTATAATTAATGAAGTCACTGCTGCAGTGTCACATGCGTAAATTGCCCACAGACCCTCTCTCTATTTGGAGACACCGTATTGATCCTGCTGCTGTTTGGTGGCCACAGCTGCTTCATGTATTGAAAGAAAATGGGCCTATATTCTGTAATTGTTTGGTCAGAATGAGACCGTGTCTGGAAGCTGACGTGTGGACAGGGTGTGATTTGGATGTCAGGAGGTGGAGCGCAGGTCCAATGTGCTCTGGCACAATTTAACCCCTGGCAGCAGAAACAGGCTGTGACTGCACTGATGTATCATCACCGCTCAAGATGATATACAGTGTGTATGAAGTGATATACAGCTGCTTATGGATGAGCAAACATAGAGCAACATTACCTTTCATTTTGACTTGTATTTCTGGCCACCTGGTAAATGAAAGTCAAATATTTACTCTGTTCTCTTAGTTCTGTTTTAGTCTCTATTTACTCCTGGGAAAAATAGCTTTCTCTGTAGCAGCCTAATGCTCCAATATTCTCACCAGCTGCTTGCTGACTGTGTCTGTCTGCTGTTTGGTCCTGGGCAGGTAGCGTTACAATAGGTTTTAAGAGTTTTTTTCTGAGAACAGCTGCCGGCTGCACTGGTGAGAGTGGTAAGAGTAAATCAGATCAAATCAAAAAAACGTGCGATGAAAAACAGAAGAAATGAGCTTAAAGAAGCTAAAACACAATGTAGAACTGAGGGAGACTGAGTGTGTTAGTACAAGTGACCCTTTTCACAGACACATAACCATTTGATGCTCTGCTCATAGATAAATATTGACTACAGTATATTTAAACTCGTGGCAAAACTACTTTTTATTATCTCTTGAATTATAACCCTCATTCCAAAAAAAGTTGGACAAGGTGTAAAATGTTAATAAAAACGAAATGCAATGATTTGGAAATGAGCTGTGTTTACTGACAACAGTTTTACAAACTGTTTCTGAGCCCATGTAGTAAAATCCTAAGTGTTGAACCTCTCTCCATCCTTGCTTGTGAACGACTGAGTCTTTCCAGGATCATGATACTTTCACCTGTTACCAATGAACCTGTTTACCTGTGGACTGATCCAAACAGGTGTTTTTGGATCAGTCAACAACTTTCACAGTCTTTTGTTGCTCCTGTCCCGACTTGTTTGAAGAATGTTGCTGCCATCAAATTCAGAGTAAGCAGATATTTACAAAAATCAATGATGATGATGAGGTCAAACATTAAGTAGAGTATATGTCAGAAAGGATGAGCAAATTCTGTTTTTATACATGTTTTATACAGATGTTTTGTACCAACTTTTTTGGGAGTCAGGGTTGTCGCTTCCATCTGTTCCCAACTCACATCCTCCTGACTTAGTTTTCCACTTCCCATCTTCCTTTTAGAGGTGTGCATCTTTGCATCTGTTCCCATAGACGCCTCTCTGAGTCAGAGGGAACCTGCCAGGGAACTTAAAATGAGCAATTACCAACAGAACACAGAGGCAGGTGTTTGAATGGAGAACAAAGACGCGTACGGTAGATTAACACATACTGTGATGTCTGACTGAGAGAGAAAGATCAAGACAGTGCATGAGACACAGAGGTTTGTGATTTGTGTCTGTCAATGGGTTTTTACCATTTTTTTTACTTGTGATGGAAGCGGGGTGAGGAGGGGGTGTCAGCTGGGGTGGCTTGGTCTCCATGGAAACTGACATTCCCTTGTAGGTGCTTGGCAGCCGCCGCCAATTGTTGAGCCTGGCTAATGGTTGGAAATTCTCCGTAAAGTGCCTCAGAGGTTGAGATTAAATTCAACCTGCTCGGGGTAGACTCACGCAGTGACTAATCACGCAATTTTAGAGTGAAGGAAAGAACGAGCTTAATGGCATCCAGACAGGGAAAATATATAGCTTGTGATCACATGTCGAATGTTTATTTTCGCTCTTTTGTCCTTGGCTGCTCGTCACTCTATAAAATATTTTCCATTCATTACAAAGCACTTCTTGCATCTGCATCGATGGCCACTGATTGTCCTTATAATCCTCGTAGGAGAGGCGCATACATCCATCAATACAGCGCTCACTTTGAGTCAGTCCGGCACCGCTGTTTCATCCAGGCTGTTATACATTTACATCATTTATATTCAGAGGCATTTGCTGCATGTCACATATATTAACTTTTAAAATAACAGACTGCGCAGCGCTTGTTTTTCTCTGTTATTTCTGCACCCCTGCCTTCTTTCCCATGAGTCTTTGCTCCAGCTGGCAGAGCCCTCTGAATGAGAGCGGTCAGGCACCGCTGCTTAACAACTGATGAAATGATTGTTCCTCTCCGTCTCTGAGTGCAGAACACTTCAGCCCTAGTGTGGCAGGTAGTGTGAAGGCCCGCTGCCGACGGGGGCCTGTGAACGTCGGCAGCTGGAAAGGATCAGCCAGGCGAAGCGTCAGCCTCACACGTCTGCCCGCGCCCGCCAGCTCATGCAGAAAATATTGACGATTATTACTGGGTGCATCATTGAGAACTCTTTAGTTTGACTTGGAATTGAATTTGTAAAGGTGGTTTTACCTAAACAAGCACAAGGCATTTTTCTTGTCAGCTCGGCCTGCTGCTGTTGCATTTGATCTTGTCACACATGAGGAGGGGTGTAATGGGATTCTCCATTGAGCGAGTGAATGGCTGTATGTTTCCAAGATTATAAGCTCTCAGCTCTACAGGATGCTCTTTGCATTGGTACCACGAAACAGCAATACTGAAACATTACTTGTGAAATCGGTAGCATAAGCACAAATACACAAGGGTGTTTATGGAAGAACTAAATACGATTTCATCCGATTGATTATATTTTGTTCTCATTACTTTTGAAAACCTACCCCTGAACTTGTACATGAACAGCCGTGGCTTGCAAGTGTGTGTGTGTGTGTGTGTGTGTGTCAGCAGCAGATTGTAAAGCTTATTTGTATGCCACAGCAGCGGCTGTTGTTTCCAGGGCTCCTGTAGCCTGGGTGGTCAGTCTCTGTTCAGCCTGAGAGAATCAAAGGTTTTCAGTAGAGGACAGGATCGTAACTGCCAGTGTGTCCGCTTTTCACATTTCCGTGAATGGAACTACAGTGCATAACAATGAAGTAGTGTTTTGCCTGAAAAGAAAGAGACTGATTGTTTGAAATTGCAAAGTACATTAAAGGCAAGTTTATTTACTAGTCTTACAAACCGTCAGATCTGACTAAAGTAAGTCTGGAGTCTTGAGAAACTGCTGTTATTTAGGAAAGCAAAGAAAAAGAAGCACAAGTCTAAATGCATGTTTTTCCCAAGAGAAGCCGTGTCAAGTGGTTCAATCCAGGCAAAAAGCTTTTATCACCGATGGTAACATTCAAAGCACTTTCAGCGGAGGTAAATCTCAAACACTCACTGTAGCTCAGCAAAATGTCACCGATCAATCCCCAGCCAGTGCTGGACCATCCCACTGAGCAGATCCTGTTATCAGACAGCAGATGTAGTGGGCATCTGTTAGCACATGTACCAACCAACAAGAGAACAGGTCTGTCATCCAATAGACATGATCTGGTTTGTTCAAGTGCATCAGCGTCAGACTGGAAACCAGTAATTGAGGGCAGAGTGGTTCGGGGAATTGGGGAGAAAATGTTGTTTTGGAGAATTTACTACTGGCAGTGTTGGTGGGCACAGTTTGGCACTGGGAGGCGTATAAAACATTCATTCAAATTCCCAGTGAATGCATTATTTATTATGTATCAAAATGATGATGCAAACATGTCTACGATGTCTTTTCTGTCATGTCCTCTGTGACGAGGGTGAGCATTACCAAATCTAATTTTTTCATTCTTTAATGCTGCACCAGTGAAATGTTAGATGCAGTGTATGTATGTATGTATGCAGAGTATTAAGCCACAAACAGATGTCAAATAGATTGATTTTGTATTGTAATGATGATCATTCTATATCTATAGAACTGGCAGCCCGTCAAATGTATGTCAAGGGCCCATCCAGCTGGCATTTGATTTTATTTGAGCCTGGCAGAGAGGGAGGAAATGAAGTTACTTTGGGTCCACGTGCTATTGGGAAGCAGCCAATGGTGACAGAAAGATGTCCGATCTTTTTGTACAAATGCTTGCAAGGCAATTAAGGTGATGATGCAAAAATTTGGTGCCGGTTTGCAATCCCAGCACGGGTGAATCTGAGTGTGTGTGTGCAGGCGTGTAAGAGAAATGCTTTTTGTGTGTCTGTCTCTATTACAGAGGTGCATGCAGTATGTGTGTGTGTGCACACGTGACACGTCTTTAGCACATGTGGATGTTGACTTTTTTTTTTTGGTGGATATGCATCCATGCACAATAATTACTTTATGCTCAGTGCCAGGGAAGGATTTAATTAACTGTCCCCTGTCAGGGTAGATAATTAGTCAATAACACACACAATCACACACACATACACACACACGCACACTCACACTCTCTTTTTCATGCACACACAGAATAAGTCAATATGTTTTCCATCCTAACACTAAAGCTGAGACTAGAATGCACTAACAATTACTTGGTGTTGCAGGAACATAAAGTAAAAGTCTTGAGTGACACGGCTCAATAGGCAATTACAGAGAAGTATTGAGAAAAGCTGCAGACAGCAGCTGAGCATGGTGTGGGTTCTGTCTGCCTACATAGACAAGCTAATGTTGTTGATTTTGGTTTAAATTGCCTCATCAGTGTGGTGGTGCACTGTATGATCTGCTCAGCCTGGCTCATGTTCACCCAGAACACAACAGTAATTATATTTCCTCCTTTTTTTTTTTTTTTTTGCAGGTTCCAGGTTTGATCTGCACACAGGAAAAGGTAAATACAGAAGTCTTTAACTTTCTCTCATACATCTTTGCTCTTTCTCTGCTGTATTTTTTTAGTGCATTTGGAAGGAGACAGAGTGATTAGCAGGCATTAGACTGTGTCTGCAGGTTACGTAGGTGTCTTCGGGTTGTGTGTAGGTGGATGTACAGGCATTACTGGGGAGATTTGTGGACCAGTTTGTCTCTGTTTTCACTGCTCACTCACACATCTAGTTAGTGAAGCCTAACATAAGATGTGGATTAAGGGTGTCTTATGGTATCAGTCATAAACAAACACAGACTCCAGCACATGTGCACCTGCTGCAAAAAAAAAGAATGTCCCATATTATGTCTCAACACAAATGCTCAGCTTGATTTTTAGTTGAAGTAAGTGTGTGTAGCTTTGAATGAGCTGTACGTTTAATGACTCGACAGGATGTTTCTCCCAGCTGATTTAATAAAAACGCGAGAACAATACAGCGTCAGCATTTTATCTATCCTGTAAAAGTATTTATTGTGTGCTTTTGGGTGACAGTTATGGCCGTTTTGGTTTTTGCCATCTAGGCAGGATTTGATCATTATGCCGATGGTGGACCTACAGCTCTTTTTGGTCTATTTCTGGCAGATGGAGTCTGTAACGGTTTATGTCTGTGGCCTTCCCTCTGTAGATCCCAGAGTATTTTAGTCCAGAATAATCCCCACCATCTGCTGTCTCCTCTACTACGTTTTAGTGCTCAGTATCTCTCCCTCTATCTGTCACTCGAGTTTATTTCCTATTGCATTTCCCCTTCTTGTTTTCTCCATATTTTACTGTCCCCCCCAGCTGCAGTTTTTCAATCGTGATGCCTCTCTTCCTCAGAGTCAGGCTCTCAATTCAGTCAACTTCTGTCTCCTTCCTGCACTTAATCCCAATCTAACTGCTCCTTCTTTCTCGTGGGTCTTAATTTTCTATCCCTTTGCTCCTCTTTTCCCATGTTAACTTCCTCATGACTTCCTCGTGCTTCCTTTTAATATTTGATTGTTTCAAATCTCTGCATGTCTCTAGACGCTCTACTTCTCAGTGTTTTTTTTTTTCTCTTTATCCCTCTCTCTGTCCACACATACACACGCCCACGCCAGCCACTCTCTTCAACGGCTGTCAAAGTCTAATCTGGGCTTCATGAGCACAGACCCTCGGTTTCCAATGTGAAATTCCTAAAAATCCATCCCATTAGGAATGCGTGAGCTACATTTCATGTGTGCATTATTGCAGAAAAACTGCTCCTCAGGATTGGGTTGTAGCAGCTTGAGTGTGTACGTGGAGTTTTCAAGTTCTTTGTAACTTCAAGCTAGTTTCAAACTGGTGAAACTGGGTTCAAACAAAAAGAATGTCTTGGCTAGTAATGTGTAAATCTATTGCTGGGAAGCATCTGGAGCACCGTCCAATCAAACGCAATCAGCTATGTAAAAAGGAAGTCAATGAGCTGTAACATAACATCCTAAAATAATTTATGATCAAACATGATTAAACATTAAACTTACCTGAAAAACGCTTTACATCACATCCACGCTTCATAAACTTTTATGTTATATCTTGGCTAAGTTTGAACTCACTCACAGCTGGTGCAGCCGGCTCCAGGAGAGCTGGAAACAAACATGACAAATGTGTGCTGGCCGTGCTGCTGACGAATGTAGAGCATCTCACAGGCTGCCAGCTCATTCACGCTGCTTCACAATACCTTGGAGAGGAATTAGTTTACAAAAGAGAATTACAATTAAACATGGGTTTATTGATCAGGGACTGTTCCTCAATCAGGTTCATATTGTACTTTTGAGCAATTTCACCACAGGGATGGAAAGTTGACACATTGTTAATTCTCTTGTTTGTTCTCTAATCCAGATTTTGATCCAAACATTGTACAGTCATTCTGTGATCTGATGAAATGTGAAAAATATAGCAGCAGAAGTTTAGAGGCTTGCAACTGAAATCACAGCGAAAAAAAAAAAAATCAGCTTGCTCGGAAAATCTCATTTGAAAGGCTCTCATCTTCCTCTACGAGTACCGCGAAGGTGCCCAGGGAAAAGGTACTTGACTCTGTTGCTCGGCTGCAGTTGTTCTCTGGCAAATGGTACATGACTACTGCAGAAATCCTCAAGCGTGTACGACTGCATCCCTGCTTCCCTCTGCCCTCCTCTCTGTCGCTGATGCTCTAAGTGAGGCTGAGCTCTTTGTCAAATTAATACAACCGAGAACATGACAACAACACCTCACTTAGCGCAGAGGCATGTGCATTTACGACACTGATGATCTCCACAGAGAGGAATTCAGTACGTTATGATGTGGAGGGTACGAGAGGACACGGCTTATCCTTGATAGAGTCAGATGTGCTGTGAGTGTGTGTCGCAACAACAACACCGGTGACAACACTAGCAACCACAATACAGACAGGTATGACATCAGCACCTCAGTGACATGTTTGCCAGCCGTGTACAGCACATCTCTGTACAGGCACACAGCTGGATTAACAATGACTGAATGGATTAGTGAGTGTGTGTGAGTGTGTGTGAGTGTGTGTGTGTGTGTGTGTGAGTCAGACAGAGACAGAATGATAAAACACGGTGGTGACTCCTGTGTCAAGTGGGTATTTGACAAAGCCGGATACCTTAAACAGATACAGATAATACCCCGAGATCATCATATTTTGGCTCGACTGCTAACAGTAGCGCCGCCAAAGGGGGGGCATGGCTACCCTGATACAATAGCTGGACCCCCTGTAAAAAATTTCATGTGACGCACACACCCACAACATCGAGCAGATCACATCGGCCTCATCTAACCCAAATCCATTAACACTAGGAGTCACAACCTCTCCCTGGATTCCCCCCCTCACCCTCTTCCCAGCCTGTCTCATTTTTTCCCAGACATCAGGTCCCCCCCCCATGCGGGACGCGTCCTCTGTGAGCTTGTCTGAAACGACACGAACAGAGACAGTCGAACAGTGAGATTAAACATGTAGGTGTTCGCGGCCCCCGTGGGCACTTACGGTTCATCTTTTTAAGAGGCGCCCAACGAGCCAGCCTCTCTTTACGCCACTCAGAATGACAAATTTATGAGTTCTCACCATTTTACAGTCCTCGGAAAAGCAGACAGTTATATAAAAGTAGGTGGAGATAACTTGAACAACAGCTCAAGCAAATCCAGATGAGTTGTCTTGCATTAAAACATCTGCATCTCGAGGCTTGAGGCTACAGTCGTCCCCTTAGCTCTTTTTTTGGTTTATTTTAATGGTAATGGTGGTGCTTGAAATACAGAACTTTTTTTGCCTCGCACAAGGAGCACCATAAACTGTGTGAATGTGTGTGCATATGTGTGTGTATGACAGTAGTATGATTGCCAGCTGGGCCATTTATGCTAAAACTGCATTCCTCTCTGCTGCTGTAAATTGCTCTGGATTGCTGTTAATAGCTACTTTTGCCATTTCCCTGTGAGTCCAATATTAAAAATCTGCCATGATTTCATTTTTCTGTAGGGCTTTCATCCTCACTGCTGCAATGTATTTCTTGGATTACTGTATTTGAACATCGCGTAGCGCTCTGAGAATGTCAGTAATGAATGTAAGGCACGCAATCTGCTTGACTATTCAAAACGCTCCTAATTGAAATGCTGAAAAGACAGCTCTGGCTAATCAGCTTAGAGATGTAGTCCTCAGTTGACAGATAATAAAGAGGATCTTAGTGCTGAAGAGTCTATTACCACCCATGTAATGAGAGTTCACATAATATGATCCGAGGACAATGGAAGGAAAGCGAAGTTATAGGAGGGAGAGAGGGCGGCAGGCACGGAGGAGTGAAGGGTTGCGAGAGGTCGAAACGAGGGCTCCCTTTGTTCAAAAGGAAGGTTCAAAAAGAGAAACCAGCATCACATCAAATGGGCTGAACACCTACTGCAAAACTGCAAGTTTGTGAAATGGGTTTTAAGCAGAGATTTAAAGGAGGTAACGAGCTGACCTGATGCAGGATATATATGAGAGCATTAGTGTTGGTAAATGCAGAGTGTGCTGGAGCTAAATCATAGAAGTAAGTCAATTAATCCTACAAATTAATTGTAAAATCAAATTCAGTTTAAAGATACTAAAATTAGAGCAACAAGTCCAGAATAGAATAGATTCCAAAATATGACTGTCCTCTGATCTACCAGCACTGTGGTAAAAGTATGGTTACATTTAAGCAAGTAAAAATACTTCACTAGGATCAGTTATGGGAAAATCAAGGAAAGTTTGCATGTATGTCTCAAATAAACCTCTGCAAGAGATCGGGCCTGAACCATGGTCTGCAGTATCTCTAAAGCCAGCCAGGCTAACAGACAGCTTGTCTGGCCTTTATGTTAGAAAAGATAAAAGCACAAACAACCGATTCAGAGCGCCATAAAAATGAGCTTATTTTTGATTCAATTTGAAAATGACATAAACAGGACTCAAAGATAAGACTCAAATTAAAGTCAACAATTAAATCCTAAAGTGATTGCTTCTAAGTTATAAAAATATCTCGTGATTGCTTGCAGTGTAGTCTGTATTACACAAGTACACAGCAGGATGTCTCTGGATCATTTCTGAAAGACTTGAGAATACAGCAGAAATAAAGTTAAACTCACGTGACTGTACACTAGTATTGGAGGAGGTGTTTTTTTGGTTATCATGACATCTATATCTTCCGTACCGCGCCACCTATTGATAGGACATTGCACAAGTTTAAGCTCCAGTAAAAGTACCACTTCCTAATGCTGACGACTTTGTTTCCTGCAGTAAACACCTCAGAGAGGCTGCTTCATGGCGTAGAATAATGTACTTTGTTTTTGACACGATGCATCTTGGGAAATCACGCTGCGGTGAGCACAGTTAACATCACGGTGCATCACTGTGCGCTGATGGCTCCAGCAGAAGGATAAAATGCCACAGGACGACTCTCTCTGGACAGTATGTCACTCATCTCTCTCTCACTTTCACTCGTTCTCATACTCTTTGTGACCCTCCAACCTCGCCTTTCCACACGCACGCACACACACACAAAGTTTGTAAAGCCTCTGTTTATGAGACAGACAGAGGTCAGGACTCTGCAGTATGAGTGGAATGACACAATACACAGCAGCACCTCTCCAAGCAGCTCACCACTGTGGGCTACCACAGTGTGACATGAAATCTTACCTCAGAGTACACAAGTCACCCTCACTTGTAATGTGTTTTATAATATCTTAATCCTATTAAAGATAAAGGTTGAAACAAACACCACTTGGAATTAACAGTGCCTGCCTTATTGAAGAGTCTCAGGATGATCAGATGTCTGTTTTAAATTAACCTGTCCTTGCACTGACTGTCCTTGTTAGTGAGCACTACACACACATACACACACACACACACACACACACACACACACACACACACACACACACTTGATACCTTATGTGTCTTTTATAATCTTAAATGTGATCATTTCATTGACATTATGAGAATATTCTTGCAGAGTATAAAATCAGAATATTGATTAAAGTCTCATGTCCATCTGTCCAATATGAAACAGGCAGTTAGTTTAGCATAGCTTAGCACAAAGACTGGAGACAGGGGGAAAAAGCTAGCCTGGCTCTGTTGAAAGGTAACAAAATTTACCTAATTCAGTTTTTTTTTTTGTAGTTATTAACATGTTAAATCGTATGGTTCTGTAGCTTTTACACCTTGTTTTTTGTGCTGGTTAAACAAACAAAATATGATGTGTTATAGGTGAGCTTTAGAGGTGCTGGTTTTATTTCTCTGTTTCCAGTCTTTATGCTAAGCTTAGATCCTTAGCTTCATATCTATCCTACAGACATGAGAGCTTGAAAGTGTGCAAATAGTTATCAAAAATGTTTCATGTAGGTTTGTGCATAATTGGAAATGATTTATTCTATTCTATTGCCATCTATTCTCATGATGTGCCAAGAATATAATGTACATTAGCTCTCTGTGCTCGCCCTCCAGCCAGGGATAGGACTACTTTCTCTCTACATGTGTAAGGTGGGCAGATGCCAGCCACGGGAACGGAAGAAAAAGGGCACAGCTGAAGTCCCACTGCTCATTACCATCAACATCGCTATCATTAATCATCACACCTTCGAGTGTGCGAGAGTCTGCAGGATATAAACTGTGAGTTAGGTTCAAAGGGTGGCGGCAATTTGATATGGACTTGCCGTTACTATATAGGCCAAGACAAAGCGACAAAAGCCGTGTGTTTGTTTTTAATAAAGGTCAGTGACTGTGGCGCTATGTTACTGTCAAATCCTAAAATCTGTTATATAGACTTAGACTTAGACTTTCTTTATTGTCATTACACAATATACACAGCAGTGCAAGTTGGGTAACGAAGTTCCGTTGCAATGGCTTCCAACAAAGAGTCAGCAACAATAGTGTCAATCGGTGGAGTAAAAAAATATGTAAAAAAAAGAGATATAAATATATACTATAATATAAATACAGGTGCTATAAGCTATGTGTAAATGAACAATTGTTCCAATTGTGCAAAGATATTTTTGTGCAATCAGCATTCTGATTCACATGGTGCAATATAAAAACTATCAACAGTAATTTTTGGGGTGTGTGTGTTCATTTCCACACTGAGATGGATGTAAAGTGAAGGAGACACTGTGGGTATGGGTGAGGTCGGCTCCAGTGTTTAGTGCCAGGCAACTAATTCAAAAAGTGTTGTGTCAGAGTAATAGGAGCTGAGAGGGAACTCCTAATACATATCTCTCTCTCTCTCACACACACACAGACACACACAGACTGCCTGCCTGGCTGACTAACTACTGACGCTACACACTTGACCCATTTGCCTCTGCAAAACTATTATTCATTGTAAGTAAATGAAAGAAAAGCTGCGTGTGGAAGGAGAGGGGAGCGAGAGTGCTCTGTGAGGACAGACAACAGATGGAGAGGAAATATGGTGAGTTTGGAGGGGTTGGGCCGGAAGAAGGGAGTTAAAAGTTTGTCCGTGATTGACAGGGAGAGGAAGGCAAGGAGTGAAAGAGGAGGGGGGGGGAGGGCAGCTGTCCTTGGATGTCTGTCTCTGAGGGCCCAACTGGGAGACATCTTTTAAGTTAGCATTTGGACACAGAGAGGAGTGTAAAGATGTAAAAACCGGGTCCTGAAAAAGTTGTAGTGACAGTTGGAGAATATTGTCTGACATCTGTCTCATTCCGACTAAAAAAAAAAAAAAAAAAAAAACTCTTTGAATAGTGGATTTATGTTCCGTAAATGGGATGAAGAGTTGTTTTTGGATCAGAGGTTTGACGGGCGAATCGTAATCTGAAGTTCTGAAATGGCCCTAACCTTTTTTTCTCCTCGTTTTTTCAAATTTGAATTGTGGGATTATGTGGTGTGCTACTGTACACGCGGAGGGAGTTTGGCAGTCCCGCGAGACCCATTCAAAAGCGATTACTGCATAATTTCAGAAATACAACGGCGACCAGGGGAAATGAGCCAGTTTTCCTATTGATTGACCTTTTGGAAATGAAAAGGTTTTTGTGTGCCAAAAGCAGCGCCCTCGAGCCAGCAGAGCGGCGTGATCCATACTCCAGCCACCTGGAGCGATTGTCATAATCACAGGAGCGACGATGAGAGATCGTCTGGAGCGCGTATCGATTTCTGCTCAGTCTCTATTGTAGTTCGGGCGCTCAGGTTGACGACTACATCACAGCGCTGGTGTTCACACTGTAGCACCGGTGGGACGTGCGGGGGAAAAGATCTGTGGCCTATTCATCCTCTCCTGACTGGATACTGCTTTGCTTTCTTGTCCTTGCCACCTTGTATATGCTTGTCTGGCAGTCTATCATATATGTGAGGACGGCTGATATCCAACATGTACGCACAGCTCCGCCGCCTCATTGATTGTGAGGCTATTTGTTTTGGGGATGACTCGGGCCGTGTCGCGGCGCTCATGCATTATGCAGGAAATATTGCACTCTTCGCTGCAGGAGAAAAGCAATAAATGTTCCACTATCATCTGTTATTCTGGGAAAATTAAAGGATTGTAATGCGCCTGCTGAGCTCCCACAGACGGATAACAATGTTTCCCAGTTATTGTTTTTTTGATAAAAGCACTTTTGGACATCATTGCAATCACTGCCGTTATGATTCCCTTGCAGTTTTGGAGAGATGACATGTTATAGTGTCATTATCAAAGGCAGATATATAGATGAAATATTCTTTTTTAAATCAAGCAACACAGCACACCCCCCACCCCCACCCCCCTCCTTGCATATAAATCTGAATATAGCTGAATTTTGAAGTCTTTTTTTATGTTACACATTTGCTTGCTTGTCATATCTGAACTCATCTGCTGGAGAAGAATTCATTACTCAGCATGGCAGCTATCTTGTTTCAATTTTTTTTTAAGGTGAAGGCCACTGGATATATTTTATTTACACCTCTGTGAATTATTCAGGGGAAATGTTTCTAGATGGAGCTGGCTCGCTAACTGTCTACCGTCGATGAATGGCTGAGTTATTCTAATGATCTCCGCTCTCTCCCATATGTATTACTCCAGGCCTGCAGGCCTTTACCATAGCTACTCATCAGAGAGAGCGGGAGGATTTTCTCTCAGCAAAAAGTTGCTTCTTTAGTTAGGACTCGTGCAGAGGAGCGAGATTCGGCCTCCCAAACCTCTCGCTCGTGTTCCAGATTCGTCTCCCCAGGTGTGCGAGTGTGATTCGTGTGCGAGCGTGAACGTCTTCATGCATACCACTTTTTCTTTATCCTTGTGTGTCCTCCTACCTTTTCCATGCAAATCTGTCTCCCTCTTTCTGTATTTTTGCCGAGTAAACCCTCCCTTTTTCGGTCATTCGTTCTCATCTTTCTGTCCCGCCTCACGTCTCACTCCGTCCTCCCCTCCTCTCTTTTCTCCCTCCATCTCTTTCCTCCTTCTTTATCCACTCCTTCATCTCCGCTTTGAAGTGACCACAAGGCAAACCTTATCAAACGGGGCTTCATAAGGCCCCTCGGCATTTTCCCAGGAGTGTTTTCTCGTGTGTGTATGTGTGTGCGTGTGCTTGTGAACAAGGCATATTTGTCTCTGACTGATCTCTCTGACAGGGAATCCAACCTGCCAGAGCTGACAGGACGTTCAAACAATATCCACTTTGGAAATAATCTGACTCCAGGCAGCAGCGGTGTTGAGAGGAAATGACTGCAACTGGGTCTCTAAAAACAGCAGTCATCAGTCGCTCAGCGCAGGCTCCCTCCTTCCTCCTCCTCCAGACACACACACATACACACACACACACCCTCCTTTTTCTCCTCTCTCCAAGCCTCCAAGATTCCCTCCTTACTTCCTCTGATCTTCTGAACATCAATCCCTCATTCCTCAAAGCAAAAACGAGGGGAAGGGAGATGACAAAAATGAGATGACAGATTACCTGCTATATATAGAGCCAGTCTTATGCCGCTTCCCTTATTCATCTCCCCGTGCCCCCAAGACATTGGATACACCTTTTGGTTTGCGACTGGCGATGCAAATAGACCCTCTCCCTCATCGCAGCTCTCTTAAAATTCAACGGCTCCAGCCACTTGTTTTCGTAAATGGTACAGAGCCTGGTGTGGACGAGGAGGAAGGCGACCACATTTACAGATTTACAGAGAGGTTGATTTGCAGATGGACTTTCACTGGGAGGGGGGTTGTTGTCGCCAAACCCCAGTTCTTTGTCTAAATCTTATTATCTCATTTGCATAACTTTTTCATTGTATCACATTTTGACGCACAATTGAAAAACAGCCACATTTCCCCAATGATAGAAAAGTGGTAAGTGTGCTCATGCGTGTTTGTTCCACTCAGAGCCCATGGGCTCATAGTAACATACTTATCTACCTACAGAGAGACAGATTACTCTGGTCCACAGTGTAATATCCTCTGTTTCCTCCTGTTCATTTGTCTGCTAAGTGTTCCTATAGACTGTGTCATACAGCAGATTTATACTCTCCTGGCCCCTGGCGACAATATTGTAAAGTATGGATTAGAAGCGCAGTGAAAGGCCACGGATAATCTCACTCTCTTCCTATTTTCTGCCATTCTCACTCTTCTGCACTCTCTCTCTCTCTGCCATCCTGCTCTGCCTCCTTTTCTCTCTGTAAATGATAACATTTTTCTATCCAGGATTTAGCCCCTGCTTTGAAGATTGATCATTTATATTACAAAACCAATACAGCTAGCGTGTTTCTTCTTACCCCTGTCGCCTTATATATATGTGCGTGCAGGGTGATGTATGTGCACAGCTTGACACTAGAAGGCTTTTTTCACATCCATCTTCATTGAAGACGTGCAGGCCTACATATGAACATGATTGTGTGACATCACAACTGGGAAAAATAATCACGGTCCAGTGTGCAGCTTACATAATATATGATGTGGAAACTTGAAACCTGCAGTACACAGACGCTGAGAATTTACCGTTCAGTAAATTCGTGTCATTTTGTTTCCTGTAGTTAAACTTTTGAAACAAAAAACTGCATATTCATACATTTTGGAGTTTTGGCTGAGGGAGAAGTAATTTTAAGAATTATTAACTCTGCAATTGAGCTCTTTTTCTGTGGAAAAACACAGACACAGACGTTCACATAAAGCGTTATGTACCTGGAAGGGAAAAAATGAAAATTCACAATACGATAAAATTGACCTGCAGTAAATACCAATTTTGTAGACTCATAATATTTGGTGTTTGCTGAGACAGGCAGAGGTCTGGATTTTCGCTGGATGGTCAGTTTTAAGGCTGTAGCTTGTAAGGAATTCCAGTGAAGGAAGTTAATTTTGCTGTGGGGCTACAGTCACTGTGATACAGACTTTTCACAAATGATGCACAGCAGATATTATAAAAAAAAACTGCATCCGCAAAGAGGTAGTCAGTAGCCAAGTAAACCCTCACTAATTCTGACTGAAAGACATTTTCACCAAGAACCAAATATTACACCATTTCCAACACTGGTCCACTGTGTCAGTGTCATGTTTTGCCTTGTCTCAGTATGAAAATGTTTTCATTCCGTGAGTTCAAGTTAGAATCAGTAAATACACAGTGTCAGACTTATGTTAGATCTTCAAAATAAAGCTCGCTAAGACACAGTTCAGATGAAAGTTGCACACAAAACTACTTTGGTTTGTTGTTTAGGATAACCTAATCACTACCCTGTGCAGACTTTGCTCCCATCATTATTGCCTCCTGCTGAGTCTGCACCTTCATACATACATGTGAACTACTCGAGCAAAATGTGACATGTCACGCTGTGGACTGGCAGGTCGTTTGAATAGGTTAAAGGCTAAGTGTACTGAATGCAGAACATGTGATTTAGATCGTCTCAGATCTAATCTTAATCATACATTTCTGCAACCACTATGCTTCAAAAGGAATCATTTCTCACTGAATATGTTTGCAGAACACATCATCAAGATAGATAGAGCTCCATAAACCTGAGGATTAGTTGACCTGTTCTGTGTTTCTGACATGTTTCTGTTGTTGGCTTTCTGTCCATCATGACAACAATGTGAGAAACTGTCAAGCTCTTTAATTCCTTCCTTCTTCCTTATACAGGACATTCCAACTTATTAGTATAATGATAGAAACACATTAAATGCTACTTGGGACATTTGATTTAAAAAAAAGAAGAAGTTGGCTGGAGGTTAACACCAGTGCTTTAAAGGTAAATTTTTTTTAGAAATATGAATGTGAGTTGTCATTTACGCAGTTGTATCCAGGCCTCAGTGCATATTTATTTATTCAAAAACGTTGCTCCTTCTTCTCGCTCTCCATCTTCTCCTCTTACGCTTTCATCTTCTGTCCTGCTCATCACCATATCATCAGCATATTGCTGCGTCGCTCTCTTTCTTCTGTCACTGTAACGTATCACTCTCTGTTTCGTATCACCTGTACGTGCTTTAATCTTCAACAGGGGTACTTTAATCTTCACCGGGATATAAGTTATGTAATCGCGTTCGGTATATTTATCGCGTACAGTATATTTACATGAAGCTCAAAGGTAAGGCCGCGCTCTACCTCCGACTTTAGACATGAATAAAGATTCGATATTTCCAATTGGATTCTGCTCCTCATGTCTTTGCCAGTAGCATAATTTTTTTTTTTTTTTTACTTTCTTTTAGATGAAATGCAAAAATATGTGCCAGCAAGGGCAAGGAGAGACAAATTGGAGCCATGAAACTATTCCTTTTCATGCTGAGAGGAGAAGGAGAGCTCTGTTAGCCTAGCTGACATTCCACTTAATTTGATTCATTACTGCGTGGTGACGCTATTGTCGCCTCATGCAGGGAACTGGGCCAGTTGTAGAGCTTTGAAATATCCTGATGGAGGACAGGATAGCCAACACAGTATGGAAAAAAAAAAAAGCCCAACTGGTGTAGTTTTTTTCCCCGGCCCCAGCCTGAACTGCAAATTGCCTTTACCACAATTTCTCACTATATTTGTGAACCAATTGTGAGAGCAAATTGTAAAAAACAAATTTCAGTTCAACCAGAACCAAGCCCATGGGGTTTATAAAGATTGAACTCAGCCGGCAGGACGGACTGATGCTGTGCAGTGCATTATGGGTTAGTGGAGTCTTTATAGACAAACAGGATGGACAGTCAAACTTCATAAGGTGCCTCTATAAAACAGCTTGAGTCCTATGATGCAGCATTACAATACAGAGCTACCTTTAAAGGATAAGACTAGTTTTTTTATTTTCAATAAATCCCATGAAAAGACCCAACTATGTGTTTGTCTGTCAATACTTCATAACTTCCTGACCACACGTATCTCCAAATCTTGATCTTGAAATCTTTAAAAAATGCTCCCAAATATGTAATTTAGTCACAAAAAGTACATTATTATTATTGGCTGAGTAATGTGTTTTAAGCATTTGGTGGCCTATAATAGAGAAATATAACTACATCAGGCTTCACAGACAATGCTCGTTAGAAGGAATCGATTTATTGTTGTTTTTTGGTCTTTTCTTGGGATTTATTGAGAGTTAAAAATACAAAATATCAGCAGACTCCTTCTGGAACAAAAAACTGGTCTCAGCTTCCTGCTTAAATGTTCCAAGCAGTTGAAAAACAATTAATACACATCCTCTCATAACCTCGATCAACAGATTTCCAGTTTTGCAACACAGGCAATATGTTCAGTGGGAGATGACAGAGCAGGGCAACAATATGTAGCTGTGATATCGCTGACATACGAATGGACTCAGATGGAGAGCAAAGCGCAATCTGTCTGTGTGACTCGCTGTTGTATGACTCATGCAGTATGCATACAGTACGGACAAATGGTCGCTGGGCGGTCTTGGCCACTACAAGTTGCTCACACACACTGTTGTGATTCAAATACACGAGGAGTGATGATCATGCTATACCAAACAATAACAATCTGACATAATTTAACCTTGCATATACTAATAACATTGTATTTAAAAAAAGACACATTTGCAAAATTAATTCAGTTTGAAAGAGACTATTTAATATTACATTATTAGGTGAGTTCATACTGGGATTTACTATTGAGGATCTTCTCACTGTCACTACTGTAAAGTCCAGGAGACGCTAGCTGTTCTGTATGCTGCGTGACACTCTGGTTATTCAACGAGCCGCAGGGAGCGACTCCTCACTGGGAGCCACACATCGCAGAGGCTCCTGTTACCACTGATATGTATGATTTTAGTCATATGAAATAAAGATACTGTGAATTATATTAGCATACGAAACGAAGCACCCTCTCCTCGCTCGCCTTATGATATCAGCAGAAACCTGAATTTAAATGAGTAATTATATTATCATTTGTAATCCAGAGCAGGTAAAAGACAGGTCATCACTGAGGCACTATTACTCTCGACATCAGCGATCATGATTTTGACACATGTACGCTCGTCTCTTTGTGTGTACCGATCCTCACTGACAAATGTCTTGAGCAGAACAATAAAGAAAGAGCCAGGACATCCCCATTTTTCACTATCAACATCCAATGGACTGTTTTTCTTCCTTAATGATTTCTACACAATGGGCTGCAATTGTCAGGTGATAAACTGTGTATCCAGCATTTGAGCTTGCCCACAGACTGATCTACTCACAAATGAAGTTATGTCTTGCTTTCCCAAAGTGTGAATGAACTGTTTTTTTATGTAGATTTTTAAGGGGAACATTCAAGCTTTTTCTGTTTTTAAGAGAGTCAGCTGCTGACCATCTTACATGCATGTTCATCCTAATACACAAGGGTGTAGAGGGGGAAAAAAAGATCATTAGAGGAAGGCAAAGCCGCCCAGCGTCTCTGGATGGATCTAAAACCTACTGTACACTGGAGGAAGATCATCGTGATTGGCGTGCAGAGACTACATTCATTCATCATGCTTCGCTTTCACACACCGCCACAAGTGATTTTAAACCCAGCCATCCACCAACTTCATCTCCCCCAAACCCCTGCTTTCCTCAGCTATAAATCATCATCTAGCCACAGGCCAGTGGGCGCAGAGCAAGGTGACACTCCACCCTGCTACCAACACCAGGTGGGAAATAGAGAGAGAGAGAGAGAAATGGGGAGGAAAGGGCAATAGGTTGAGAACAGAGATGCAAGTGAGAGAGAGAGAGAGAGAGAGAGGGAGAGAGAGAGTGTATCTATCTACTCAGCTGTCACAGTGGGAGGGAAATCTTTGATGTAAACTCTATTAGTATTTGCCATGTAGAGACACAGCACAGGCTCGAGTGAAACCCAGGGTGGTTCCCGGCACCTCAGAAAGAGCAGATCCCTGTCCGCAAATTCAGACACACACAGACCATCCCTCTCAGTCAGGTGCAGTTGCTAGGCTGCACACACGAGTGAGAGCTGGTGTAACAATGTAAAATATGTTTCCCGTACCTGCTGGGGATATGATTTCTACGGTCCGTCTGGTCCTTGAAGAAATAGTTTGGTTTGCAGGATTTTTTTTTTCCTTACCGAACCAAAGTCAGAAAAATACTTTTTTTTTATGTGTGTGTGCAGTTTGATGTTAAGCAGTATACAGCCTATCTCAGCCCAGTTAATGGAAGCCTATGCTATTAACTGGCAACTCATCTCAAAATAGACCGAATGATCAAATAAGTATGAATTTTAAAAGTGGCCTAATTGATAAACTTGCAATAAAAATCATATTAGAATGGACTTTTCCATCTAGTGGGGTTGGAGTAACTCTCAAACACAGGATTAAATCTTACTTGCTTTCTTGCTGAGAGAGAAAAGATACGATTCTTATATCTGTACAGTAAATATGTAGCTACAGCCAGCAGCTGGACAGCTTATTTTGGCATCAAAACTGGAGGCAGGTAGCCTGTTTCTGTCCAAAACCACAGGCAGAAATGTTCAAGAAAAAAAACATAATATGTCATTATAATGGAAGTAATGTGCTGGAGGTGCCGGTAGGTGAATTTTCTACCTTTGGACAGAACCAGGTTTTCTGTTTCCCCATTTCCAGGCAATGTTAAATTAACCACTAACTATGCTGTACAGACATGAGAGTGGCATCAATCTTCTCATCCGGCTCTCGGCAGGAAAGTGCAAAAGGATTTTTATTCAACAATGAGAATTTTCTTCAAAACTCATGTTACGTCTCCGAACATTTATAAGTACACCAAAGCCGGGTCATTCCTCTATTTTGAGAAGGAGCACTTTATTCTGTCACCTTGTTATGATGTGACCTTCAGGACAAGAGGTTTGATTGTGTGATTTTCGCTTTGATCACAGGACTTTTTTTTTTTTTTTTTTGCCTTAAATGAGTGTAAGCAAATCAAAAAGCTGAAGAACTCCTCTATTAAATCTTTTAAATGTAGGGGGGCGCCAGAGTGGAAAGGACTGACGTAGGCAGTCTCCACCAGAGCACAAGGACTGTGTGTGTGTACAGTACTATAAAGCAGCCCTGTCCTTTTACTGTAGACTTTGTTTCATTAGACATATAAAACCCCTGTTGGTTTGTAATTTATGAAATTTCACCAGGGACGTCTTGTTTTGATCAGCAAGATGCTCACTTGTGAGGAGCAGCTTTTTATTTGGCTGTAACAATACCAGTGATTTTTTTTTATTTTTATACTGCCTTCATTAATCAGCTCTCAAATGTAATGAGCTCATCCAAGTGGGAGCAGAAGGTTATGATAGCAGCTTAACAGGGAGTTGGCTCACTTAACCTGAACTGTGCTGGGTCTTATTTCATGCAAGATGGTATAGACAGAAAATCAAATTTAATTTAATTAATCACCAGCTGAAGTTTAATGACCCTTGTGTATTGGACTAGAGAAACCAATGTTACTCCCGTTGCTGGAACATTATTGCTGCCATCGCGTTGTCTCATTCAAACACAGATGAAGTCGTTTACCGTCTCATGCTGTATTTATCGCTTCTCAGCCGAAATGAAGCGGGCAGGCCGGATGTAATAGTATGAGACTGACCCAGCAGGCGCGGCGGGGAAGGTTCAATACCAACACAGTTTTGCTTCCATTTATCAGCCCACAATGGTAACGAGGTTGCCCTTGTGCAGTGTTATGAGAGAAGCGCAGCAGGGGGGAGAAAACAAAGGCAATACAGGCTATTCCTGCACTGCCATCACTTGCTTCATAGACAGCAATGATGGCACGTGGATGCTGCATGGTGGTGGGGTCTCTGCTAGTGTTGGAACAAGGCTTCGTACATTTAATAGCTTGACCGAAGTTCAGATAAAGATGTGCACCGAAGGAGAGTGTCAGTGTTGGAAGTGATGATTCGGTATGATATACTGCAGGTATGGTGTAGTTTACTGCAGTTATTGATTACTTGTTGCCACATGTTTTATGTCATATACTGCATGATAAAGCCACAAGATCAGTATTCTTAACTTTAGTAGTTTTATTTTGGCAAACATAAAACCACCACATGATATAAAAACACTATATTACAGATGGTGCCGATGTTATTTCTTGTTGTCTTTTAGTTACATAGATAGAATTTCGTTTGGTAAATAGTGCTCTTAATTAGCTGTTGACTCAGTCAAAGAGAACTCATGTTTTATTTTTACCGTGCTGTAACTCCAGTAGCATTAGCCAGTTTTTAAATTTGGACATATTCATGGCTGAAGCTGGTGCAATGATTGGCTCCCCGAGGAGGGAATTAATGTACCTCCTCTGAGAGAGTTCGACCACAGCGCTTCTCAGGTTCAAATGCAAATTACTCTATGCTGATTGTTTCCTTTTTTTTTGTCATCAAGGGAGGAAAAAAAAAGAGAGAGCCACCGCTCTTGCCTCCCCCCCTGCAGCATTTCTGTGACACAGACTAACGCAGACCCACAGACGGCATGTGAGCAGTGATTTCCTGATGTCAGCTACAGATGGCCTGTGCCATGCCAGATTAATGGCAATACTGGGAGGAAGAAAAAAAAAACTCATGCAGAGTCTGACACAAAATGCTCAAGTTTACTCTAAACCAAACTATGCTGTGCAGGTTTTTCAGCTTCATTAGAATCATTGTTGTCACCACTGCAAAAACTGAATAAAGTGTTGGATTCAGGTTTATTCATGTTTGTGGCAAGCGTGCATTTCTACAGTTGAGTTGACAGAGTTGTGTGTGTGTGAATATGTCTTATTGTTTTCCAGTTGGCTTTCTGTGTTGTGATGAAAGAGGATAACAAGAGAGAAACAGCTGAGGACAGAGAGATGGATGGGAGGATGGACGGAGGAAGAGCTGAACGTAGAAAGCTTTTGTTTTTCTTAGTGTCAGGTCAGCACCAGCTTCTCCTCACACACCGCTTGACAAGGGGAGAGAAATTAAGACCAAGTCCTCATTCACCCTCCCAACTGTAACTGATTCCCTTGTATTAATAATATACAGTGGTGCTGTCTGTGGCCAGTGTCTGTTTGCTCACTCACAGAACTCTAGATACATAAAGAGAGCAATGCTGTGGTGTCAGTGGGCTACCCAACACACACATCACCAACATGTACACACACACACGCACACACACACACACACAGTCTTCTCTCTTGCTCCAGGCACTTCTTCTGCTTGGCTTGCAGTGCTTGTCCTCTAGTTGGCTAAATGGCTCCGGGTAGCCTCTCTGGTTCACACTACGATAGCGACACTTAACTGTCCCTCCAGTTAGACTGGCATCATCTATCGTTCAGCCGTGAGACCGCTTAACGTTGCCCGAGCTTCTTCGTGATTCACTCAAATGAACAGCAAATGACACTAAATTTCTCATCCTGTTTTGCTTTGCAGATAAAGATTTCAGGTGCAGGAACGTGGCGCCTGCACACCCACAGACACACAAGCGTGCACACATCCTGCACGCACAAACACTGGATGATTTTTCTCACATCTGTTGTCGCCTTTTCAGTTTGACCAATTTCGCTGCTTTTCACCGAAGGAATTCATCGTCACGCTCATCCCCCACTCGATCACACTCGCTGCACTGCGGTTTAAGTGTGTTCCAGCTCAAACTAATACCCAGGCTATTTTACAATATTTAATAGTCCTAATGATAAAGCTTCATAATTTCCTCAGCGGCACAGTCTGCATCTTGGGGTTACATTGAATATTCCTAGGTTTATATTGAATCCATATATCCTCAGCGCGGTCTCGCAGGCTGTGCAATAACCAGCAGCAGAATTAGAAGTTTGCACTTTAAGCTGCGAGTTGTCATCACTTTGTATGTGCGTAGTTTTGGTCCCACAGCTAGCAGATGCTGGAGCCTATTTGTAGCCCGTCCCTTGCTGGTCTCCCAACACAGCAGAGATGATGTGTGAATTCTGCTTTCAACTAGTTTTCAGTGGAGAGCGTTCATATGGGGCGTAACACCATGCATTAGGCTAATAGAAAGCCGAGGTGTAGTGTAAATTCTCATAAAGCACAGACTTCAAAGGGTAGGTTTTAGATAAACAATGAAGTGAAATGGGTTGAGAGAATTATTTCTCTGCTCTTTCACGGATGTTGCTGTTGTTATTTGGGTATGGGGTTTTTTTTTGACTGACGCCTGGAGGAAGAGGCAGGAGGTTCAAACTGCACACGCTGTGTAATGTGTTGGTGGAAGCAGAGTCGACTCTGAGCTGCTTGTCTTGAGTAATTGGCTAACTAATCAGGCATGTCTGTAGTAGAATTCTAAATGTGAAAGAGGTCGTTTCCAGAATATTTTGGATCTGTTTTGCATAATTCTACTTTGACAATAAAACCGGGAGCAAAAACGGGGCTTGAATTTCTTGTCGGATTTCTGCCTGTTGAATGTGGTGTTTGGACTGAATGCTGTGCAATAAAGGATTTTTTAAAAAGCTTTTTTAAAATATGTTAAAGCCTGTTACTTGCTACCATTATAAACTGTAATTGAGACAAATCTGACCAAATTTGCAGGACAGAATGAGACACATTAATTTATTGACACTGGCCAGGATGTGCAGGGAAGTGCAGAAAATGTGTTGCTAATATACTTGGAACATTTAAGCCACTCATTAAAGTCACTCAAATAGTCATTTACAATTTCCTTCGACATGGCGAATAGTGATTTTTCTAAAATTCTTGTCCTAGCATCTATTTAAATATTTCTTTGCATCTACATTAAACTAAGATATTTCAGTAGATTTACCATTTTTGCATGATCATTTGCAAAGATATGGACTTTTTCATGTTACACTGCCTCAGTTTGCAAAGTATTCTGGTAATTTTCTGCCAAGGGGTGAATTGGGATTGTGCCCAATTGTGGTAGAATAATGAGGTGGGGGTTTGTTTGGTGAGAAGAGGACAGACCTTTAATTTACCCAAATGATGAAGATTATGGCTGTTAACTGTATGTATGTATGTATATTTTTTCTATCAGAGAAAGCGCAGTGGCAATTTTTTTGAACCACACAGACCTAATTACTCTCCATTCTAAATAATACGTCAGAATAATGACGAGAAGCACAAATCAAACCCATGTCTGTCCAGCTGACAGAGGCCTGGCCTCCGCCCAGCCACCCTGTGCTTGGACTGTCCTCTAGTGCGACTGTGGTACTCTGCTCTACACTGTTTTATCCTGTCCTGTTGGATGTTCTGGCAGTGTGGCTTTACAGGTTGTGACCTAACCCAGCTGTTCACTGCCTCTGTTGTGCTGTGTGTGTGTGTGTGTGTGGACCTGGCCGAGCGGCCTCCCGCTCTGCCTTCTGACTTGCACAGAGATGTTGATCATCGATCTGCTCACATCACACCTGACCACCTCTCTGTAGCCATCTCCTGTCTCACCTACCACCCACTGAGTCCTCATCACAGTAGAGTGCATGTGTCCACTCCCTCTTCATCCTCATCCTCCTTCCCTTTCTATTTCCCTTCCCTTGATGCTGCTTCATTCTGTGACCGTTCTTATTTAAATCTGTTGCTAAAGAGGCCTCCAACTATATAGAAGTGCAATAATAAATTATTTGAGTTCCCCTTTAACAAAGGAAGCCTGCGTTCCCTAATGTTATCAACTGTACAAGAACTTGAAATAAACTAGATAAATAAAATAGAATTAAAATGTGTTGTGTAAAGAGCTGAGTTTTAATTCCCAGCCCAAATTAACAATGTTTCTTCTTTCTTTCATTGGAGTTAGATTTGCTTTTTTTTCACTACTTCCTTACGATGCCACTGTGGCTACCTACAAGGTTTTTTTTAATCTGATTTTAAAAAGCAGTACATTTGTTGTGTCCATGCTCTACAAGGGCATAACTCAGTGAAATACTGAGTGGATTCACACAGCGCCTGGAACCACAACAGCAGCTTCTTTGTTTGCATTATTTTTCAGATGTACAGTTGCATTGGTTGGGTTGGTCCAGCAGACCGTGTGACACATACACAAGTACACAAACTGAACGGTATGAAAGACAGATACAGGTCGTAAATAAGCTTTAATTGGCATTCAGTTTAAAGGTTCCACATCGCACCAGCTTTATCAGGATTTTATCCCGACTTTGCTCGTCTTAGCCAGCCAGCAGCATATAACACACCATAGAGTTTCCAATGGCACTGAGTCTTATCACCTATCAGCACCTCACATCTGACTTAATGATTTCTTTTGAGACACCTCAAGATGACGGTACTATTTTTACACGACAGCAGCTGTGGCATTTGAATGGTGGAGGAAATTGTGTCATTGGTTATTTTGAGAGTTTTACGCACAGGGCGAGCCATATAAACCAACTCATCTGTGTGTGTGTGTGTGTGTGTGTGTGTGTGTGTGTGTGTGTGTGTGTGTTTGTGAGAGAGAGATTGGTGAGAAAGAAAAAGAGAAGGTGAGAGAGGCTTCTTTGACCCCAGTGAAAGTGAGGAGGGGATCGAGTTGCCGGTGCCGTTAAGTGAGGTGACTATTCCAAGAACTGGTGTTCGGTTTCATCTTTGTCATGTTGAAATACCAAGCTCGGCCCTGGTCTGTCTGTCCGTCTGTCTTCTAAAGACGCTGTGCTAATTCGGAACTGTCTCCCAGACGTCTCTACATACCGCTGGACGCATGTGTCAAGAAGCCTCATTCTGCCGTCTCTGTCTTAGCGGAGGTGTGGAGGGACATTCGGTGTGTGTGTGTGTTTGTTGTGAGATTGAGTGACACCCAGATATCCCCTACTGGGAAATTGCACTTGTGTCAGCCATTATGTGTCAAGGTGATCCTAATTTTGTTATGATCACTGCAGCTATATGTTATATCTAGCTGCTCTGGTGGTCCAGCAGTAATTAGCTTCCAATAGCATAATCCGTGTCCATTACCTGATATCGCCAAAGATTTACTGCACCACAGGGCCAAAGAATGCGTCTCTTATCACTCTCAGCTTATCTTTCCCTTGAAAAGCATCTCCACTGGCACGCCATTACTCCGAGACATCCTGCACGACGTACTAATTGCATCCTTAAAGGCTCTTTCCATGAGCGTTATTTTCCTCGAAAGCGGTTTTCATAAGACACGCTGCAGATAATCAAATAAAATCAAAAACAATTTAAGGACCTCCCGTTATTTTTTTTCCAGTAATGAAGTTAACGTGTTTGTAAATGTCCTTTAATATGCAAAACACCAGCACCAGAGGACACATTCCTCGTGAGCATGCCTAACGAGCTGAAGGAACTAACGGGCCAAAATGATTAGTCCTCACCAGCGATCACCACGCTCGTTAATCAGCTTAGAGTGAACCGTGAATACATAAATAGCTTTCGTACTAGTCCTAAATCCACAGAACATTACAAGTGTGTAATTACCAGCCGGATTACACAGAATATATGAGTCTTTAGTCATTACTAACCACACTGTAATTCAAAATCTATTTTTTTTTTTCATTGCAATCATGTAGAGCTCATGCCAAAGCACAAGTGCACTTGAATATAACCAATCAAAGGGGATCGCGATCAAACAGCTGTAATCAAGCTTCAGACAGTTTAACGAGCAGTTGGGGTGGCTGACAAGTGCTGGGGGCTTTACTGTACGCTTTGTGAATACCTCGAGCGTCTGCTTGCATATATGTAAACAGCTCAGGTTCGATGCTGCTGAGGATAATAGCCTTGATAATGTATTCTTGTTGTGGGCCAAACATGTTTTCCTTGTGCTCCCTGTTCGCTGTGATTTATGACAGAAGTTGACCTGCTCATTACTGCTCGGTTCCAACCGAGTTCACACACACACATAAGCTCTCTCTGTCTTTCTCTCTCTCTCTCCCCCTCTCCCTCATTTCCCATGCTGCGATAGGTGCGAGTTAACTTATTTGCATGATTTGCTGATGCCTCCTAACTGTGTTTCTCACTGCATATAGATGCTTCGGATCAGATGTGGTCTTCCCACATGTGCGCTGTGTGTGTGTGTGTGTATACAGCAATTTTGTGTAACCGGCATGTGGTTGTGTGTGTGTTTTTGTGAATACATTGTGTGTTTGCGTGCTCCAGCGCTGTGTGTTTTCAATAGAGAGTTAGCTGATATTATGCACGTCACGTCACAGCCAATTAAGCCCCTGCTTACTGGAGCCCCTTTAAGCGTGATTTTTCACAGGAGCGAGTGTGAAATCTCAAGGATTGGATGGAAATTACAGCAACTCTATATTCAGAGACCGAATCAGGCTCCTAACTCTTCTCATCTACACCAGCCTCTCTAGGTTGCCCGCCTCATGGCCAGACCTGCAATTTGTGTTCGGTTACATTCAGGTGACAGACAGCCAAAAAACACCTGTTTGGTTTTCAGTCATTTGGTCAATTAATGATCAAATACTGAGAGAATGGAACAAGAGGTGGATTAAAATTCAAGGACCAAATGTCCACAGCCCAGACTACTAAGGACTACTGGTCTTTCTTTGCCTCTACATGCTCCTATCTTTAGTATAACAGCTTGCCCTCACGCTCTGTACATCCTTACAGTACACAGTATCCAAGTGCCTGTCTCTGGGCAGACCTCTCACGTCTCCATAATTGGCCTTGAATCTGACCCTGTGTTATCATAGCTAGGTGTTCATGATTCTTCCTGGGAGCTATCGTGGCATGTGTTTGAAGCCCCGTATGATTTGAAAACGATCCTCGGATAGGCTCATGGCTGAATCGCAGCCTCGTCGGGATTCATGTGTGAACCCGAGTGTGTGATGGAGAGATAACTGCAAAGTGGAACCGACTGTCAGATTTTATTTTTAGATGGCAAGTTTGTTAACAATCTCCCCTCCGTGTCTCTCACTCTCCCCGATCTGGTTACTCTGTTTAGCAACCTTAATGTCCCAGCAGAGGCATTAGATGACAAATAGATGAATGGACTTGACGCTGTTTACTTTGCCAGCTTGTGTTTTTGTCCCGAATGATATGCCCTGCTCCTTTATTTCTTTAGAACATCTTGTCACAATAACAAGGACTGAGGAAATTCCAAGCGGCTTAAATTGTAATGTGTGTTGCCTTTTTTATAACAAGGTGAAAACGTACCTGTCATATTTTTCTGCTTTTTAATTTGTGGAGTATGTGGCAGAAAATACTGTTGTTATAAGAGTTTTTTTTGTAAATAATTTCACCCGTCTAGAAGCCGTACGCTTTCCTTGGCTGCAGAGTCTAGACATGAAATGTCACCCAGCTGCATCTGTCAACCCAGAAGTGTGTGTCTTTCTTTGTTTGTGTGTGCTCTTTTCCATCTGTGTGTCTCACCACAGTGCGTGTGTGTGTCTGTGAATTTACAAGGCATAACCTTGTCAAATAGGGCTGCATCATGTGCTGATCATCCCCCTGTCTGTTCCTAGGACAAAATGTCTCTCTCCCCCCCCACAACTTTCTAAGGCCTCTCTGTCTTCGCTATTAATTGGGTCGGCTTGGGTCTTTGGATCTCTCTAACTTCGTAAGAGTCTCCTGGGACTGCTGCAGTTTGAAATCCGTTCCCACTGATGCTATAGCCGCTTTAATGCAAAGCATCAGACGGGTGATTAAATGCTTAAATTTGCTGTGGCGAGCGGGTTACAAGTGAGACATCAATCACTTTGCGAAGCATTGTTTCATGAGAACATTCTCAAGTACTGTAAAAGAAGTGTCATGTTATTCGGCTCCAAATTTCACTGCTTTTCTTGCACATTTCTACTTTAATTACAGCCAACTGCTTCCCCAGACACACAACGAAACACGATTATTGTGTAGCTGTCTTTTTTGTTTGATTATTTAAAAGAAAGTCAAATGTGAATTAAGAATTCAAGGTATCCCTATTTGAATTACACATAATGTGTATTTCCTATTCACCCAACTTTAGAACCTTTTGGCCTTGACATAATCATAATGTCCTCAATATAACCCATGAAGGTGCCACTCCAGCCGATTAACTGTGCTTTTAAAATAAAGACCTCATTGCACTCAGACAGCCCACAGAGATACTGTATCTCCTCGTGCCTCCCAACCCCCCATCCCTGCCTTTTATCTTCAATGCAGCTTGTTCTTGGTATGAGGGGGAAAAAAAGAATCTGCATCACCCCAAGCAGATTTTCAAGAATTGGTTGATACTAATTGATATTCTAAACTTGCCTTTCCATCCCCGAGGCGATCCTGTCTCTATTAAACGATACAGGATAACCAACAAAACTTCTGTTCTTGTCGATCTAAGCAAAAATTTTGAGCGCACCACCATGAAGATTGAGGAGCTCCTAGAGGACGAGCACCGGAGGAGAGGAGATTTTCTTCTGTCTTTTATTCTGTTTTCTATCAGAGGCAGGATATTAGGGGGCAAACTGCTGCAGGCTCATGTGCTTGGCATTGTTAGATGATGTCTCCTTGCTGTTATAATATTGTAACTTAGTCCAAATTAGACCATGAATCAATGATGTGAAAATCTGTTTGGAAAAGCACTGTAGTGACTTCATTTTCTCCTCACCATCACATCCCATGATTCTTATCACATGGAATACATTACGGATAAAGTGGTGACTGCTGACAAAGTGGTGCAACAGCACAGAGCCACGTCTATATACTGCAAACCCCTGCTTGACACTTGGTTATACGTTCTTCAGTTTAGCATGCTGATTACCTGAGTGCGTGACTAACCAGCTCTGCTCCTTGCCAGAAAATGCCGACCACAGAAACTGTAATTGCCATCGAATAAACATATAACACGCTGCGAGGGGGACTTCAATTACTTTGTCTCTTGGCATTGTGCCCTCCCCCTCAGCACCTCCATCCCTCCCTTCATCTCCTTGGCCAAAGCTAACGCCGTCTTTCTAGGACTATCCCCAAGACAAGATGTGGGTACGAGTTTCAACCAAGGTCGCCCATTCATTTTCCAGCCTGTGACAGTTCTGTGGTAGAGATATGGGTCAAAGCTCTGGTGTTGCCGTACTCCCCCTATTTTCTCCCTGACCCTCCGCTAAAGGGCCTTAGGAGGAGGGGTGGGGGGGTAAAGTTAGTGTACATATATAGTCACCATTTCTTCTGAGACGTCTCAGTGGAATTCCAGTATAAATTTAGACTCTCCTGCTGCCCACCAACATTAAGTGCTCAGAGGAATCCGCAATGATCTTTCATTGATTCCGCAGCGCCATATGGAGGCCCATTAAATTGATCGCGGTGGCAGCAACAGGAGCAACAGCACGCAGCACGCTAGTAGATTTCCTCTGTGTCACTGTCACCTCTCACAGGTCTGTATTTTGCAGGTTGAAGGATGCCACATAGTACGTAGTGTGATTGGTTTTCTCATTATTTGTTAATCGTTTCGCACGCGGACAGCTAAGTAATCATTACTTCATTAAGCACAGGCCCCACATGGGACCAATGTGAATAGAAATGAGAGAACAGCGAGGCAGAGATGCACCATTTACAGCGCTTTGTATGTAGCAGAAAAATAAAGTATATACTTTAACTGTCTTCGTGTTGTACTAAAGGTTCCCATCAGACAGACTCATACAGAGATGAGCACCTCAGTCAAGCTTTCTCTGTTCTTTCTCTGTGGAAAGTGGTGAATGGTGATAATGCTGGCTCTCATATACTGTATTGGCTGTATTCCCATTGTCTCACTTATAATGAATGTACAGTACAATAGCCAGCAGGGACTGTGTCTTTGCCAGCACGTGACTCCCCCCTTAACAATGAATCCTCTTCTTTGTTTAATAACAGTATATTATCACTTCTATTGTAACTCATACAGCAACCTCCCCGCTATCATTCTCCCTCCGTCTCCAGTAATCTAATACGATCATATCCAGATGAGTATGCAAATATTTCCATCAAGGGCCCCATATGACATTTTCTTCGTAGTATTCATTCCAAGGTTAGCTATCAAATTAGCTTATAGGGCTGCCAATGCCCCGTGCAATATGTGTCAGGGAAGAAAAAAGGGGGGTTTGAATTAAACATATATTAAAATATGGATGTGACAAGGTAGATACACAGTGCTCTCTCTCCTCATAAGAAATATCAACCCGAGACGTTTTCACTTCTGGGGAAGTGGGGGGATGTGAAGTGATCCATTTGAGAAATCGAAAGTTCTTCAAATATCGTTAAAGATGAATGCATGAATCATTCATAATGTGAGCCTCTCTGAGCATGATGGGTGCCTCATCTCTCTCTCTCTCTCTCTCTCTCTCTCTCTCTGCCACTAATTCACTCCTTTTTTGCCCCCACGTTCTCTCCGACTCCCTCACACACCAGTGGAAGGCCATCTCATTTTCCTCCTATTTTCTTTTTTTTTCAGTTTCTCGTATTTATTAATTTATTGCTAGGAAATACTGAACACCCAGGGTGACTATTATATTTGCTGGGACTGCAGATGGATGATGGACAGTAAATGTTACACGGACAGTAAAAGCTACGTGGCTGCTGTCTCTCTCTCTCTTTCTTTCTCTCTCTGCTGCAACTAACCTCCATCTGACTCACACTCACTGCACCTCTGCTCATATCGTTTTTTATTCTGCTGAATGTCTTTGTAAAAGTGCCAAGTAAGGTAAGAGAAGTAGGAGAAACTCTGGTAAAGAACAAGGTTCTCACCCAAAGTTCACTCTGCTTGGCCTCTTCTTGGCTCCGTGTTTAACCCACATTGTCCGGTTTCTGGAGCACGCCCTGTTGTCCACGATGCTGATTACAGAATTTAACAGCTTTAAGGTGATCCCTTATGGGACGTCCCTGTGTGTGATCCTCCTGCACATGATGAATAGTGCTTTCCACAATATTCAAAGGACACTCACATTTGCCTGCTCATCGAAATTTGAATGAAGTGCAAACAAAAGCTATGTAGTCCATTCCCATTGTAAACTTTAAGTTGTCTTATCTGATGTATTTTATGATTTGTTTGTAGTAACAATTAACATTTATTTACTGATGAATTTTCTCTTTTCTCATTTATTTTTTCTTGTATGCTGGTTCTGTGTGTGTGGTTGCCATGTCTCTCCTGATAACGAGATCTTGATCATCAATGAGACTACTTGATTAAATGATGTCAGAGCATTTGAACAAATAAATGACAGCAGTGTGAAAGTGAGAATTCAAATTCCTCCTCTTCTCGCCAACATTTACAAAAAGATGATAACAAGTGGAAAGGTAGCAATTTTAAATTTGAGATTAGATTATTTTCTAAGATATATTAGCAAGATCAAAAAAGCAACAAAACAGAATTTTTATTTTAACAAGATATGATTTGATCTAACCTACCACATAAGAACAATCATTAAAAACTCTGTCCCTCACTGGTGGACCATTGTGATCACATACAGTATGTAGAAGAAGGTGTAACTGATTGGATTGGACCCTTAGCAGGTCTCTCATGTATGGTCTTTTAAAAAGGAGAACAGAAATCGTGTTAGCGTGGATGTAAGGTGATTCTCGTTTATTTGAGAAACTGCATGTACTGTGCGTGTGAGAGAGAGAGAGTGGTGGGCAGAGATTTGTGAAAACATGTCAGCACAGCCAGTGAGGCAGACAGAAAGCGACAAAAATGAGAAAACCCAGTGACATCTCTTGCTGAAATAGAATCTGTTATAGTCATGTTGGGAAATCCTCTGGAGGTTTTTTGGTGTAAAAGCGCGGAAAGCTCCAAGATGGACTTCTGTGTCTTAGTTTTATGAGCTGCACTGGAGAAACGTTGCTGCAAATGCACGTAAATGTTTGACCATATCTGCCAAAGTCACTTCTTATTTTTTCCTCTGAGAAGCCCGAGTGGTGACCCTTGCATTTATTTTTTATTCTCTTAAGAAGTCATGACGTGGAAAAATCCTCTCGGGATCATCTGTGTAAAGTGCAATGAGACTTTCTGCAACAGACAAAAAAAAAAAAAAAAAAAAAAATTCTGAGGATTTGTCCCCTGCTCTCTGTATCATCCCTGGATCTTCCGAGAGGCCGTGTGCACTGCGCCAGATCGGTGTCGCATGATTCAGTATATGGATAGACTTAATCCCTTTTATCCATATGTTGTGAGGTTACAGCATGAAACTAGAATTGTCCTCACAATCTGTTTCACCTCTGTCTCTTTCCCGGTGACGTATGCAGAGCGCAGTGCAAAATAACGCTGACTTACTCTGATATAAATGAGATTACACATGCAATATTTACTGTATTTCTCAAAGCTTATCCTGGTGCACCAGTGTATAGCACAGTTCATTTTCTCTCAACGTACTTCACTTAAGGATACAACACTTGCGTGATATTTTAACCTTGATAACTTATGTGTTGGTGGTATGTGGCATGGATTTGATACGTTACCATTAGGCATTCCATTTGTTTCCACCGCTCGGACTTGCAGACCGCAGTATCCTTTGTTTACTTCCGCAGCACAAAACAGGAAATTAAACGTCACAAGCCACAATCCTACAGCAGCCCACAACGGCTGGAGGATGTATCACATAGCTGCAAAGCTCGAATGACACGGTCACTGTCATTATATGAAAGCCTCTATGTTTCCGCCAGACACTTTCACCATAGTGAAACATACACCTAACGCAGACCTACATGTACTTAGATTCTTGATCTGTTTATGTGTTTCCACTGCAGGCTGTGCTCTTAAATGTAGATGTGGAAAACAGATGAGACTTTTCTTCATCTTGAAAGGCTGCAGCCTTTGTTTACTGACACACTGTAACCTATACTGTACATTTATCGTCAGATTCATCACCTCCATTCGCTCGACCACACACTCACCGTGCATGCACATTAAACACTGAGCTACGAGAACACAGCAGAGGACATCCAATGCTTTGTGCTCTTTCTTCTCCGTATGTGGGTGTTTATTACAGACAAAAGAGTGCAGGAAGGAAACAGGAGAGTTGGGAAATCCTACATGAGGTTGTAGTTGTAACTGTGCTCTGATTCTATCTGACCAATCAAGGGACAGCAGCGTTTCGAACTCCACCTTTAAGTACCAGATTAGCGTGCTCAGTACCTAAACAGACTTAAAACAGTAAAAGCTGTGTTATTGGTATCATCCACAGCTTTTGACAATGGAAATATGAAGATAACTCTAATGTGTAATGTCTAATGTGTTCTAATGCATAACGCTCTGAACTTAACTGCTTGGTGACCTATGCCCCACTGTTGTACTAAAATATTGTTCAACCCATTCTGCTTTATTGCTCCACATATTTCTTCAACCGACAAACATGCATAACCAACACTGCTGACAAAGTAATAGGTCTCCCCACACCCAACCTCTCACAGCTTAATTGTAAACCCATCATGCAGTAGCGTAGGACATCACACACCCACTTGATCGCCACTTCTCTGTCCCGCCCTCTGGGTGCAGATGCAGGCCCCTGTGGTGCAGAAGGCCTCACTGTGGCTCGCTGAGAAAAGTCTTGCTTCCATGTTGTTTTGCACGTTGTTGTGTGATGATGTGTTGCATGTCATGTAATTCTGTCTGTCATTCTTGTGTGAAGATGTGTGTAAAGTGTAATGTTGATTTTCACTGGGACGTACAGTAAACAATTTCCCCCCAGGGAAAAATAAGGTCTGACTAACTAACTCAGCGTATCAATTATGTCTCATCAATAATCAAACAGAAAAACATTAAGAAGCTCTCTTCTCTGCAAGATAGTTCAGGCTGTACCTTCAATTTCTCTCCAACTTTACATCTATTAATGTGAATGATGCCTGATTTTAAAAAACTCACAAACAGTTCAGTGCACACAGAAATATATCAGTATTAACGGGGTCCATGAAAACAAATCTTCCATTGCAATGCGTAATTTTTTTCCACATCTGTGTACTTTGACACGACAAAGTCAGTGGATACTGTTACGTCGGGGGTGGAAACTTTTGTTTGTTGTGTTTGTTGTGTTTATTTGTGAGTACGCTTCCTCCATCACCAGAAGGCAGGGGGTTTATTAGAGCAGCTGGAGTCTGAACACTCTCTGATGTGGCACTAAACTTTAAATTACAGACTTTCCTGGCTGCATGTACTGTGCGTGTGTGTGTGTGTGTGCGTGTGCGTGCGTGGTGCGTGCTTGTTCTTATATCCCGGTGGGGACTTTAACCTGACTACACACCAACCCATGGGGACATCCTGTCACCATAGGGACAAAACTGAGGTCCCCATGGGTCCAGACTGTTTTTTGAGGGTTAAGACTTGGTTTTAGGGTTACTATTAGATTAAGATTACGGTTAGGGTGAGGGGCTAGAATGCGTTGTGTCAATGGAGCGTGTTCATGGGGACAGTGAAACAAGTCTGTATGTGTTTGTGTGTTTGTGTGTGTGTGTGTGTGTGTGTGTGTGTGTGTGTGTGTGTGTTTTGCTGGGCTCTACACATTAGGCATGTGGATAGAGCACATGTAAGCACCAACCCTATATGTGTGCCATTACCCTATAAGCTATATCTGCATTGTCAAACTTTGGCCTTTTGCATGTGTTTTTCTGTGTGTGTGTGTGTTTGCTCCCACATGGTCCAGGTGGCACGAGGAGGCATTCCTTCCGGCTTCCACTTTGAATACACACATACACACACACGAGCTCACTCCGGTGGACGACTGCACGTTTCTACGGATGATTAGATTACGTAAGAAAACACTGCAGAGTCCTAATAGTTGGTAAACCCAGATTACGCAGGATTATCATCCCTTTTGCTCCGCCTCTGTTCTCCTTCTGTGTGTGTGTGTTTGTGTGTGTATAGGGAGAGTGGATGACGAGGGATGAAACAGGAGGAGGAGGAGGAGGATGGGGGAAAGGGGCAATGTGTGTGTGGGGTG